>OZ018319.1:212316582-212794407 GCA_963969495.1 Ceratothoa steindachneri
AATAATAATAATAATATTAATATTTCCAAAGAAAAATGTTCCCGTTTTCTGTTTCATGCAGTTTGTTGGATATATATATATATATATATATATATATATATATATATATATCAGTGCTGGGGAATCGAATTGACATCGAATTGATACTCGTACACCTATAAAATCTATATATTTTCAAACTCGGATCGAAAAATAAATTCGAACTGAAATTTTTTTGAAAACTCGAACCGAAAAGAATTAAAAAACTCGATTTCGAACTTGAGTCGATTATAAATATAAGTTTGAAGCGAAAACGTCGAGTATCATTAATAAAATAATCTAGGAATTCCAAGAAAATAACAGTGGTTTAACTTGTAAATATTAGGTCAATGTATATTTTAATCTTTCGTCCTAATCCTCATCCTACTCCTAATCTTGTTTTGCTAATCACAGAATGACCTTTCTTCTGTTCCGAGCTTTTAAATCCCTAAGAGATTTTGAATTTAAATTTATGTCAAATATATTCCCCATTTGGCTCTCAAGTTTGTTTTTAAAAGAGCTTAAATTGTTCTTATAAGATATTATTTGTATTTTTGTTTATGGCATAATATTTCAATATAATAATAAAAATTTGTAATATATGCTTTACCAGGTTTTTTGCACAATGTTTTAATGTACAATGTTTAAAAATGCTTTGTGGGTTCTGTATTTTTATTGCATAATATTTCAATAGAGAAAAAGAATGTAGTATGTATTATCCCATTAAAAACTTCCATTTGACTGCGCTTTTTTCATCCTTACATACGGTTCCCGTGCATTGGGACTTTGCGAATATTTTACCCATTAATTTCAATGGAAAAGTACACAGTGAATTTGGGCATCTGGTACAAGAAATAACACAGTAAATAAGGAATTTACCTTAACTCAAGGAAAATGTGTAATAAGAGGGGAAAAAGTTTTATAAGTTACTTTGTTATAAATTATATTTTACGAGGAGAAAGCATATAGAAGTGTGAAATAATAGATTTAAGCATTTGAAATGCAGGCTGAACTCGAACTCAAATCGATATTCATTTTAGTTCACATCCCTGATATATATATATATATATATACTTGTAATTGATTTGTTCCTTGGGAATCTGATATCGTTAATATTCCTTCTCCTTCTTATTAGTCGATACAGTCGCTGAAGATGGTTCTAGTGAAGTTCCGAAACGTCCGGCCAATAAATGATTAGTGTAATCACCTGGGTCTTCATATTACTACTATATATATATATATATATATATATATATATATATATATATATATATATATATATATATATATATATAGAAAGATAGATAGATAGATAGATATGGTGCAATGGGTAATTTATTGCCGTTTGAAATTATGAATTCTGCGTAGGTGTTTTCTAGTGTTTCTGTTCTCTCTTCTCTATATCACAGTCGACTCAGTTGTGTATTGCCTATGAAAAAAGCAGTACCATGGTTGAACTCAATCCTCTGGAAACTTGTCAAAAGCAAACTTTGCTGCTTGGTACTTACACGGTGACCTCCAATGCGAAGATCTCCGAGTGCTTGTCTAGTTATTCTCAGTCTGAGGACATTTCATAGGATCAGTAAAGTGTTGGATGGGTCAGGCTGTGATCACAAGGGTACGGAATCTCGGAAATATCCCTTTAAGCATTTTAATATGAATAGAACCGCCAAATTTGTCAAGGAGATCCAAACTATCATTGATAACGATCCCTTCAAGACAATGATGTCCATAACCAGGGACAAGGGAGTGCCATAGTCTCTCATCAAGCAGTAAGTGCACGAGGACATCAGTTACTACTCAGTACAGAATGAGAAAAGGAAAGTTACTGTCGCAGAAGATGAAGGACAAGCGGGAGGAACGTGCTAGGAAATTTGTGAACAAAGTGAAGCATACCCTCAAGCTTGGCATGGATAATTTCTGCCAAGACCAGGTGGTGTGAACTCGCTAAACAACCGCTGGTTTTCTATGTCCTCCAAAGATACACCGAGAGTCTTGAAGACCAAGTTCCCAGTCCGTATTATGTTATTAAGGCTGGTCAGTAGCGAGTGGCACGTTACGACCTCGTTTACCTTCCCGGAAGCCCTCGAACTCAATAATGAAGGCGACATCAAGTTTCTGGAGGAGTTAGAGTTGCTTGGGATCCAGGAGGCGGCCGCTGGAAGGCCATATGTGTGCCACACAAGCAGACTTACTAAGTCTTGGCAGCCAGGCAATTTTTTTTTTTACCACATCACTCCGAGCATCAGGCCTCCCAACTCTCAAGACTGCAACTACTTGTACTGCTACATGTGGGGTTGGTTGAGAGAGAAACTAAGAAATCCCCCTGCACCACACAGGTGGAGTTTAGGTCCAGAATTACCTCAGTTTTCATCCACTTAAATCATATGACCGTTGAGAATGCTGGCAGCAGATTCCGACGCCGCCTGAGGGCCCTGGTTGAGGCATACCGCGATTTCATTGAATAAGAAGGAAGAGCGCGAGAGAGGGAGAGAGAAAAAGAGAGAGAGATAGATAGATAGATAGATAGAGAGAGAGAGAGAGAGAGAGAGAGAGAGAGAGAGAGAGAGAGAGCGTAAATGTAGTAACCCTTTGGTATGTACCTGAAAATAAAGGTCTGATATGTATGCAACCAAGCGTTCCTTTGTTTTATATGTATACGTATGTATACCTCTTGGCTTACCTGTAACCCACAAACCCCCTGTAAAAAAAAATCATATCAGTATCAAACCGAACAGGTTAATTAATAGAATAGACCAGAAGAAGCCCAACTCAACTCAAGCTCTCCGGGCCACTTTCATGATTTATTGGCAATCGTCCGCCACCGATCGCTGGTGGCTAATTACGAGGCCTCGAAGTACCCGAAAACATAATAATATAATTACTCTCTAAACTGCTTCCCTGGAGAGCTTCGGAGACCTAAAAAGAACAGGTTGAGAGTTGCAGTGCCTCCTTAAGTCATCGCGGTGGCAAAATCTTAAAATTTCGAGAAAGGGAAATTGAAATTGAATTCTATTTTAAAAACGAAATTGAAGATGGCATCGGCAATAAGTTTGAGGTAAAGGGCGGAATGGTACGGAAGGTGTTTAAATTAGGGAAAGGGAAAATGTGTGGAGTGTAGAGTTCCCGAGTAGTCAAAGAAAGAGAAAAGACGTTGGAGAAAGACGTGGTAAAGTTCTTGGTTAGTATTTAACCAGTTGAAAGAAGGGAGGAGGAGGGGGGGGGGTAGAGATAGAGTAAAGTTCTTGGTTGGAAAGGTCAGAAAACATCCTTATCGAAGCCCAACTCGAGGATTTCTGAGGGAAAAGGAGCGACCACTCATTTAATTATTTTTATTTTAAATCTGCAAATACATTCGAATTGTACTCTTGACATATTGTGCTCCTACGCCAGACGCAAACAAGCAGCAAGCGCTCACTTCTTCCTTAGTAAAGTCTAACACCTCCCCATTCCGTCTCTCTATATCTCTATTTGCCTCTGTCTCTGTGTCTATCTACCACTTTTTCTCACACACTATGTCTACCTCTCTCTCTCTCTCTCTCTATCTCTATATCTATCCATCTGTTTTTGTCTGTCTCTGTCTCTGTCTCGAGGTTCAGTTGAGACTTAAAATTAGGCTGGACAAAATAATTCGAGACATTAGATAACAAGCGACAAGACATTGTATGTTGAAAAAAAAGAAGAAAAAAAGAACATGTTCTAAATTTAGATTAGTAAGATGTTACTATTCTTTTGTAATATATTAACAAAGCTATTGTATATATGTTTCTGTCATGCTTTCCTAATAAAAAGTTTGTTTGTGTATATTTTTAAAAGTTTGCTATAGAATTGTTAGCCTCTGCACGTCTATAATAGTTCAGTTGAGAATCTGAAAATTAGAATGGACCTAGTAAGTAAAATTATTAGATAATAAATGACAAATCATAACATGTTGCTAAAAAAAATGAGAATAAAGCATGTTTTAAGTTTAGCAAGATTTGTTATTATTTTTTATGTATATATTAATGCGTTCCTGGTTTCCTGTTAAAATTTCCTGGTTGTCGATTTTTCAACATTACCAGGTATATATTTTACTTTTCCAAACCCGGCAACGGCTGGGAGAGGTGCGTGGAGAGAGACTTCATCTTTACTATCTTCATAACAAATAATAAGTACTTCCGTTGTAATGGACCGAATGCTCTCTTGAAGTACACCTAAGCTCTTTCTCTCTCTCTCTTTCCCCCCTTTTGGGTGTATTTCGCTAATTATTTTGTGCCTGCCCTATCGTTCCAACACAAACCTAATTTACCAATTAACGAAACTCCCAATAAGAGAGTACAATAAACTAAATAAATAAAAAACTCACTAATGACAAAGACCACTATAGGCCGTTCCCTCAGAACGCGAGAAGTCATTATCTTTGTTGTGGCGCAATTACGCGGCTCATCGCTCCGACCGATCTTCGGAGGCAATCACCCAACCACTCTGAAATCCAGAAATGGCAATCAAGCCAAAATCACCCTTAAATCGTTGTCCTTACGAACACCGCGTAGGGGATAATACCCCGAAAGCTTGGGGAGAAAGGATAGGCCTTGTAGGCCCCTTGTAAACCCGCTAAAATTCCTTGAAGCGTTAAAATCACTATAAGTTAATTACCCCTGGCAGGAAAGGTGTTAAATTCCTGACTTCATTAGCAGATGGGCGGGGATTTAGTAAAATCAAGAACCATAAAAACCGGATAAAATCAATAAACTTAAAAGAAATTAGAGAATTCGAATAAAAAGATTTGCGAAGAGATTAAAAGAAAATCCGAAAGTTTTATTCATATATGAACAGCAAAATAAAATCATTTTCATCCAACCTTTTTGCGTACTTTTAAGCGCAACTCGATCCATCCTCTTTTTCGCGCTATTGACCTTTCATATAATGTACTCAAGCATCCTGTCATGTGGCATCTCTTCAAGTTAGGGTTTAAACTTGTGCAGAAAGCCACAAGCCCACACTCTCACAAACTCCCTCTATCCACACCATAATATTGTCCTACATTCGATAATATCATTACCACAAAGGGGAGATATTCAACAAGATTCCATTGTAAATGTATTGAATTCATTATTACAGTTCACCAAAATTGAAGCAATGCGCCTAAAATTCATCTATATAAATCCCCAGACATTACAAAAGACCCCAATATTGACGAAATTAATAAATCTGATCTGTTCCATAAACGGATCAAAACCAAACTTAAGGAAGGAACATTGCAACGGAGAACGTCTAGGCACTTGATATTATAAGCAATAAATCATTCAGGGATTGTTAGATCCCTCAAGATTGGAAGACAGCAAAATATTATGCCTTTTTACAAAGCTTGGCAGAAAAATTCAGTGGTAAGCTACAACCCACTAGGTTTTTACTAGTATTGTAAGTAGTATTCTAAAATCACTGATAACATAAAAGTTATTAGCCGACTGAGAAAAGCCATAATTTAGAAAAAGAAGATCACGTCTCACTAATGTATATAATTCTTTGATAAAGAAATGCCTGAGCTAGATGATAAAATATCAGTGGATATAAAATAAAGGGGTATTTCTAAGGCATTTGGCAATGTGCTTCATAAAAATGGTATCCACAAACTTAACCTGTATGCGTTAATCCACCAATTAACATTACGACTACAGATTCACTCAATCTGGATAGTCCGATTTGTTACAAAGTTAAAGGTGGGAGTACCATAAAATTGAGTTTGGGGCTCCTATTCTAAATATAGTTTACTGATATTGATGTTGGAATTGCAAATAAAATAATCAAATTTGCAATTGATTCCAAATTGGTAGGGTTTGGTAAAAAGACAAAGGTTATAGAAATTCCCAAGGAATTGAGAAGATTTGAATTGTGGTCTGACTTATGAAGTATGGGGCTGAACATTGAGTAGTGCATGGTTATGCATCTGGAAAAAACTTGTGCAAGCCATAAATATGAACTAGCTGAAAGAATCACGGTTGATAACACTGGTATGTATATGATTTTTTGTCTGCTGTAAGTTTTTTTCAAATGATTTTATGTAATTCGACCATGCTAAGTTCGAAAATGACATTGGTTTTCCTCTTTCAATTAAGTTTTGTTTTGTTTATGTATTGTTTCATTTATTATAATTCTAATTTTATCCCAAAATGTATTCATTCTTTTTAGCTTAAGGAATTTAGCTACGAGTAATATTATAAAAAAAAATCATGAAAATTTAGAAAGATTGTATCTCAATAATTTTATCTAAGCAATGAATATAAAAATAAGTGTTTATTGAGGAAGGAAAGAAGTTTTTGGCTCGTCTCGGTTCAAACACAAGCAAGAATCCGCCAGCATATTGAAAACCCAGTTTCTTTGGTACCTTTTTTTATATTATCTTGATATTTTAGTAAAGCGTTTACCCTGTTCTTCACTATAATTGCCTGCAATTTTTAGTAAAATAGTCCAAGCCGGATTACATAAAATGCATTTTATGGGCATCCGCGACCCAGAAGCTTCGAAAGCTTCCATCACATTTTCGACAACGGACTTCTACAGTTGCCAAGAAAATTAGTGAGAGCAGATTTGAATGCCTTTGCCAGGTCTTCTTCTCAGTTGGAGTCATTGCCTTTTCAAACTGGGTATCCTTTATCAAAGTTTAGCATTAGATATATGAGAAACTTTACTCTCGATTATAGGAATGCATAATCCTCTTTGACCATTAATTTGATGACATTTTTGATCAAGTCCAACTTACTATGAAGGGGAGGGAGGGAAATATTTGTTGGTGGTACATGGGGCACTGAAACAACATTATGCTGCCCAGATTTAAAATTCTCTCTGGATGGTCATTCACTCTGAGCACAGTATTTCCCATCCGCACGGCTATTCCATTTGCCGAGGAAACATGGGTATTTCGTGTATCCGCTTCGCATTCACAATACAATCGCCACAATCACAAAAAAGTTGAATACACGGAATTTGTTCTATCAGATTAATTTGACTATCACGTGTGGGAGGAAGTTAAATGTTCTTATGCGCTCTGTAATAACCTTTGGAAAAACAACATAGTCAATAACAATAGCTATTGATATACAAAATAACTATAAATAATTAAAATAAATTATAGTTTGCTTACGATTTTGGTTTTCCTGTCTTCTTCGGAAATAATTTGAAGGAAAGTATTTTAAAGAAGGAGATTAGCATTACTTTCAAATTTCCACAGATCCTCTTGTTATGTTGATCGTTTACGAGTGCATACAGTACCATTTTCATGTGATCGTATCTCATAGTTGTACGGCATATGCTACAAAGACTGATGCAACTTTATTTCTAAAATGTTGATAATTACTGTTTTCAAACTTCGTTTTGGCGATGCTATAAATAGCCTTCATTCTAATCCGATATATGACAGGCCAAAGGATTCGATTAGTTTCTCAAAATTGAAGCGGTACACTGAAGAAGATGCATCACTCGTGAGTCCAAGATCTCAGCAGCAATTTGGAAGATTCTAAATCTCTACTAATATAGTTAGGTTTAGCCTGGTTAAGAGGCTTCTGTTCAATTGAAACGGTATTTGTAGGTCTTATCGCCTGGAACTGGTCATTGGCATTAGCCATTGATTCATCAACAGTAGGATCGAAGTTGAGGGTTTGAGCTGGGTATGGAATTGGAATTACAGAACCACGGGTACGAGTTTCATCGCAGAGGGAATGTTAGGGTACAGTAGCGGCTCACGAGGGAAGGCTGGAGTATGGAAATAAAATAAGTCGATGGAGTCTGGATATTTTCATTTTGTCATTCATTTTTCCCCCGAGGGACAAAATTAATGAAAAAGAAAGAAAATATACTCGTAAACTTCATCGAACTATTTCATATATTTCAGACCGCAGCCTTCCCTCACAAGCCACCGCTGCATTCAAAGGAATTATTTATAGTGAAACATGTCACTAAAGAAGATTTGGTAGCATTTATTACAAATGCTTAATAATGCAAAAATATCATCTGAAATAATTATTTCCGAGGATATGGTAAATATTACGTCAGGTTTCACACGAAAATTACAAAATAGTTAAGGAAAATATATTTAGAAGCCTACCATAGAGGATTGTCATGCCAAAATATCAATCTGTTTCCTGATCCGATCCTTCTCTCTGAATCATGGAAATTGCAAAAACCAACGAAGTCTTTCTACCTTCGCTCCATCCCCTCAGATTTTCGATGCACGTCTTGCAGGAGATATGAGAGGGGCAAATTGATACCCTAGTCCTTTAGCTTAATTCCGAAGTATGCTCTATACATTGTCTTCACCATTTTTTATGATTTGAGATTGGTCATTCGGCGTGGTAACCGTCCTCTAAAAATAATAAAATTGATTGGGTTAATTTTTACACGCTCTATTTATTTAAAAAACAATTTATCTAGTTACCTAAAAAGTAAAAAAAAAGAAGAAGATATATACAAGTGAAACAATTTCCGAAGAAAGGTTAGAGATGTCAGATATTCGTAATAGGAGTATTTACTTAAGACTATTGCCAGATAACCTGAGCTAATTAAGAAAACTAAATTGCCAGATTCGAACTTAGCAAGAAAATATTATAAGAATCACTTAAAAAACAACTTGGCAACCAAATTGACACTTACCAGTGTAATGAATAAGAATCCGAGTGATAAAATTGAAATGATTGCTTAATGACTTGAAAATGTACTTTATGTACTATCTATGTACTCTAGTTAATACTGAAACATACCTGCTAGCTATTGGCTTTGGTGTAACTTGGTTGTTGCTTATAAAAAAATTAATTAAGATGTAGTCCTTTAAAGTTTCCCTCTAGATTTTGTTAAAATGAATATTTTGTAAACAGACAAGAAAGTAATCCTTAAAACGTTCATCTCCATTATTTAAAAAGGTAGATTTTCTAAAGTTTGCCTCGAAGCACTTTACCATTTTTCATGTCCTTAAGTGGGTGAAAATTTCACCCTTTATTGGTGGGACTCAGTCTTCATTTGATAAGTTTGTCATCTTCGATTATTTCTAGGATAATTTCCCTGCTAACTGTTATGTGTTATTTTATTGTTTTTACTTATTTGTTTTTATGAGTAGTTTCACCAGATTTGTAATATATGTTCTGTGTTCTTCCAAGACTTGTTTTTAAATAAGATTATTGGGTTCAGTATTGGCGGTTCTTTCTCTAATTGTTTCACCCCATTATATTTTATCCTTGTGCCTAACCATTTTTTTTATCAGCCTACACATTTTTCGTTAATCAGCTTATTTATTTCGGCGTTTGATGACTCCCTCTCGTTGTTAGTTATCGCGCCACCCATCTATTTCACTTGTGGACGAGGTACCCCAACCGAATACTGAAATCTACATAAAGATTAGAAATACAATCACTATGTAAACCATGAACACCAAGGAAAGGCTCTCGTCATGAATGAGGGAGGGCAGGAAGAAACGTCGTACGGCTTTTTGTTCCAAACCGGCGACTGTGAAACCCCTAAAATGGCCCAAGTGAAAGCCATCCTCCGTTCCACGTTAGTGGAGTGTGGAATGGAAACCCTTTCGGTTGGTTCTATAGGCAAGCGTGTTGTTTGTGAGAAGATATGGTGTAGAAAAGTGTGTTGGGGTACCCTGCGTGCGTTGAGACGGATGTGAATAAAACTGTTTGTGCCCGTGTGTCAGATTCGGCATGAAGCCTGTGTGACCGCAGCTCCCTACAAGTGCCAGGATTATTTGTCCATTCGCTAGGAATCGAAACAGGTAGCACGGCTAGGAAATCCAACCGCCTTATCCGCTAAAATTGGAGAGCTCCTCGTATGGAGTATTATTTGTGTTTTCTAAAGATAATAGATATCTAATAGATATACTTGTTTCCTAGTATAATTTGAATGGTATTTATTTTACTTTGGTCGTTCATCTTCAATGGGTTTGTTCTATTCGTCAGGCGTTGGCTCTCTCTTGTTATAGATCTCTTTTAATTTAGCTCTTCTTTGATCTGCGATCGCAACCTGTGTTGAATGAACTGATAACTGACATATCATTAAGGATTATTTTTTTAAAAAGGATGTAAACCATTGTTTATTCTTCTGTCTCTGGAAAGAAGGAGTTCCACATGTAAAGGTTTGCTTACTAAGCTGGAGCCGGACCTGTTTTTTTGAGGTGACCTTTGACTTCTGACGAAGTTAAATATTAGGAGGAGAATTATAAGCGTAAGACGAACAAGATGAAAACTTCCTTGGGTGTGGATGTTGACGAACCACTTCCCATTCTTCCACTCTCAATTTTAAATTTACTTTTCCCTTCCACTTAAACCTGTTTATTTGCATACCAATTTATAATGAACTTTGCAACATTTTTGAAAGTTCTTTAGAGAGCAAAAGGACGGGTATTTTGTGAAACTTTTTAGAGTATTTAAAAAGACGTTTTATACCCTGTTGCATCATAATGTCTTCAGACATCGTACAAACAACCTCTCCAGTTAAATAGACATACTGCAGGGAACACAAGTGGTGTGCCGAACACGAACAAAGTAAAATAATTACCATCCAAATTATACTTGGAAACAAGTTTAAAGATCGAGTGGCAAAATCTTCAGAAAACACAAATAATACTCCATACGAGGAGCTTTCCAATTTTAGCGGATAAAGCGGTTGGATTCCCTGCCCGTGCTACCTGTTTCGATTCCCTGCGAATGGACAAATAATCCTGGCACTTGTAGGGAGCTGCGGTCACACAGGCGGCATGCCGAATCTGATACACGGGCACAAACAGTTTTATTCACATCCGTCTCAACGCACGCAGGGTAACCCAACACACTTTTCTACACCATATCTTCTCACAAACAAAACTTTTGCCTATAGAACCAACCGAAAGGGTTTCCATTCCACACTCCACTAACGTGGAACGGAGGATGGCCTTCACTTGGACCATTTAGGGATTTCACAGTCGCCGGTTTGGAACAAAAAGCCGTACGACGTTTCTTCCTGCCCTCCCTCATTCCTGACGAGAGCCTTGCCTTGGTGCTCATGGTTTACACAGTGATTGTCTTTCTAATCTTTATGTATATTTCAGTTACCAGTCCATAAGTGAAATAGATAAGTGGCGCGATAACTAACAACTAGAGGGAGTCATCAAACACCGAAATAAATAAGCTGATTAACAAAAATATGTAGGCTGATAAAAAAAATGGTTAGATTCAAGGGTAAAATATAATGGGGTGGAACAATTAGAGGAAGAACCGCCAATACTGAACCCAATAATCTTATTTAAAAACAAGTCTTGGAAGAACACAGAACATATATTACAAACCTGGTGAAACTACTCATAAAAACAAATAAGTAAAAACAATAAAATAACACATAACAGTTAGCAGGGAAATTATCCTAGAAATAATCGAAGATGACAAACTTATCAAATGAAGACTGAGTCCCACCAATAAAGGGTGAAATTTTCACCCACTTAAGGACATGAAAAATGGTAAAGTGCTTCAAGGCAAACTTTAGAAAATCTACCTTTTTAAATAATGGAGATGAACGTTTTAAGGATTACTTTCTTGTCTGTTTACAAAATATTCATTTTAACAAAATCTAGAGGGAAACTTTAAAGGACTACATCTTAATTAATTTTTTTATAAGCAACAACCAAGTTACACCAAAGCCAATAGCTAGCAGGTATGTTTCAGTATTAACTAGAGTACATAGATAGTACATAAAGTACATTTTCAAGTCATTAAGCAATCATTTCAATTTTATCACTCGGATTCTTATTCATTACACTGGTAAGTGTCAATTTGGTTGCCAAGTTGTTTTTCAAGTGATTCTTATAATATTTTCTTGCTAAGTTCGAATCTGGCAATTTAGTTTTCTTAATTAGCTCAGGTTATCTGGCAATAGTCTTAAGTAAATACTCCTATTACGAATATCTGACATCTCTAACCTTTCTTCGGAAATTGTTTCACTTGTATATATCTTCTTTTTTTTTTTTACTTTTTAGGTAACTAGATAAATTGTTTTTTAAATAAATAGAGCGTGTAAAAATTAACCCAATCAATTTTATTATTTTTAGAGGACGGTTACCACGCCGAATGACCAATCTCAAATCATAAAAAATGGTGAAGACAATGTATAGAGCATACTTCGGAATTAAGCTAAAGGACTAGGGTATCAATTTGCCCCTCTCATATCTCCTGCAAGACGTGCATCAAAAATCTGAGGGGATGGAGCGAAGGTAGAAAGACTTCGTTGGTTTTTGCAATTTCCATGATTTAGAGAGAAGGATCGGATCAGGAAACAGATGGATATTTTGGCATGACAATCCTCTATGGTAGGCTTCTAAATATATTTTCCTTAACTATTTTGTAATTTTCGTGTGAAACCTGACGTAATATTTACCATATCCTCGGAAATAATTATTTCAGATGATATTTTTGCATTATTCAGCATTTGTAATAAATGCTACCAAATCTTCTTTAGTGACATGTTTCACTATAAATAATTCATTTGAATGCAGCGGTGGCTTGTGAGGGAAGGCTGCGGTCTGAAATATATGAAGAAGTTCGATGAAGTTTACGAGTATATTTTCTTTCCTTTTCATTAATTTTGTCCCTCGGGGGAAAAATGAATGACAAAATGAAAATATCCAGACTCCATCGACTTATTTTATTTCCATACTCCAGCCTTCCCTCGTGAGCCGCTACTGTACCCTAACATTCCCTCTGCGATGAAACTCGTACCCGTGGTTCTGTAATTCCAATTCCATACCCAACTCAAACCCTCAACTTCGATCCTACTGTTGATGAATCAATGGCTAATGCCAATGACCAGTTCCAGGCGATAAGACCTACAAATACCGTTTCAATTGAACCGAAGCCTCTTAACCAGGCTAAACCTAACTATATTAGTAGAGATTTAGAATCTTCCAAATTGCTGCTGAGATCTTGGACTCACGAGTGATGCATCTTCTTCAGTGTACCGCTTCAATTTTGAGAAACTAATCGAATCCTTTGGCCTGTCATATATCGGATTAGAATGAAAGCTATTTATAGCATCGCCAAAACGAAGTTTGAAAACAGTAATTATCAACATTTTAGAAATAAAGTTGCATCAGTCTTTGTAGCATATGCCGTACAACTATGAGATACGATCACATGAAAATGGTACTGTATGCACTCGTAAACGATCAACATAACAAGAGGATCTGTGGAAATTTGAAAGTAATGCTAATCTCCTTCTTTAAAATACTTTCCCTCAAATTATTTCCGAAGAAGACAGGAAAACCAAAATCTTAAGCAAACTATAATTTATTTTAATTATTTATAGTTATTTTGTATTTCAAAATCTATTGTTATTGACTATGTTGTTTTTCTAAAGGTTATTACAGAGTGCATAAGAACATTTAACTTCCTTACACACGTGATAGTCAAATTAATCTGATAGAACAAATTCCGTGTATTTAACTTTTTTTTCTGATTGTGGCGATTGTATTGTGAATGCGAAGCGGATACACGAAATACCCATGTTTCCTCGGCAAATGGAATAGCCGTGCGGATGGGAAATACTGTGCTCAGAGTGAATGACCAACCAGAGAGAATTTTAAATTTGGGCAGCATAATGTTGTTTCAGTGCCCCATGTACCACCAAAAAATATTTCCCTCCCTCCCCTTCATAGTAAGTTGGACTTGATCAAAAATGTCATCAAATTAATGGTCAAAGAGGATTATGCATTCTCATAATCGAGAGTAAAGTTTCTCATATATCTAATGCTAAACTTTGATAAAGGATACCCAGTTTGAAAAGGCAATGACTCCAACTGAGAAGAAGACCTGACAGAGGCATTCAAATCTGCTCTCACTAATTTTCTTGGCAACTGTAGAAGTCCGTTGTCGAAACTGTGATACAAGCTTTCGAAGCTTATGGGTCGCGGATGCCCATAAAATGCACTTTATGTGATCCAGCTTGGACTATTTTGCTAAAATTGCAGGCAATTATAATGAAGAACAGGGTGAACGCTTTACTAAAATATCAAGATAATATAAAAAAAGGTACCAAAGAAACTGCGTTTTCAATATGCTGGCGGATTCTTGCTTGTGTTTGACGCGAGACGAGCCAAAAACTTCCTTCCTTCCTCAATAAACATTTATTTTTATATTCATTGCTTAGATAAAATTATTGAGATACAATCTTTCTGAATTTTAATTATTTTTTTATAATATTACTCGTAGCTAAATTGCTTAAGCTAAAAAGAATGAATACATTTTGGGATAAAATTAGACTTATAATAAATGAAACAATACATAAAAAAAACTGAACTGAATGAGAAAACCAATGTCATTTTCAAATGCAGCATGTTTGAATTAATTAATATTAGTTGAAAAAACCCTTAAAGCAGAACAAAAAATCATATACATACATACCAGTGTTATCAGCTCTGATTCCAATAGTTCTAAACCATGAAAGAGCCAAATTTATTACGAATACACGAAACCTCTGAAACTGGACTATCTTCAAAATTACACTAGCAAACAAGGTTTGTGGACTTGATAATCAATTGATAGAAACCTCATTCGAAATCTGGAAAAATAATCGGACGAAATTAGATTACAATATACAACTTTGGCAAATAAAAATGAACCGAGGTAATCTAAAACAAAAATTCGTGAAGCTACAAAAAAGATAATTAAACAAATGACGGAAAATGAGATGGGATTGAATAATTAACAAAATGATAGAATGTATTCAACCGAACAAGTCTATTAAAAAAAACAACTCCAAGAATAATATAGAACATATAATAGATATAGAGTCGACAAAATATTGAAAATAACAAATGACTAAAATAGATGAAACAACATTTGACAGATAAATGATAAACGAGGAAATAAAATTACAAATAGGAAACGTATCATTAAAGAGTTGAATAAGTGTATCAGGAACTATATGGCAGCAATTGCTACCCCACACCTAATGGCAACTTTCAAATATATGCGGAGGAAATCTCATCAGTAAAGGAGGAAATTTTTCAATCACTTAAGAGCATGAAATGGTATAGTATCTGGCGAGGATGAGGCTGCCAATCGACCTATATTTGCTAAATGTTAACATAAAAGTAACATCATCAAACCACCTTCTAACGCTTCCCTTTTTGTTTGGGTGATTTTCAAAATGTAACAAAGATTCATTAAATAATTAAAGGCCATTCATTCTTTTATAAGTAACATATAAATTACTTATTAAAGCGATAATCTTCACATTAGTACAAATACTCTATTGCAATCAGCCATCGGAACTGGTGGGTTTGCTAAGTACTTATTATCCATAATACTATGTTTTAAGAACGGGATTTTTTTAGCATTTCTATAATAATAGATTTCTTTTTCTCTTAGTTCAGTTATGAACTAGGTATATTTTAAGTTTTTATCAAAGTTTTTTTATAGGTGTTTCTTTAGAGTTTGAAAAGACAAAATGGTGGAGTTCAGAAATAAATATGAATTACAAATAGTGAAGTTCAGATAATTTATTAAATTTTAGGCATGTCTGATTTTTTATTATAGTTTTTTCGTATATTCAAAAGTTTCATTGAAGTTATTTTTAAAATAGATGTTAAATTTTAATCTTTGTCAGGAGGAAATAGCTACTGGCCTCTAAAAACGAGGAAAGCAAAGTGAAATTATTTAGGCAAATTTAGATGGAGAAAACAAGAATTGTGAGGATTGTTTTTTCAGTATAAAAAAAATAATTTTGCTACAAAATTTCTGGCTCTTAGGCCTAGAAAATAATTATCGATGTGAAGAACATAGACCATGAGTAAAATATGAGGAGACCAGGCAATGGCTTCGCCACTCTCCCCTAGCTTGTGCTTCGCTACTAAGATTAAACTTTAAAATCTAAAAGAAAGCAGCGATGGTCAAATTTTTATCAATTTTCTGAACTTCGCCAATTAAAATAATTTTAAAAAGGAACTGTAAAATAAATTTCTTTCACGTTGTTAAAATATAGTTATAGAAGAAGATATATAAAAATAAATTTTCTGAACTTCATCATTTTGTTTTTGATATTACAAAAGAATTATTAGAAATAACTTTGATGAAAAAACATAAGTCATAACCAAACTAAGATGAAATTATTATTCAAATACTCAAAAATTCCCCTTCTTAAATTATAGTTAGTGATGATATATATATATATATATATATATATATTATATATATATACATATAATATATATATATATAATATATATATAATCGCTGCTTTTCTTTAGATTTTAAAGTTTAATCTTAGTAGCGAAGCGCAAGCTCCCCCCTGTAAAGGGGAGTGGCGAAGCCATTGCCTAGTATACATATATATAAAGCCAAGTGAACCTTATTCTGTGCCACTGTAAAGATGTGACCCCTATGAATTACGAAACGTCAGTGCCTCATGAATAAATTTATATAATAAAAGTGTCGTTTATGTTTTTATGAAGAACCATACTAAAGAAACTTAGAACTTTACAAAAAGATCTTTCACCAAATGGAGGCCAAACCTATAAAATACACTACAGTACTTAAGATCATCGCAGGCTGTTCGCCAATTATTGTCAAGCACAAATCAATGTAAAATACGTCCTTATTTGCATTCGTAGAAATGTAAAAATCCTTTGATTCAATAAGTATCGATACTGTTCTAATACCAATATTCAAACAAAACGTTAACGAAGCCTACATTAGCCTAGTCTCTTACATATACTGTCATTCCACATCTTATTATAATGATCCTAGCGTATGTATGAGTCTATTTGTGTGTATGTGTCAGTATGTGCATTTTTAAAAAAAAGTCTGTGAGAGGAATTTTTTTCTTGCACACTAACTTTAAATGTGTTGTGAAAAAGAACCTCTTTTTCTCTCGCACACTTTCTTAATTTTGCCAGCGAAGCCAACAAGCGTGACAGGCCTAGGAAAAAAACGCCTGTAGAGCGGATTTTTGCTAGTTACCTATAAATACAGAAGTGAGGCAGGGGAGGGGGGGATCCTATTACTCAAGAACTGCTTACTCCACTGATTGAGATTTTCAGGATAATGGAATAGGAGTAAATGGAAGTTGCACAAATCGGATAATATTTAATTCCCCTTCGCTCTACCTATGACCTCAGTAAACTCGACTTTCCCATCAATCTATACAAAAACGTGATGTATGTTTTCTGTGTAACACTATTCTGAATGTTATTATTAATCCATTTTTTATTATCTCTTTACTCATTTATCTCCTCATATACCTCTGCGCCTAACTACTTATCTACCTATTCTTCTAGGTATCTACTAAATTGCCAAAGTTAAAATAGTTATAATTCTGCACAATAGCTTACTACCTATTGTTCTGTGGTATTAATAAAAAGTATTTATTAAATTTCCAACTACCCCCATAAAAAAGTATATATTTGGTTAGGTTAGGTTAAGACTAAACTATATAGTTTCACCAAAATGTATACACTAACTTAAACTGTTTCGCTAAAAATTGAGATAATTTAAGTTCATTTTATTATTATTATTCTTAAAATCCTCATTCGTAGCTGTATCAATTTCACGCAACGGAAGAATTCGAATTCTCCCACTTGACTGTAAAAATACAGGACTCAAAAAGTCATATTATCTCTACTAAACAAATTAGCTTTTTTTCCCCCTCTCAAAAAATCTTTCCTTTTATCAAAGGTCAATCATACACGACCGAGACGATGCAGCTTCCTCATTTTCTCGATTTCCGATGGCATTTTCCGAAGATAAAAATCTGATCTTCCTCCTGATCACATGGCAGGTCTTCTTAAATCGTCTCTGTGAGGTCTTCGGTCCCTATTTATTTCTTCTATTCCGTAATCTAAAAGTGTTTTAGGAGGCGATCTTCCTGGTTTTAGCTTAGAGGGACCAGGAGGGAAAGGGCTTTTCTATCTATCTCGCTCGGGTTTTAATATAGGAGAAAATATTATTGGTGGTTATCTTCCATCTTTTATCTTAGTTTCTATGCGATATCTGGTTTTAGCTTGGAAAGACAAAATATTCTTAGTGATGATCTTTCATCTTGTAACTTAAAAGGACCAGGGCAAGGTATTCTTGGGTGTCATTTTCATGGTATTAGTTCATATTGACGTAGAAGGACGTGTTTTTGAATAGTCTTTGTTTTCTGTGTAGTAATTATATTCAAATAGCGTCTGTTTCTTTATTGTTTCGTAAGGAAAGTACACATTTATTTAGTTAGTTTTTCTTTAGTCTTTATTTTCTAATAAACGGTTTTAACAAGCCGTCAGAGAGAATTAAACAGTTTTAGAGACAAAATCAAATCCTTATCTCTACCAGGGAACCTTAACAACTTCACTACAACTGAAACTCTGAGGAGACGTCCGACTGACCCAGTACCCCATCATAAACGGATACCCTCTCTGAAATCTCCCAAAATCTTTCCACCCGCCTGTATAGACCCAACCGAGGGTGAAAGAGGTCATTAACATTTCATATAAAATAGAAATAGTTGAAGTTTCTTAGAAATAAAAAAAACTCTATGGTTGCGATCGTTTACAGACATGAGATTAAGATGAGGTTCCTGCAACTTTAGTAGACTGCCCCCCCCCCTCTTTCAAGAATCTAAGTTGATATTTCTTGAGCAACATCCCCCAATCAATAACTTAAGTCGAATTTGTGAACGATAGTTTAAAGTCCATAACCACTCTGCAAATACAGCCCTCTCTGCAAATAGAGCCGTGCTCCATTATTTGAAGTCATACAAGAGGTAGAGGTTGGGTTAGGTAAAGTTAGGTTAGGTTAAGACTAGGTGAGATTAGATATAGTTATGTACATATACGAGGTGGATTTAGGTTTCATTAGGGTCGGTTAATTTAAGTTGGCTTAATTTGTTAGGTAAGGTTCGGTTAGGTTAAGTTAAGTTTGGTTAGAGTTGGCTAGTTTAGGTTAGTTTAATTTACGGTAGGCTAGGTTAGGTTAACTTGATTAAATTACGTTAAGATAGGTTAATTAGGGCTACTTTAATTTCTATTAGTTTAAGCTATTTTAATTTTACTTACTTTGCGTTAGGATTTGTTAGTTTAATTAAATTATAATTTACGTTAAAATAAGTTAATTTATTTTTCTTTATATTAAGGTAGGATAATTTAAGTTAATTTAGGTAAAGGTAGGATATTTTATGCTAGAGTAGGTTAATTTAAGATAGTTTAATAAAATTTCGGTTAGATTACATGAAATGTTAAATTTAGCATAATTTAATAAATTAACTGTTTAGTATATTGAATGTTAAGTTAATCGAACTTTGGCTAGATTAATTAAGCTAGTTTAGTTTAAGTAAGTTTAAGTTTTGTTATAATTTAATTTAGGTCAATTTAAGATGGTTCGATTAGTCTAGGTTAGGTTAGGTTAGTATAACTTCGGTATGGTTAGGTTCAAAGTGGTACTTGTTCTTCTATTAGTTCCTACCACCGAGAATACTTGTTCACCCCTTCCATGACTTCTTATTTCCTATTCTCTCTCTTTCTTTCTCTCTTTCTATCTCTCTCTCTCTCTCTTCACGGTGTGTGTGAATTTTTATTCTCTTTTCCGATAAATCAATTTCCAATTTCTGCCCAAGGCGGTTTTCCGGGTAATTTTCTCTCGGATGTTTTCCTTTTTTGCGAAATTTCACGTCGAAATTAGATAAATAGTGATTCCTGCCCAGCCTCGGTTAAGCCGCAGGTAATTATGGGCTGCGAAATCGCAAATTCCTTTAGGATTCCGGCGCAGAGGTAGCCTCCTAATTCCGCTTTCTCTCTTCTGTGGAAAGCAAAAAAAAAAATAAATAAATAAAATAAAAAATAACAAAAAGAAAACAAGAATACCTCTCATCTCCAATTCTGCCACAGCCTCCGGAAGTATAGCATCAAATTAAAGTTAATTACACACATTCGCACACATCCACTATATTTGGTGTACAGCCATCCGCGAGTTTCTCGCTCAACTCTCACATGAACACATAGGTACCTGCGCCTACACACACACACACGCACACATACAATCAAACGCAGTGTTTCTCTCACACGTAAGACGCAACCTAAAGCCAAAAGGAGCCGTAGCTTTTAGGTCGCGCGCGTGGGAATTAATTCCATCAATTTCTGGTTTGAGTTTTTCGTCTTAATTATTATATCACTTCTATGATTTTATCTGCTGGCTTGCAAGATCCACGTTGTGCCCACCCATTAACCTAGCATTCGTGGGTGGTATAAGTATACCTTATATATATATATATATATATATATATATATATATATATATATATATATATATATATATATATATATATATATATATATATATTTGCTGTAGTTCCAAAAAAGTACTCAACTTTTGATTGCAGATAACTCATTATATATACCAGGCGCTTCGCTACTAAGATTAAAATTTAAAATCTAAAAAAAGCAGCCATGGTTAAATTTTTATAAATTTTCTGAACTTCGCCAATTATAATAATTTTAAAAAGGAACTCTAAACTCAATTTCCCCTCTTTCAAAATATCACGTTGCTAAAATATAGTTATAGAATTGATATAGAAGAATAGAAGAAGATATATAAAAATAAATCTTCTGAACTTCACCATTTTGTTTTTTGATATTATAAAAGAATTATTAGAAATAACTTTGATAAAAAAACATAAGTCATAACTAAACTAAGATGAAATTATTATTCAAATACTCGAAAAAATCCCCTTCCTAAATTATAGAGTTAGTGATGATGATGATGATGATGATATCAATATCATCATCATCACTACATATATATATATATATATATATATATATATATATATATATATATATATATATATATAGAAAGAGAGAGAGAGAGAGAGAGAGAGAGAGAGAGAGAGAGAGAGAGAGAGAGAGAGAGAGAGAGAGAGAGTGTCTTTCAATAAGGTCGCTCAATTTTTAAATGTAAATAAAAAAGTTGTGTGTGATATATGCACTCAATTTATTTTAAATTTGAGAGTAGATTTTATGGCATTAAGTGTGGAATATGGCGTCATTCAAATGTACGCCGCGGCTTCGCTTGGTGGAACGTATTCGGGAGGCCCAATTTTCGATGACTTCGTCGCATAAATCTGGCTGAATTTGCTGGATGGTGTTCGTTATGTTGACTTTGAGGACATCAACTGTTTGCATATTATTCGCATATACCTGTGATTTAAGGTAGCCCAAAGAAATTAGTTTAATGGCGTTAAATCGCATGATCTCGGTGGCCAGTTGACGTCGCCGCCGCGCGAGATGACCATGCCCTGAAATCGTTGTGCAAAATGTCTATCGTAGCGTGCGCAGTGTGGCACATAGCGCCGTCCTGTTGGAACCACATGTCGTCAGTATCTATATCAGGCATATAATTCAGTTGAGGCAACAAGAAGTTGCTTATCATCGATCTGTAGGTCTCGCCGTTGACGGTTATGGCAATCCCATCTTCGTTCTCAAAAAAATACGGACCGATGATTCCGTTAGACGAAAATCCGCAGCAAACAGTGACTTTGTTGGGATGCAATTGATGCTGGTATATCTCATATGGATTGTTTTCGTTCCAAATTCGATAATTTTGCTTGTTCCCAAATCCATTCATCCAAAAATGGGCCTCGTTCGCTGAAGATGATTTTTCTTTTAAATTTGGGGCAACTTCCAACTGTTCTAGAGCCCAATCAGCGAACACACGGCGTTGCAAATGGTCGTTTACCTTAAGTTCCTGGGTAAGTTGGATTTCTTACGGGTGCAGACCCAAGTCCCTACGCATAATTCGCCAAACTGAAGTCGCAGAAAGGCCAAGTTCTTGTGAACGACGAGAAATTGACTGCCTCGGATATGCCCGTACACTCTCATTTACGGCAGCGATGTTTTCAGCAGGCCTTGCGTTTTGGCGACATACGGGTGTTGGCTGATTGTTGATCCACCCTTTTGCCTCGAATTTGCCCACCAAGCGTCGAACAGTGGAGTCGGCAGGACGATTGTAGCGTGGATAGAAATAACGTAATGCGCGGAACGTTTGTCGAACGGAGCACTGATTTTGATAATAATATTTGATGATTTGCACACGCTGTTCAACGCTATAACCTTCCATCGTGACTTGCCAAGTACTACTGAACAGTTCACACTGTGAGGTTGCCAGATCAGATGTCGCTTTAACAAAATGGCCACTATCGCCTGACAAAGCTCGAGCGTCCTTGTTAAATGACCCTTTATATATATATATATATATATATATATATATATATATATATATATATATATATATATATATATATATATATATATATATTTGAAAACCAAGCACGCTAATGATAAAAGCATCTTTATTTGTCTGGGTTTTAACGTTTAGAAGTCCTAGCCTCATCATGGGCACTAAGAAACTAAGATAGTAAAGGATTAAAATTTCTAGTTTTCATAAAATACTTGAAATGAATAGTGCAATTTAAGATAAGCTGCTTAATACAAGAATAAAAAGTTCAATAATTCATGATACAATATAAAGATTGGATGCAGTTTTGATTCATATTTAAATTAGGTTTAAGTTTTAGGATGTAAAGTGATTCTAATATCCGTAGTTCGTTGAAATGGGGGATATGAGTAGGTATTTTAAAGTTATCCATATTAATTTCAGACTTGCATATTTTGATGTGATCTCGTATGGCCGAGGAGTCTGGTTTGTTTAGAATCAGCCCCGTGCGGGTCGACCTTCCCCGATGATGGTCAATGCGACAATGGATTGACCTAATGATCGAACCATATAAAATGAATCGCAGGATTCACAACTATATTTATAATTGACAGAGGAGCGGCAAGGGAAAGGAATTCGGTCCTTATAGCTGAAATAGGATCCAATATTTTGCACATTTTTTAATATGAATTTTGGGTCTTATTGAGCCAGAGTTGTTCATAATGGCATAAGAAGATGTTTGCGAAAGTTGGCCCAAGTTGCCCCATCCCCACTCCTTCTCTTTGGATGTAAAATTCTATATTAAATATAAAATACGAATTTAAGACAGCCAATTCCAAAAATGACTTAAATAGGTTTTTTGTAATACCTATTACTTTTTGACAAGAATTAAAAAGAGAGTTTGTACAAATTTGAATAACTTTGGCTCAATAACGTCTATTACAGACGTTATGTCGATGATACATTTGTATTAATGAAATCACGACAAAAGGCGGAACAATTCCTTAAATAATTGAACTCTTGACATAAAAATATAAATTATACAATAGAGATCGAGAAAAATAGTAGACTTCCATTTTTGGATATAGATATTAAACGTTCAGGAACAAAGTTTGAAACTTCAGTCTATAGAAAGCCTACATTTACACATTTACAGGTTTAGGCACAAGCTTGTTTAGTTTCTTATCAAAAACCACTAAGTTTTCTCGATAAAAACTCTTATTCATCGAGCCTACAATAAATGTTCTTCATATTATAAACTGCTGCATTTAGAATTCTCTCTTCTAAAATCTTTCTTTGAAAAATAATGGCTACCCTGACTCATTAAGTGAAAAACATATTAAAAGTTTTCTTAATGCTCTCAATCAAAAAGGTCCAACAGGAAATACTGTAGAGAAATTACCCATTTTCTTTATTCTCCCATACTTTGGTAAAAAATCACACGACTTTGTAAATGAAATTAAGAAGACTAAATAAATTCTATCCATATCTCGACCCAAAATTCATGTTAAAAAATGGGCAAAATATTGGATCTTATTTCAGCTATAAGGACCGAATTCCATTTCCTTGCCGCTCCTCTGTAATTTATAAATATAGTTGTGAATCTTGCGATTCATCTTATATTGGTTCGATCATTAGGTCAATCCATTGTCGCATCGGGCAGCATCAGGGAAGGTCGACCCGCACGGGGCTGATTCTAAACAAACCAGACCCCCCTCGCCCATACGAGATCACATCAAAATATGCAAGTCTCAAATTAATATGGATAACTTTAAAATACCTACTCATATCCCCCATTTCAACGAACTACGGATATTAGAATCACTTTGCAGTCAAAACTTAAACCTAATTTAAATATAAATCAAAACTGCATCCAATCTTTATATTGTATCATGAATTATTGAATTTTTTATTCTTGTATTAAGCAGCTTATCTTAAATTGCACTATTTATTTTAAGTATTTTATGAAAACTAGATATTTTAATCCTTTACTATCTTAGTTTCTTAGTGCCCATGAAGAGGCTAGGACCTCGAAACGTTCAAACCCACCCAGACAAATAAAGATGCCTCCTTTAGCGGCAAGTTAGTTGTTAGGTGGTCATAAGCAGCAAAGAATGAAGTTCGTTTTCTACTACAAAAATCAAATGTCGGATTCCTACAAAACAGACGAAAGAATACTACAAGATATCATAAAAAAACACTACTACCAAGGAAATGACAATAAGTTACCTCTACGAATATACTATAAAACACAAAAGTTAGCAATCAATTAATGAGAAACAACCTATGCAAAATATCAATCCATCCTAAAGACTACAAATGTGGTGTGCAAATTCAAATGTTCCCTTGAGGATTGCAAGCTTCATCCAAGCAATAAATATATTCGTATGACCACTACTATCCTCACCCGACGCCGTCTAGCAATGTACTTGCAAGAAGGAGGAATCAAAGCATACTACAACGAACAGCACAAAGAACAAATTCCCCCGAAACTTTGGTTGAAAATACTCCCCTCCTCAGAAGAAACTCGGATATTCACCGCCTGAAGATTCGGAAAGCTCTTTTAATCAAAGAGATGGGCCCAAACCTTAACACCCAGAGCACTAGCTCGGAGCGAGTACTGCACCTTTTCTGCTAAAAGTAAACCGTACTCTGACTCTAACTTATAAAAGCATCAAAGAATGAAGGGATTAGAAGATATTAAGAGGAAGGAGAACCTGACTAACGCAGGGACAACTAAAACGACCCCTCAAGAAGTTACAGGCCCCCAAGCAGTACCAGCACCGGCAGAGAATCGCGTGCCATATCTCATGGTCGAAAATCAGGGCATGGAAATCATGGCAATGATAAGGTACACCCATATAGCAAATATTGCAAACCCAGGGAGCTTCTTGAGGGAACTTGACATCCTTTAAGGGAAATCCTCAAAATTAAAATAGTCGAGTAGGAAAAGGTTGTGGTAGAGGCTGAAAAAGTAGTGGAAAATACAGTAGTAGAAGCTAATAAAAAGCAGGGCAAGAGGACAAAGAACAAGAAGAAAAAGAAACAGGCAAGGAGAAAAGACTAACTCAGATTCCTCCACTTCGGAATCGGAGAGTGAAGATTGTTTAGGGAAAGAAGTCCTAAGGGAAGCGAAGAATGGTAAAGACGGATTACTATGGGAATTAAATGAAGTGGTTGTAAGAAGAGAAGAGTAAATCGAGAACGAGAGGTTGAACAGGGCATTGCTAGCCTGTGAGGAGGTAGCCTTACACCTCTACATACACTTCTCTTGAAGCGCTCTTGCTACCCGAGTGGATATGGCGTTGGTCTCCCAACGTCGCGGTACCGAGTTCGATCCCGACAAGAGAGGAGACAATCGTCCGCCGCACGTAGATTTCTGGCTACAAATTGGTGGACGCGCTGTGATCATCTCTGTATTCGGGTGGGTAGATATTACACTTCTCATCACATACAATGCTGAATTTCAACACTGCTTTCTTTCCTCTCCTGTCTTCGCAGCACAACACGCACACACTCTCTGTTCCAAGGAATCCTGCCGATGGGTATCTATATCTACATACCTCTGACACGGAACATGCCCCTCTTCCCTGAGGTGACGAAGGCTTCCACCTGAACGCTGTTTGGTGTCAAAACATGATACTTCCTGGCACCTCTCCCCAAAAGAGGACCGGCCCCTGGGGCCCTGGGGCTTATCAGCGATTATCATACTGATCTTTATGTTTATTTCATTATTTGGTCAGGGATCCTCCTGGATAAAGGAAGGTTGACGAAACACTACTACTACTACACTACTCTTGAGAACGATTTCCAGAAAGATTTGAACATAGTGATTATTATAGAGGGCATAGTCGAGGGGAAGTTCAAGTAGTCTCACCAATCTGAATACCCGTCGGATGTAATCCAAAGAGCTGCTTGACGTACAATAGTGTGTACCTGTAGAGACTTTGGGGGTCACACGCCTTCGTCCCACGATATAGAGAGCCTAAGTGTTGAGGGCAAGAGATACGAGTATCGGAACGAAGCTAAAGTGTTGGGCCTTAAAATTGTTAAAACTGGGTACAGAATTCTTGTAGCAGAAAGGATAAGAATAGTTAAGGTGAAGTTGACTCGATTAGGGAGGTTTTAAGGACTGTCGCACAGACACAAGAGGGAACTTTACTGGCGATAGTCCGAGCCACCCTATTGTACCCGCCTGTTCCACACCATGGTACTTTGAAAGGTGTTATGAACAAACATAGAGGGTATAAAACCAAGGTACTCGATGAATTACAGGCATGAGTAGGTTTGATATAAGAAGGCAGCACTACATAGAAAAGGTAAAATGAAACTGGTCACTATAGTGCTACATGAGAGGACATAGAATGTCTGGAGGAGGAACGAGACAGTACTGAGAAATGTTTGAGAGGACAGACTGAGATTAAAAGAGGGAATTGTGATGAAATCTCAATTTCCTAGCAGTAGGAGAAGGAATATAGTCCCGCAGTTTGTTTAAGCCTGTAATTAGTAAGGAAGACAGAGCCTGTAAACGCAATAAGTGGATGAAAAATAAAAAGGTTTCAAAGGGTATGATATTGATCGTTTAGATAAAGCCTAGGAGAGCATAGTCAGAATATAGTAGAAACTAGTATGATAGAGAAGGGAAAGGATCATCCAGTCAGCTGGAAACTATACAAACATCTCCATATAACATATATCCACTCTTATTTCAAATTTCAACGCTTTCATATCATTCCTAAGAATAATTTCCACCTTCATACACCTTTATTCCCCTCAATTCCAATTCAGGAGGCGAGCGAAAGGAAGGTTACACGCAGACCATACCAAAGTTCGGACGTCACAGAGGAATAAACATACCAACCTACCGGCCGCCAGTCGACCACCTTCACTCACCTCAGTCCCCCCTCCCTCCCCAGAGATAGGATAATACTTATTTAGGCTATTTTGTTTAGCATAATGGCCTAAATCCCCCTCCCACATCTCTCACCTCGTCAGAATTTAGCCCAGTAAACGAGACTCTACACACATAACATCGTTACAACTATGCCATTCTCTTAAAGGACACAATTGCAGGCTTCGGGAAAAGAGGTTTGTGGTCTAGCCCACTTCGGAACCCAAGTCAAGAGGCATCCTAGATTAGGGCGGAGTTACAACCTGCAGGACCACAGAGGAATTTTAAATCTTTCTCTGTGCATGCTGGGAGTAACTCTGAAGAACCAAAGCTCGTTTGAAAGGGTGGCACCCTCGGATGGGGGTCGTTGATTCTGCCCTCGTGTATTATTAAGTCTGCTTTGTTTTTACATCCTCTTGAAGAACCCATTCAAGACCATACTCATTTATCATCTATCATTGGAGTCTGAGCTCACAGGGGTGGCCGACGGAAAGGCGGGGAGACTTCCCACCATGTTAATAAATAATAAGTAACCTAAATTCGCATCATGGATTCCTAACTACATTCAAAATAATACACACTACACAAAAAAAACACAGGATTACACTTCAAACAATTATAAAACAAGCAAACTCATTTGACACACCCATCACAAACATTGAACTTTCTAGCCAAGGACACACTCCCCGAACACCACAACCACACCAAACGACCTGATGTCTTACTAAAAAGGCATAAGGTACGTATACGGAGGACGAACCCCTTTTAGTTGTCAGTTCCAACCAATGACTTTCTCACCCACCTCAGGCATGAGTACGGAGAGGAGGCCATCCAAGACCTTTACTTTAACCGTACCAAGCAATGGGCGGTTATTGCACTCTCTGAGGAACACCACAAACACATGCTGCTAGAACAGGGCACATCACGGTATGCAGCACCCTCACATACGCTCACAACATAGAAACACAACTAAATGTAAAACCCAAACATGTCTTCGTTATTATAAAACAGGCCACGATACATACCAAGCAGACTTGTTTGTTCCAGATGCAGTGTAATGGGGGTACCATTACATTAGCTGCAACACCACTACCTCTTTCTACATTAACTGCGGCGGCGACCATGTCGCCGTTAGCATAAAGTGCCCTTACCTGTTTAAGGATCGCGCGGACGCCGTTGCGGCTTCGAGAAGACCACAAAAAGTCACCTCCTTATTCATTCTTTCCACTCCTGCCTCCCCACCTTACAAGAATATTCGCCGCCGCTGCCACGCTGCGGGGACCACACGACCCTGGACCCAACGCCCTACCTTCCTAGCTCTATTACTGATCCTGATATCTCCCACCCAACCCAACACACACACCCAACCAAACACAAAACACCAATCCCAAATGACAACTGGCTAACGTGCTCTCATGATGGCAAAAGACAGGTCGGGAGCGACTCCCGTCTATACGCGCAATATCCTGCGAATTGACTCGGGAAAATTACCTTCTCAGAGAAGGTTTCCCCCTAACACAAACACAAGAGGCCCGCGCTCTTCCCTACACCGGTGAGCATCGGTCACGGCCCACTCCAGACCCGCGGCTGCCACCAACTCAGCTCTCCACCCCCTGCCCCGAGCTCTTGCCCCAGCTCGGCTACGCCCCTCTGCTACCTATTCTTCCGCTATACCCACCCCTGTCTCCACTGCATCCTTTCTCCCTACTATTGAGCCCACTCTTTCCACCTCACTTCCTACTGTCTCCGCCCCTCTGCCCACTGCCCCCGCCTCTTCTCCTGCTGTCCCCTTCCCCTTTTCCACTGCTCCCACCCATTATTTCTCTGTCTAAACCCCCTCTTTCTGCTCCCCCCCTCTCTCTTCCGCCGTCTCAAACCCCTTCTACTATTTCCACGCCCCCTTTCTACTGCCTTTAACCTACCTTCCACAGTCTCTATTCTATCCACACCTTTCCCTTCCACTGTCTCCAACGCTCCACCCACGGTGCCCACGACCCCTTGTATTGCTCCCAGCACACCCAATAACACGAAACCCAAACACTCCACCTATCTTCACCCATAACAGACACACGTGAAGGTAGCCGCTCCTAGCATATCTAATAACACGAAACCCAAACACTCCACCTATCTCCACCCACAACAGACACACGTGAAGGTAGCCGCTCCTACCCACCACTCTCTTAATACAATGCAAAGAGATCAGGGAGAGGATTCGCTCCCGATTATAGGTCAACTTAGTGCTGCGCAAAGTACCCCAGTCGTATGGGTGACGCTCTTGGAGAGAGTTGAGGAACTCCAGGAGACTTTTCAAGTGGATTAAGGAATTATTACTTTTACCCTTACCTAACTGCATTGATATGGATGTTATAGCTCAATATTAAAAAAAAAAATGATGGGTGAAGAGCCGCGAGAAGATCTCACATTTTTTCATTTTTTGTTAGTTTCAAACAAGCCGTAGAAAAGGCTTCATGGAATTTCTCTTCTTTGACTTTTTGGAGGAGGTTGGCCTCTTCCATTTTATTTTACTCTCTTTGTGGTAAGTTGCATGTTCCTGCGCTGGGGAAGGCGGGCCTCGCAATGACGCCAGAATATAATGCAAAACTTTTTTCTTTTAATGTTTTTGTTTTGTTTTGCGAATTTTTGAATAGCCTAGTACTAGACTAGAATTTTAATTGAAGGCAGTGGCCAGATGGACGAATTAAAAAAAGATCGTCGTGCAGCTAAACGTACGCAGTTGGTATGGTATTCACCATACCTTCGCCAACTGGGTACTAAACACCTAAAGCCCAGACATCATATTACTGAACTCCACCAGCTTCACCTTCCCAATACTAGACTTCGCATTGCAAGCTACCATACTTACCAAACCCCACAAACACCGCATCTAGAATCAGCGATCCTAGTTAAGCGATCTACACACCAATCCCTTAGGAACATACTAGACGACTCATTTCTAGCCTACAAAGTACGTATGAGATCTGGCCCTATCCTAGTGGATGCTAATTACAGACTACCTCGATTCGACAACAACTAAACATAGAGGTCCCATTCCGGTATCTATCCAATTACAACCTCTCTCTTTCAGGGAGAACTGAACTCTTTTCATCCCACACTACTTTCAAACACCACCAATCATGTGAGAAAGCATATGACCGGTGCCTTGAAGCGATTTCTCTGCGAGCCCATCAGCCAGGGGCGGATCCAAGTGGGCCCAGGGGGCCCCCGCCCTAATGACCAGAGGGAAATTCCACATAGTGTGGCTGGCTTGCATTGCTTTTCGAGTCGGCACCTCGAGTCTTTAGGTCACGGCGGACACACGACGTGTGTGCTTGACTCGCTGTCCAGTCGGATCGCGCATCTTGACTCACACGCTTGGCCCTTCCGCTCTTTGTCAGCTGGCCTGAGCTGGGCATGTGCTCGCTGGCATCTTTCACTCTCGGAACAAATTCCAGCATCCTCTCTCTCTCTTCTCTCTCTCCTCGCAGCTACACCAACATCGTCTCCGCGTCATCCTCTCTCTGAAACACAGCAGTGCAAAGTGATTTTTTTATTATATATTGTTACGGACATGGAGTGATGTGAGTGGCTGAGCTTTTCTATGTGATGCATTAGTTCCCTCTCATTCACAGGGCGTGTACCATGAGGTGACCCGGCGACATGAAGATCACCTCGTTCTTCAAGACCAAAGTGGCCAAGACGAGTGGTGATTGCGAGCGTGATGTTAATGAGTTGGAGCAACAGCCAAGCACTTCGACATCGACAGCCTGTAGATCCGACAGCGAAGCCGAATCTCACCATAAGGAGCATGGGGGCAAGGAACTCACTTCTCTTTTTTCGCATGGCATACTGACTCTCCCCGCAGCTCAGGTGGACTTTACCAACTTCATTGGGAACAAGGAAGCCACAGACTCTGAGAAAGTGTCCTTAATCAACCAGACTGCTCCGTCTGTTGAATTGCTACCCTTCATTAAAGACGGTGGTCATAAGAGGCGATTCCAACCAAGGTGGGGCATCACAAACCCCTGGCTAAAGTACTCGTTGTTAAACGAGGGTAGATACTGCGTTGCATGTGTGCTGTTCGGCGGAAATACGGGCGGAGTTGGAGACCAGGTACAAAAAAGCCACAGAACTTCTCAGGAGTCACAATAAGCACAGATAACACGCGACAGCTATGACGAAAATGGAGGGATTTGTCGACACTTTGCCTAATCCGACGAGGGCTGTCGACACCATGCTACAGGCGAAGAAGAAGGAGCAAATCGAGACCAACCGGCGCCTATTGGTTCAGATCATTGAGAGCATCCTCTTCTGTGGATGAAAGATGTTGCCTGCCCGTGGTCATCGAGATGACGGTCCATTGGACCTCTCTATTCCGATCAAAACGGAAGAAGGGAGTCTTTAGAGCGCTTCTGAGTTATCGAGCCCAGGGAAGTCATGCAGATGTCAAACGCCTCGTCACCAGCTTCGCCAGAAGAACCAACACCATCCTCATTAGTAAACCATTTAGGACGAGCTGATAGATAACTCAGGTGGGTGACACTGTCACTTCTGTCCAAAAAATAGGTCTTTTATTCCAAAAGTAGAATTCATGTTATTTTGACTTTATGAGCAGGTGTCATCATAATTATATTTTGCTTTACAGGTCGATTAGTGCTGGAAGAGGTCTTAGCCGGACGAGACCACGGACGTCTCAGGGAAGGAGCAAGCCACCATGATCCTGCGACACGTCGAAGAGGACATCAAGGAGGGATTTCTCTCTTCCGTCCATGCTGAGCCCCTCACCGGGGAAGGCCTGGCCGAACTGCTCATTCACACCGTACATGGCCTTGTTTTAGACATGTCAAACTGCCGAGGCCTCGGCTTCAACAGAGTAAGTGTCAGGATGGGGAAGCTCAGAGGTTGTACCGCCATCATCATGGAGTAATACCCCTTCGTCAAACCGATCCACCGCTTTAATTACCGACTGAACCTGGTGCTGACCAAGGCCTGCGATGTGAAAGAAGTGAAACTTGCCTTCCAGACGCTCAACGAAGTCCATAACTTCATTTACTCCAGCCACATGCGGACGCTTCGGTTTTCCAAAATAGCAAAGCTTTCCTCAGCTAAGCGTGAGAAGATGGTGCCCTTGTGCTCCACCAGACGGGTTGAGCAGCATGATGCAGCCCTCGTGTTCTTTGAGTTTTTGCCTCACATCTAGTTCTTCATTGAAGAGAAAATGAAGCTGGATACCAATGCTAGCATCTTACTCGCCGCGATTAGGAACCCTCGCTTTCTCATTGGGCTGGTTGGCGCCGGGTCAGTTTTGGCCGACACACTCAAGCTGAGCAGAACCTTGCAGAAGAAGGACGGTGATTTGGCATCTGCGTACGCACTGATTCATGAGATCGAGACTGTTTTCGCCAGGTTCAGAAAGAATGCCGAGGAGCACTTCCACACTGTATTTGCAAGAGCCAAGGATCTCTTTATTATAGTGGACTCAGCTTACGATGACGTCCCTGTTCCCCGAGTCTGTACACTACAGAAACAGCAAACGAATATCCTAGCGAGGACTGCTGAGGAGCACTATCGACACTCGAGCTATATTCCGTTCCTTGACCAATTTATCGCCGAGCTGAAGAGAAGATTTGAGGACGATACCGTGCCAGTTGCGCCAGTTGCTCTCCGGTTGAAGGAGCTTCTCAAGGGCTTAAAAGCAGACGTGGATGCCGTCGTTAATGCCACTAAGCTCTACGAGAGCGATGTTTGGTCACTGGCGCTGGTCAGGCGGAGGCACAACGGTGGAAAATTCCGCTCCAGTCTTCCAGACTGTGAAGAATGCGAAGGATTACTCCGAGACCCGTATTTTTTCGAACATTACAAAGCTCCTGACCATCTTAATGACTCTACCGGACTCAAATGAAGAGACCGAAAGCTCATTATCAGCCTTGAAACGGCTAAACACGTACATGAGGAGTGCCATACTCCTGGAAAATAAAAATACTTTTCCTATTATGTGCCTTGTTACTTAAATGGGCGAAATGACTTGCAAGTAACCTACGTCATTATAGTCTATACTACATGTACATATTCATCACTTATGCCTAGAACTTATTCGTATGTATTCAACACTGATTATTTGTACGATCGTACATGTATTACTCGTAAAAATATGTACCATAATAAGCAGCTTTAACAAATTTCCACCCATAAAAATCCTGGCATCGGCTCACCCCATTTGCTTTTTCTGGATCCGCCACTGCCATCAGCCCGGCATTCCCCACATTCTATGGGCACTGCGGAAGGATCAGCTCACCTAAGATCGTCTTCCGAAATGACTACGCTACACGATTTCATACCCACATTGCCCCAGGTCTACATGTACTCTGATCACATCCCTATATCCATACTTATACTTATACCCACACCAACCCTCTTCGACTACACAACACGAACTGTTAAGAGTTCAAAAGACACATAAACAAGAAAGCATCACACAACCTCAACTTGGAGAACACTAATCCAAAGCACGTAGATGACCACTGATGTACAATCATGGACACCATGGACACAGCCCGAAACCTATACACAACACGAAAACCTTCACTCACATATAAAATTCACGTTCTCCATAAACATACATACTCATCACACAATATAAAATCCACTGCCACAGAGACACACGACAGCGCAACATTACACCCCTACGTAACCACATCCTACAATACGTGCAGCTAGACTGGAGCCGCCAGTGGCGCGAGGTGACCCGCCTCGTGGCTGACGCTCGCTGCACTCGCCGTTCCTTCTTCTGGCGGCGGGTAAAGACGATGTTGGGTACAGAACTAACAAATCCTACCCAGGTCTAACACACCAACCGTACACTAACGACATCCTCTACGCATTTAGGTTCCATTGGGAAATGGTGCACACAAACAACCCACTCGAACCACAAACGCAAGAACACTTCAAAGAAGTCCAGGAATGGTACAGAGTCCACGCTCAAAAACTTGGACCCGACCCCTGGTATGAATGGAGACGCTCACCATAGCACAACTACACTAAATACTTCCATCATTGTCGAGGAAAAACATTATATAAAAACAATACACAAACGCGCCTCGGCTCCCCGGACTACCAACCACATTAATACATCACCTCCCTGAAAACATTTTTACTACCCACACACACCTACTCAATGCCTCACTTGCCTCAGGCCCCTTCCCACAACCATTCAAAATCTCACACAACATGCTTCTACGCAAGAAAAACAAAGAGCCAAAACACCCAAATAACTACAGATCTATTGCTCTGTTATAGAACTTGGGTAAAATGCTCGAACGTATAGTCAACTGCCGTCTCATAAATTTCCGGGGTTCAGGAGTAACCGGTCCATTTAAGAGGCTGTGACCATCGTTCACAACATCAAATAAAAGGCACGACAAGCAAAACAAGAGACTCTACATCAGTAAGGATGTGGATAAGTCATTCGATAAGGTGTGTCACGAGGAACTCCGTTGGAAACTAGCCAAGAACAGGGAGCGCAAACACACTCTCTCTCTCTCTCTTTCTCTGCACCAGAAGGCTACTCTCTCACTATCTCACAGACCCGAGGTGTCACATTAAGTACAATAACACCAAATCACACCACGCTCAGGAGTACCCCAGGGTAGCGTACTAACACCCACACTATATATGATGTACAAAAATGACACCCCGAGCACACCCAAAATCTGCTGACACACATACAGTGTCCTATGCCAATGATGAGGCCATTCTTGTATGTGGCCGTGGACCAGACAAGATCGCACGCCATGAATAAATAATACTAGATGAAAAGACAGATTACAAGGACAAGTGGCTCATTACTACGAATCCTCATGAGACATATATGACACTATGTTACAAGTGATCATTACATGCACAACCTACATATTTACTCGCACACACCACACCGAAACCACCCAGACCCAACAAGACTCACATAGACACCTCACTCAAAAATCCTAGGGGCAACATTCGACAAGTCCCTAAGATTCCACATACACCAACACATAATACAAGCAAAGTCCAAAAACACAAACAAGAGGCTGCGTAGTTTCTATCCTGCCAGCAAGAAACTATAAATGCATCTATTTAAACACTAGTCAGACTACTCCTTACATAAGCTCCGTAGCTGTGAGCGTATGTAAGGTAGCTGCGAGTCATACATGGTCGGGAAGAGCTCAACGCATTCAGAACTCCACTCTAAGAGGAACATGTCGCTATCCTGTATACACCTTAATGGCCACACTACAAAAAAATAACAAACTAAAACCACTCAACATATAGGCCCACACCGGCCTAACGGAACACCTGGTGAAACTCGTCAGAGACCCCACATACACAACACTACACGAAAAACTAGGTTGTGATGGCACTGAGACACTGCGAAGCCCCACAACCACCTACAACCAATAATAATCCATACATAAGTTAACAGTATCATTAATGGCGCGTTTCCATGTACGCACGCATGCACGCATCTCCTTCTGTCCTCAATCTTCCCTCCGCCCCAGTCGTATAAATACCGCAAACTACACGCAGAAAAATACCACGCATTGGTGTCTAGCCACTGACCTGTTAACTCTCCCTATCTCCTCTTAAGTTTCTTTCCGAACCCTTTTCTCTACGACTACATGATCACATGTGGTTCTCATAGTGTTTACTCTCTGTTCTTTCTATTCACATCCTATTCTATATCAAACAAACTTTAATTCTTTGCTGCTCACGACTACCAAACAACTACCTCGCCGCTAAAGGAGGCAACACGAATGGGAAACTTCATATCAATGACGGATTTTCTTTTGAAGATGCCTGAAGAAAGGCAAAAACTCATGGCCCAAATTTGAATTAGTTTTTAAATACGAACAAATATACCAAAACACACACACACACACACACACACACACACACACACACACACATATATATATATATATATATATATATATATATATATATATATATATATATATATATATATATATATATATTCAATACAAAATTTTACGTCCAAAAAGAAGGAGTGGGGATGGGCCGGGCCTATCACCTGGGCCAACTTTCGCGAACATCTTCTTATGCCATTATGAACAACTTTGGCTCAATAACTGTCCCATTGAATATAAATCTATCTATTACAGACGTTATGTCGATGATACATTTGTATTAATGAAATCACGATAACAGGCGGAACAATACCTTAAATATATGAACTCTTTGCATAAAAATATAAATTATACAATGGAGATCGAGAAAAATAGTAGACTTCCATTTTTGGATATAGATATTAAACATTCAGGAACAAAGTTTGAAACTTCAGTCTATAGAATGCCTACATTTACAGATTTACAGGTTTAGGCACAAGCTTGTTTAGTTTCTTATCAAAAACAACTAAGTTATCCTCGATAAAAACTCTTATTCATCGAGCCTACAATATATGTTCTTCATATTATAGACTGCTGCATTTAGAATTCTTTTTTCTAAAAACTTTCTTTCAAAATAATGGCTACCGTGACTCATTAAGTGAAAAACATATTAAAAGTTTTCTTAATGCTCTCAATCAAAATGGTCCAACAGAAAAAACTGTAGAGAAATTACCCATTTTCTTTAGTCTCCCATACTTTGGTAAAAAATCACACGACTTTGTATATGAAATTAAGAAGACTCTAAATAAATTCTATCCATATCTCGACCCAAAATTCATGTTAAAAAATGGGCACAATATTGGATCTTATTTCAGCTATAAGGACTGAATTCCTTTCCCTTGCCGCTCCTCTGTAATTTATAAATATAGTTGTGAATCTTGCGATTCATTTTATATTGGTTCGATCATTAGGTCAATCCATTGTCGCATCGGGCAGCATCGGGGAAGGTCGACCCGCACGGGGCTGATTCTAAACAAACCAGACTCCTCGGCCATACGAGATCACATCAAAATATGCAAGTTTGAAATTAATATGGATAACTTTAAAATACCTACTCATATCCCCCATCCCAACGACCTACGGATATTAGAATCACTTTGCAGTCAAAACTTAAACCTAATTTAAATATAAATCAAAACTGCATCCAATCTTTATATTGTATCATGAATTATTGATTTTTTTATTCTTGTATTAAGCAGCTTATCTTAAATTGCACTATTCATTTTAAGTATTTTATGAAAACTAGATATTTTAATCCTTTACTATCTTAGTTTCTTAGTGCCCATGAAGAGGCTAGGACCTCGAAACGTTCAAACCCACCCAGACAAATAAAGATGCCTCCTTTAGCGGCAAGTTAGTTGTTAGGTGGTCATAAGCAGCAAAGAATGAAGTTCGTTTTCTACTACAAAAATCAAATGTCGGATTCCTACAAAACAGACGAAAGAATACTACAAGATATCATAAAAAAACACTACTACCAAGGAAATGACAATAAGTTACCTCTACGAATATACTATAAAACACAAAAGTTAGCAATCAATTAATGAGAAACAACCTATGCAAAATATCAATCCATCCTAAAGACTACAAATGTGGTGTGCAAATTCAAATGTTCCCTTGAGGATTGCAAGCTTCATCCAAGCAATAAATATATTCGTATGACCACTACTATCCTCACCCGACGCCTAGCAATGTACTTGCAAGAAGGAGGAATCAAAGCATACTACAACGAACAGCACAAAGAACAAATTCCCCCGAAACTTTGGTTGAAAATACTCCCCTCCTCAGAAGAAACTCGGATCTTCACCGCCTGAAGATTCGGAAAGCTCTTTTAATCAAAGAGATGGGCCCAAACCTTAACACCCAGAGCACTAGCTCGGAGCGAGTACTGCACCTTTTCTGCTAAAAGTAAACCGTACTCTGACTCTAACTTATAAAAGCATCAAAGAATGAAGGGATTAGAAGATATTAAGAGGAAGGAGAACCTGACTAACGCAGGGACAACTAAAACGACCCCTCAAGAAGTTACAGGCCCCCAAGCAGTACCAGCACCGGCAGAGAATCGCGTGCCATATCTCATGGTCGAAAATCAGGGCATGGAAATCATGGCAATGATAAGGTACACCCATATAGCAAATATTGCAAACCCAAGGAACTTCTTGAGGGAACTTGACATCCTTTAAGGGAAATCCTCAAAATTAAAATAGTCGAGTAGGAAAAGGTTGTGGTAGAGGCTGAAAAAGTAGTGGAAAATACAGTAGTAGAAGCTAATAAAAAGCAGGGCAAGAGGACAAAGAACAAGAAGAAAAAGAAACAGGCAAGGAGAAAAGACTAACTCAGATTCCTCCACTTCGGAATCGGAGAGTGAAGATTGTTTAGGGAAAAAAGTCCTAAGGGAAGCGAAGAATGGTAAAGACGGATTACTATGGGAATTAAATGAAGTGGTTGTAAGAAGAGAAGAGTAAATCGAGAACGAGAGGTTGAACAGGGCATTGCTAGCCTGTGAGGAGGTAGCCTTACACCTCTACATACACTTCTCTTGAAGCGCTCTTGCTACCCGAGTGGATATGGCGTTGGTCTCCCAACGTCGCGGTACCGAGTTCGATCCCGACAAGAGAGGAGACAATCGTCCGCCGCACGTAGATTTCTGGCTACAAATTGGTGGACGCGCTGTGATCATCTCTGTATTCGGGTGGGTAGATATTACACTTCTCATCACATACAATGCTGAATTTCAACACTGCTTTCTTTCCTCTCCTGTCTTCGCAGCACAACACGCACACACTCTCTGTTCCAAGGAATCCTGCCGATGGGTATCTATATCTACATACCTCTGACACGGAACATGCCCCTCTTCCCTGAGGTGACGAAGGCTTCCACCTGAACGCTGTTTGGTGTCAAAACATGATACTTCCTGGCACCTCTCCCCAAAAGAGGACCGGCCCCTGGGGCCCTGGGGCTTATCAGCGATTATCATACTGATCTTTATGTTTATTTCATTATTTGGTCAGGGATCCTCCTGGATAAAGGAAGGTTGACGAAACACTACTACTACTACACTACTCTTGAGAACGATTTCCAGAAAGATTTGAACATAGTGATTATTATAGAGGGCATAGTCGAGGGGAAGTTCAAGTAGTCTCACCAATCTGAATACCCGTCGGATGTAATCCAAAGAGCTGCTTGACGTACAATAGTGTGTACCTGTAGAGACTTTGGGGGTCACACGCCTTCGTCCCACGATATAGAGAGCCTAAGTGTTGAGGGCAAGAGATACGAGTATCGGAACGAAGCTAAAGTGTTGGGCCTTAAAATTGTTAAAACTGGGTACAGAATTCTTGTAGCAGAAAGGATAAGAATAGTTAAGGTGAAGTTGACTCGATTAGGGAGGTTTTAAGGACTGTCGCACAGACACAAGAGGGAACTTTACTGGCGATAGTCCGAGCCACCCTATTGTACCCGCCTGTTCCACACCATGGTACTTTGAAAGGTGTTATGAACAAACATAGAGGGTATAAAACCAAGGTACTCGATGAATTACAGGCATGAGTAGGTTTGATATAAGAAGGCAGCACTACATAGAAAAGGTAAAATGAAACTGGTCACTATAGTGCTACATGAGAGGACATAGAATGTCTGGAGGAGGAACGAGACAGTACTGAGAAATGTTTGAGAGGACAGACTGAGATTAAAAGAGGGAATTGTGATGAAATCTCAATTTCCTAGCAGTAGGAGAAGGAATATAGTCCCGCAGTTTGTTTAAGCCTGTAATTAGTAAGGAAGACAGAGCCTGTAAACGCAATAAGTGGATGAAAAATAAAAAGGTTTCAAAGGGTATGATATTGATCGTTTAGATAAAGCCTAGGAGAGCATAGTCAGAATATAGTAGAAACTAGTATGATAGAGAAGGGAAAGGATCATCCAGTCAGCTGGAAACTATACAAACATCTCCATATAACATATATCCACTCTTATTTCAAATTTCAACGCTTTCATATCATTCCTAAGAATAATTTCCACCTTCATACACCTTTATTCCCCTCAATTCCAATTCAGGAGGCGAGCGAAAGGAAGGTTACACGCAGACCATACCAAAGTTCGGACGTCACAGAGGAATAAACATACCAACCTACCGGCCGCCAGTCGACCACCTTCACTCACCTCAGTCCCCCCTCCCTCCCCAGAGATAGGATAATACTTATTTAGGCTATTTTGTTCAGCATAATGGCCTAAATCCCCCTCCCACACCTCTCACCTCGTCAGAATTTAGCCCAGTAAACGAGACTCTACACACATAACATCGTTACAACTATGCCATTCTCTTAAAGGACACAATTGCAGGCTTCGGGAAAAGAGGTTTGTGGTCTAGCCCACTTCGGAACCCAAGTCAAGAGGCATCCTAGATTAGGGCGGAGTTACAACCTGCAGGACCACAGAGGAATTTTAAATCTTTCTCTGTGCATGCTGGGAGTAACTCTGAAGAACCAAAGCTCGTTTGAAAGGGTGGCACCCTCGGATGAGGATCGTTGATTCTGCCCTCGTGTATTATTAAGTCTGCTTTGTTTTTACATCCTCTTGAAGAACCCCTTCAAGACTATACTCATTTATCATCTATCATTGGAGTCTGAGCTCACAGGGGCGGCCGACGGAAAGGCAGGGAGACTTCCCACCATGTTAATAAATAATAAGTAACCTAAATTCGCATCATGGATTCCTAACTACATTAAAAATAATACACACTACACACAAAAAAACACAGGATTACACTTCAAACAATAATAAAACTAGCAAACTCATTTGAGACACCCATCCCAAACATTGAACCTTCTAGCCAAGGATACACTCCCCGAACACCACAACCACACCAAACAACCTGATGTCTTACTAAAAAGGCATAAGGTACGTATACGGAGGACGAACCCCTTTTAGTTGTCAGTTCCAACCAATGACTTTCTCACCCACCTCAGGCATGAGTACGGAGAGGAGGCCATTCAAGACCTTTACTTTAACCGTACCAAGCAATGGTCGGTTATTGCACTCTCTGAGGAACACCACAAACACATGCTGCTAGAACAGGGCACATCACGGTATGCGGCACCCTCACATACGCTCACAACATAGAAACACAACTAAATGTAAAACCCAAACAGTGTCTTCGTTATTATAAAACAGGCCACGATACATACCAAGCAGACTTGTTTGTTCCAGATGCAGTGTAATGGGGGTACCATTACATTAGCTGCAACACCACCACCTCTTTCTGCATCAACTGCGGCAGGGACCATGTCGCCGTTAGCATAAAGTGCCCTTACCTGTCTTAGGATCGCGCGGACGCCGTTGCCGCTTCGAGAAGACCACAAAAAGTCACCTCCTTATTCATTCTTTCCACTCCTGCCTCCCCACCTTACAAGAATATTCACCGCTGCTGCCACGCTGCGGGGACCACACGACCCTGGACCCAACTCCCTACCTCCCTAGCTCTATTACTGATCCTGATATCTCCCACCCAACCAAACACAAAACACCAATCCCAAATGACAACTGGCTAACGTGCTCTCCTGATGGCAAAAGACAGGTCGGGAGCGACTCCCGTCTATACGCGAAATATCCTGCGAATTGACTCGGGAAAATTACCTTCCCAGAGAAGGTTTTCCCCTAACACAAACACAAGAGGCCCGCGCTCTTCCCTACACCGGTGAGCATCGGTCACGGCCCATTCCAGATCCACCGCTGCCACCAATTCAGCTCCCCGCCCCCTGCCCCGAGCTCTTGCCCCAGCTCCGCCACGCCCCTCTGCTACCTCTTCTTCCGCTATACCCACCCCTGTCTCCACTGCATCCTTTCTCCCTACTATTGAGCCCACTCTTTCCATCTCACTTCCTACTGTCTCCGCCCCTCTGCCCACTGCCCTTACCTCTTCTCCTGCTGTCCTCTCCCCCTTTTCCACTGCTCCCACCCATTATTTCTCTGTCTAAACCCCCTCTTTCTGCTCCCCCCTCTCTCTTCCGCCGTCTCAACCCCCTTCTACTGTTTCCACGCCCCCTTTCTACTGCCTTTAACCTACCTTCCACAGTCTCTACTCTATCCACACCTTCCCCTTCCACTGTCTCCAACGCTCCACACCCTAGCACACCCAATAACACGAAACCCAAACACTCCACCTATCTCCCCCCACAACAGACACACGTGAAGGTAGCCACTCCTAGCACACCCAATAACACGAAACCCAAACACTCCACCTATCTCCACCCACAACAGACACACGTGAAGGTAGCTGCTCCTACCCACCACTCTCTTGGTACAATGTAAAGAGATCAGGGAGAGGATTCGCTCCTAATTATAGGTCGACTTAGTGCCGCGCAAAGTACCCCAGTCGTATGGGTGACGCTCTTGGAGAGAGTTGAGGAACTCCAGGAGACTTTTCAAGTGGATTAAGGAATTATTACTTTTACCCTTACCTAACCGGATTGATATGGATGTTATAGCTCAATATTAAAAAAAAATGATGGGTGAAGAGCCGCGAGAAGATCTCACAATTTTTCCTTTTTTGTTAGTTTCAAACGCCAAGCCGTAGAAAAGGCTTAGTGGAATTTCTCTTTTTTGACTTTTTGGAGGAGGTTGACCTCTTCCATTTTATTTTACTCTCTTTGTGGTAAGTTGCATGTTCCTGCGCCGTGAAAAGCGGGCCTCGCAATGACGCCGGAATGTAATGCAAAACTTTTTCTTTTAATGTTTTTGTTTTGTTTTGCGAATTTTTGAATAGCCTAGTACTTGACTAGAATTTTAATTGAAGGCAGTGGCCAGATGGACGAATTAAAAAAAGATCGTCGTGCAGCTAAACGTACGCAGTTGGTATGGTATTCACCATACCGTCGCCAACTGGGTACTAAACACCTAAAGCCCAGACATCATATTACTGAACTCCACCAGCTTACACCTTCCCAATACTAGACTTCGCATTGCAAGCTACCCTACTTACCAAACCCCACAAACACCGCATCTAGAATCAGCGATCCTAGTTAAGCGATCTACACACCAATCCCTTAGGAACATACTAGACGACTCATTTCTAGCCTACAAAGTACGTATGAGATCTGGCCCTATCCTAGTGGATGCTAATTACAAACTACCTCGACTCGACAACAACTAAATATAGAGGTCCCATTCCGGTATCTATCCAATTACAACCTCTCTCTTTCGGGGAGAACTGAACTCTTTTCATCCCACACTACTTTCAAACACCCTTAATCATGTGAGAAAGCATATTACCGGTGCCTTGAAGTGATTTCACTGCGAGCCCATCAGCCAGGGGCGGATCCAAGTGGGCCCAGGGGGCGCCCGCCTAAATGACCAGAGGGAAATTCCACATAGTGTGGCTGGCTTGCATTGCTTTTCGAATCGGCACCTCGAGTCTTGAGTCACGGCGGACACAGGGCGCTTGCGCTTGACTCGCTGACCGGTCGGATCGCGCATCCTGACTCACACGCCTGGCCCTTCCGCTCTTTGTCAGCTGGCCTGAGCTGGGCATGTGCTCGCTGGCATCTTTCACTCTCGGGACAAATTTCAGCATCCTCTCTCTCTCTTCTCTCTCTCCTCGCAGCAACACCAACATCGTCTCCGCGTCATTCTCTCTCTGAAACACAGCAGTGCAAAATGATTTTTTTATTATATATTGTTACGGACATGGAGTGATGTGAGCGGCTGAGCTTTTCTATGTGATGCATTAGTTACCTCTCGTTCCCAGGGCGTTCTATGAGGTGACCCGACGACATGAAGATCACCTCGTTCTTCAAGACCAAAGTGGCCAAGACGAGTGGTGATTGCGAGCGTGATGTCAATGAGTTGGAGCAACAGCCAAGCACTTTGACATCGATAGCCTGTAGATTCGACAACGAAGCCGAATCTCACCATAAAAAGCATAGGGGCAAGGAACTCACTTCTCTTTTTTCGCATGGCATACTGACTCTCCCCGCAGCTCAAGTGGACGTTACCAACTTCATTGGGAACAAGGAAGCCACAGACTCTGAGAAAGTGTCCTTAATCAACCAGACTGCTCCGTCTGTTGAATCGCTACCCTTCATTGAAGAAGGTGGTCATAAGAGGCGATTCCAACCAAGGTGGGGCATCACAAACCCCTGGCTAAAGTACTCGTTGTTAAACAAGGGTAGATACTGCGTTGCATGTGTGTGTTCGGCGGAAATGCGGGCGGAGTTGGAGACTAGGTACAAAAAAGCCACCGAACTTCTCAGCAGTCACAATAAGCACAGATAACACGTGACAGCTATGACGAAAATGGAGCGATTTGTCGACACTTTGCCTAATCCGACGAGGGCTGTCGACACCATGCTACAGGCGAAGAAGAAGGAGCAAATTGAGACCCACCGGGGCCTGTTGGTTCAGATCATTGAGAGCATCCTCTTCTGCGGATGAAAGATGTTGCCTGTCCGTGGTCATCGAGATGATGGTCCATTGGACCTCTCTATTCCGATCAAAACGGGAGAAGGGAGTCTTTAAATCGCCTCTGAGTAATCGAGCCCAGGGAGGTCATGCAGATGTCAAACGCCTCGTCACCAGCTTCGCCAGAAGAGCCAACTCTATCCTCATTAGTAAAACCATTTAGGACGAGCTGCTAGATAACTCAGGTGGGTGACACTGTCACTTCTGTCCAAAAAATAGAAAAGACCTATTTTTTGGACAGAAGTGACAGTGTCACCCACCTGAGTTATATATCAGCTCATCCTAAATGGTTTTACTAATGAGGATGGAGTTGGCTCTTCTGGCGAAGCTGGTGACGAGGCGTTTGACATCTGCATGACCTCCCTGGGCTCGATAACTCAGAAGCGCTTTAAAGACTCCCTTCTCCCGTTTTAATCGGAATAGAGAGGTCCAATGGACCGTCATCTCGATGACCACGGACAGGCAAAAGTAGAATTCATGTTATTTTGACTTTATGAGCAGGTGTCATCATAATTATATTTTGCTTTAAAGGTCGATTGGTGTTGGAAGAGGTCTTAGCCGGAGTGTTAGGGATATTCGCATTGCTAATGGACGAGACCACGGACGTCTCAGGGAAGGAGCAAGCCACCATTATCATGCGACACGTCGAAGAGGACATCAAGGAGGGATTTCTCTCTTCCGTCCATGCTGAGCCCCTCACCGGGGAAGGCCTGGCCGAACTGCTCATTCACACCGTACATGGCCTTGTTTTAGACATGTCAAACTGCCGAGGCCTCGGCTTCAACAGAGTGAGTGTCAGGATGGGGAAGCTCAGAGGTTGTGCCGCCATCATCATGGAGTAATACCCCTTCGTCAAACCGATCCCCTGCTTTAATTACCGACTGAACCTGGTGCTGACCAAGGCCTGCGATGTGAAAGAAGTGAAACTTGCCTTCCAGACGCTCAACGAAGTCCATAACTTCATTTACTCCAGCCACATGCGGACGCTTCGGTTTTCCAAAATAGCAAAGCTTTCCTCAGCTAAGCGTGAGAAGATGGTGCCCCTGTGTTCCACCAGACGGGTTGAACAGCATGATGCAGCCCTCGTGTTCTTTGAGTTTTTGCCTCACATCTAGTTCTTCATTGAAGAGAAAATGAAGCTGGATACCAATGCTAGCATCTTACTCGCCGCGATTAGGAACCCTCGCTTTCTCATTGGGCTGGTTGGGGCGGGGTCAGTTTTGGCCGACACACTCAAGCTGAGCAGAACCTTGCAGAAGAAGGACGGTGACTTGGTATCTGCGTACGCACTGATTCATGAGATCGAGACTGTTTTCGCCAGGTTCAGAAAGAATGCCGAGGAGCACTTCCACACTGTATTTGCAAGAGCCAAGGATCTCTTTATTATAGTGGACTCAGCTTACGATGACGTCCCTGTTCCCCGAGTCTGTACACTACAGAAACAGCAAACGAATATCCTAGCGAGGACTGCTGAGGAGCACTATCGACACTCGAGCTATATTCCATTCCTTGACCAATTTATCACCGAGCTGAAGAGAAGATTTGAGGACGATACCGTGTCAGTTGCGTCAGTTGCTCTCCGGTTGAAGAAGCTTCTCAAGGGCTAAAAAGCAAACGCGGATGCCGTCTTTAATGCCGTTAAGCTCTACGAGAGCGATGTTGAGTCACTGGCATTGGTCAGGCGGAGGCACAACGGTGGAAAATTCCGCTCCAGTCTTCCGGACTGTGAAGAATGCGAAGGATTACTCCGAGACCCGTATTTTTTCGAACATTACAAAGCTCCTGACCATCTTAATGACTCTACCGGACTCAAATGAAGAGGCCGAACGCTCATTATCAGCCTTGAAACGGCTAAACACGTACATGAGGAGTGCCATACTCCTGGAAAATAAAAATACTTTTCCTATTATGTGCCTTGTTACTTAAATGGGCGAAATGACTTGCAAGTAACCTACGTCATTATAGTCTATAATACATGTACATATTCATCACTTATGCCTATAACTTATTCGTATGTATTCAACACTGATTATTTGTACAATCGTACATGTATTACTCGTAAAAATATGTACCATAATAAGCAGCTTTAACAAATTTCCACCCATAAAAATCCTGGCATCGGCTCACCCCATTTGCTTTTTCTGGATCCGCCACTGCCATCAGCCCGGCATTCCCCACATTCTATGGGCACTGCGGAAGGATCAGCTCACCTAAGATCGTCCTTCGAAATGACTACGCTACACGATTTCATACCCACATTGCCCCAGGTCTACATGTACTCTGATCACATAAGAACATAAGAACATAAGAAAAGAAGGAGACTGCAAAAGACCATTCATGGCCTACACTTGGCAGCTCCTATATCCCTATATCCCTATATCCATACTTATACTTATACCCACACCAACCCTCTTCGACTACACAACACGAACTGTTAAGAGTTCAAAAGACACATAAACAAGGAAGCATCACACAACCTCAACTTGGAGAACACTAATCCAAAGCACGTAGATGAGCACTGATGTACAATCATGGACACCATGGACACAGCCCAAAACCTATACACAACACGCAAACCTTCACTCACATATAAAATTCACGTTCTCCATAAACATACATACTCATCACAAAATATAAAATCCACTGCCACAGAGACACACGACAGCGCAACATTACACCCCTACGTAACCGCATCATACAATACCTGCAGCTAGACTGGAGCGCCAGTGGCGCGAGGTGACCCGCCTCGTGGCTGACGCTCGCTGCACTCGCCGTTCCTTCTTCTGGCGGCGGGTAAAGACGATGTTGGGTACAGAACTAACAAATCCTACCCAGGTCTAACACACCAACCGTACACTAACGACATCCTCTACGCATTTAGGTTCCATTGGGACATGGTGCACACAAACAACCCACTCGGTCCACACACGCAAGAACACTTCAAAGAAGTCCAGGAATGGTACAGAGTCCACGCTCAAAAACTTGGACCCGACCCCTGGTATGAATGGAGACGCTCACCATAGCACAACTACACTAAATACTTCCATCATTGTCGAGGAAAAACATTATATAAAAACAAAACACAAACGCGCCTCGGCTCCCCGGATTACCAACCACATTAATACATCACCTCCCTGAAAACATTTTTACTACCCACACACACCTACTCAATGCCTCACTTGCCTCAGGCCCCTTCTCACAACCATTCAAAATCTCACACAATATGCTTCTACGCAGGAAAAAACAAAGAGCCAAAACACCCAAATAACTACAGATCTATTGCTCTGTTATAGAACTTGGGTAAAATGCTCGAACGTATAGTCAACTGCCGTCTCAAAAAATTCCGGGGTTCAGAAGTAACCGGTCCATTTAAGAGGCTGTGACCATCGTTCACAACATCAAATAAAAGGCACGACAAGCAAAACAAGAGACTCTCCATCAGTAAGGATGTGGAGGAGTCATTCGATAAGGTGTGTCACGAGGAACTCCTTTGGAAACTAGCCAAGAACAGGGAGCGCACACACACTCTCTCTCTCTCTCTCTCTCTTTCTCTGCACCAGAAGGCTACTCTCTCACTATCTCACATACCGAAGGTGTCACATTAAGTAAAATTAGACCAAATCACACCACGCTCAGGAGTACCCCAGGGTAGCGTACTAACACCCACACTATATATGATGTACAAAAATGACACCCCGCGCACACCCAAAACCTGCTGACACACATACAGTGTCCTATGCCAATGATGAGGCCATTCTTGTCTGTGGCCGTGGACCAGACAGGATCGCACGCCATGAATAAATAATACTAGATGAAAAAACAGATTACAAGGACAAGTGCATCTATTTAAACACTAGTCAGACTACTCCTTACATAAGCTCCGTAGCTGCAAGCGTATGTAAGGTAGCTGCGAGTCATACATGGTCGGGAAGAGCTCAACGCATTCAGAACTCCGCTCTAATATGAACATGTCGCTATCCTGTATACACCTTAATGGCCACACTACAAAAAAAATAACAAACTAAAACCACTCAACATATAGGCCCACACCGGCCTAACGGAACACCTGGTGAAACTCGTCAGAGACCCCACATACACAACACTACACGAAAAACTAGGTTATGATGGCACTGAGACACTGCGAAGCCCCACAACCACCTACAATCAATAATAATCCATACATAAGTTAACAGTATCATTAATGACGAGTTTCCATGTACGCACGCATCTCTTTATGTCCTCAATCTTCCCTCCGCCCCAGTCGTATAAATACCGCAAACTACACGCAGAAAAATACCACGCATTGGTGTCTAGCCACTGACCTATTAACTCTCCCTATCTCCTCTTAAGTTTCTTTCCGAACCCTTTTCTCTACGACTACATGATCACATGTGGTTCTCATAGTGTTTACTCACTGTTCTTTCTATTCACATCCTATTCTATACCAAACAAACTTTAATTCTTTGCTGCTCACGACTACCAAACAACTACCTCGCCGCTAAAGGAGGCAACACGAATGGGAAACTTTATATCAATGACGGATTTTCTTTTGAAGATGCCTGAAGAAAGGCAAAAACTCATGGCCCAAATTTGAATTAGTTTTTAAATACGAACAAATATACCAAAACACACACAAACACACACACACACACACACACACACACATATATATATATATATATATATATATATATATATATATATATATATATATATATATATATATATATATATATATATATATATATATTCAATACAAAATTTTACGTCCAAAAAGAAGGAGTGGGGATGGGCCGGGCCTATCACCTGGGCCAACTTTCGCGAACATCTTCTTATGCCATTATGAACAACTTTGGCTCAATAACTGTCCCATTGAATATAAATCTATCTATTACAGAAGTTATGTCGATGATACATTTGTATTAATGAAATCACGATAACAGGCGGAACAATTTCTTAAATAATTGAACTCTTTACATAAAAATATAAATTATACAATGGAGATCGAGAAAAATAGTAGACTTCCATTTTTGGATATAGATATTAAACATTCAGGAACAAAGTTTGAAACTTCAGTCTATAGAAAGCCTACATTTACAGATTTACAGGTTTAGGCACAATCTTGTTTAGTTTCTTATCAAAAACCACTAAGTTATCCTCGATAAAAACTCTTATTCATCGAGCCTACAATATATGTTCTTCATATTATAGACTGCTGCATTTAGAATTCTTTTTTCTAAAAACTTTCTTTCAAAATAATGGCTACCGTAACTCATTAAGTGAAAAACATATTAAAAGTTTTCTTAATGCTCTCAATCAAAAAGGTCCAACAGGAAATACTGTAGAGAAATTACCCATTTTCTTTAGTCTCCCATACTTTGGTAAAAAATCACACGACTTTGTATATGAAATTAAGAAGACTCTAAATAAATTCTATCCATATCTCGACCCAAAATTCATGTTAAAAAATGGGCACAATATTGGATCTTATTTCAGCTATAAGGACTGAATTCCTTTCCCTTGCCGCTCCTCTGTAATTTATAAATATAGTTGTGAATCTTGCGATTCATTTTATATTGGTTCGATCATTAGGTCAATCCATTGTCGCATCGGGCAGCCTTGGGGAAGGTCGACCCGCACGGGGCTGATTCTAAACAAACCAGACTCCTCGGCCATACGAGATCACATCAAAATATGCAAGTCTGAAATTAATATGGATAACTTTAAAATACCTACTCATATCCCCCATCCCAACGAACTACGGATATTAGAATCACTTAACAACCAAAACTTAAACCTAATTTAAATATAAATCAAACTAGATCCAATATTTATATTGTATCATAAATTATTGACATTTTTATTCTTGTATTAAGTAGCTTATCCTAAATTGCACTATTCAATATTATTATATATATATATATATATATATATATATATATATATATATATATATATATATATATATATATATATATATATATATATATATATATAAATATATATATATATATATATATATATATATATATATATATATATATATATATATATAATATATATATATATATATATATATATATATATATATATATATATATATATATATATATATATATATATATATATATATATATATATATATATATATATATATATATTTATATTATATATATATATATATATATATATATATATATATATATATATATATATATATATATATATATATATATATATATATATATATATATATATATATATATATATGCGTGTGTGTGTCGAGTAAAAAGATTAAAGCCAACATGATGAATTGTACATCTCCGGCAATTCTGACAAAATTACATCCATAAAATACATTAATAGACATTAAATTATTATCGATAAATTGCAAAGAATAAATTTTAAATAGAACTTTAAGAATATCTATGTATGTGAGGAGACAAAAGTTAAAAAAATCAGCCATTAAAGGCAAACAAATGAATAAAAATTCTCTTTCCAGTTTGGTATCGGTGAATTAAACGGTGTTGGAGGTATGACTATGGCAGCAAACATAAATTGGAGCTTCAATAACTGTGTCTAAGAAGTTGGTTAGTTGTATAATTAAAAAAATTAGTTGGTCAGATGTTATGTAATTAATAAGAGTATTGATAACTGTTGGTAATTAAGTTTCGGAACGAGCTTCTGGGTATGTAACAATTCCAAAATACCTAAATCATGATAGTTGGAGCACAAAGACCAAAAGGAGAACTCTCTGTCTGAAATTCACGAATTACAACATAAAGTGTGATTTCGTATTACTGTATATTCTGGGTTTGTTAGATGCCTATTTGTGTAGTGGGAGAAGCCCCGTTGTTTGCTTATCCTCAATTGGAGTTTAAGAGTGGTTTTACTCACGTAGCTGGCTTGGTAGCCTGCACACAAAAATTGTTACACGAAAGAGGACCTATGTTTTTCTGTGAGTTTTTCTTTGTGATTGAGAAGTTATCTAGCAGTTAAATTGTTTATAGGAATAAAATGAAACTTTCACTTAGGGTTATCTTTAAATAGTACTGAATGGAAATATATTATTAATTTACTCGTAATTTGGCCAAGATAAGGTGTTTAACAGATATATATATTTTCTCTGGTAAAGTTTTCTTATTTTGGCAAATTTAAAATTTCTCTAAACTTCGTTTTGTGATTTTATAAAGAACTTGTGATGAAAATAAATTAAATTTTAAAAACTCTTTCAGATACGAGAGTTCCAGATGAGATACGAGTAAAGACCAGTTTAAACAAATCATATATGGTTGAAATGTCTACATGAGAAAATGAAAACTTAAATTTTAGAAAATTATTACAAAAGAAATTTGCTCCAGGCAGTGTTGTCGTAGGTTTGCGCTATACCGATGTTAAAAATTAATTGTTGTTGCGGGCAATCTGTACTTCATAAATATAATTTTCCATTGGACTAGCATTAAAATGCGAATTTTAGAATTGGATGTTGATTATTTAATTTGCAACTTGTGTAAAATGACATTCTTTCCTGAATAAAAGGAAATAAAAAATCATCACCATATCGTTTATATCAAACGAGTTTAAATGAATTTGGGCATTGTTCCATCCAATTGTTTTTTTTTCTTCATAACACAAAAAAGGGCTAGCAAATATTGGACCTAAGGATAAACACATGGCCAGTCCTTCTATTTGCTTATATAAGGTATTGTTAAAGAAGAAAATAATATCTTCAACTGCTAATCTCGAGAAATCCTCAAATTGTCTTTCATATAATCTTTCTATGAAGTCTTGTGTTAAATAAACTATTAGTGATAAGATCGCAAGTTTCCATGACTAGAATATTAATAAAAAATGATTCCACATCAAAACTAGCTATATACTACTGAGCTAAGTGAGGAGAAGGATTTTTATTGATAAAATCGGAGAATTCAAAGGAATAGCGCAAAGAGGCAAGAAACTTATATAAGCTTGGGTGGGTGTACGAATGGCTGATAGAAATGGTATAATTGATAATCCAAGTTTATGTGTTTTAGAGAGACTGCAAAGGTTACATGGAGCTGAACCTCAAACATAAAGTTTATTGTAACGCATCTAATAAGTTTTGTTTAGGTTTGCCAAAAAAATCGATTAGGTTTATCCTCCGATTTAATAAAGACTTTAAAAAGGCCATTAGTAATATTTATATATATATATATATATATATATATATATATATATATATATATATATATATATATATATATATATATATATATATAGTGTACGCTCGGTGTGATTGCATGTATTGTTAGTGTTCGACTGAGGCTGGCATGACAAACTCCATGCCGAAACTGGTCTCGAGATAATAAATACAACGCTCCTCCACAATGTTTTTTTTTTACATATTTGGAATCTGTCATTGGATTTAACAATACATATATATATATATATATATATATATATATATATATCACTGTAAGAAGGAAGCAGCTTTTCTTGTAGGCATGTATGAATAAAGACTAGGTTGAATATAGCCTTGACTAGCTTGACTCTACACTTTTCAATTTTATTTATACAATACTAAACTGTGATCTGGATTGTCGTTATGTACCTGGTAAAGGAGGCAAAGAGACTAGTGAGCTCAATCATAAGAATCTCGCCTGTAGATACCTACGGAAAGGCAAAAACTCAAGGCAAACTAAAATATTTATTTTATAAAAACATTGACAAAATAAAAATGGACTTACTACACATAGTTTTTCATTTTCAACCCGCAATTAAGCATGCATCCGTCAATATATATATATATATATATATATATATATATATATATATATATATATAAATTGAAAATCACATAACACGTGATTTATAGATGTATTTATAAAGGCCCAAGGAAATGAAAATTGGTAACACACCTTGGAAAAACACTTAGGAGAATATCATATGAACCAATAAAAGCTTAAGAAGGAAAATGGGAGGTGTAGAGAAGAGAAAGTTAGGACAAACTATTTTAACCGTTATATGAAAATAAATAAAGAAGTTGGATTTGGACCTGTGTCATTAAGCGCTCATCGCTTATATGACCAAAAGGTTGATTCAAGAAGCCTTTTGAATAACGAAGTGTAGGTTTTTATCCAGTGAGAACCAAGGCAAGTGTTTTAGTAGGAGGGGGCACGAACTTATTTGGTAATACATTGAAAATCACATGACACGTGATAAAAACCTACACTTCGTTATTCAAAAGGCTGGAAACTATTCTTAAGAAACAAGCGAAGTCTGAATATGATCCCTATTTCCTTACCCGCTGATTATGAACTTACTCAATGTTCAAATATACATGTTCTAAAAACAAATGTTCCGAATACTGGGCCTGGCTTTGATTTTCATATATATATATATATATATATATATATATATATATATATATATATATATATATATATATCTCAAAGTAGCACGAGAGAATGATGAAAATGAATTCATCAAACCACATTAAAAGAGAAAACGGAATAATTTTTCCTTGCAGTAATATTTTTATTACCTTATTTCGAAAAAATCCGTGCAAGGAAGCGATTCGAACCAGACACACTGAGGCAGCGAGCACCGCTTTGATCACAGTTAAAAGTATCCCGTTCTCTGCGTAGCATAGTGTACTAACGGCATACTTTTACAGGGGATCAAAGCAGTGCTCGCTGCCTCAGTCGAATCGCTTCTCAGTATGGATTGCTTTCATTGCTCTCTTTGATTCTTGTGTTCTTCTAATCTCCCTTTCTCTTGCCTTTGAAAAGCTCCTGTTTCTTCTTTTGTTGCTCATTTACGTCAAACTTTTCTATTGTTATATGGTCTGCAATACAAGGGTTTCTACCTTTTTCTTTCTGTGTTCAAAAGGTTTTTGTACACAGAAGCTCTTAAAGTGTTGTGAGCAGCCTTTTTTAACAACCTTCTCAACAACGCTCCACACGAAATAAACTAGGGTGTAACATTCAGGGAGCTGGGGGTATCAGTGGTGCAGGATGTTATTGAACAACACGCCTGTGTCTTCCTTGCCCTGTGTGCGGAAGTAGAGTTCTGCTGAAAAACTTAAGGCCATCCCGCGGTTAAACCGCCTTTTAGCCCACTCTGCTACGCGGTTTAATTGAGACCAAAGCGGTTGCTCGCTTCCTCAATGTGCACGGTTTGAATCCCACCCCAGCTCGAATGTTTTCGAAATAAGAAATAACTATTTCCGAAGAAAAATTATTTCGTTTTCTCTTTCCTTTGGTGAAGTTGGATTTATTTCATCATTCTCTCACGCTCATGATATATATATATATATATATATATATATATATATATATATATATATATATATATATATATATATATATATATATATATATATATATATATAGCAGGAATATGAAGACATATGCGATGGGTTTGAACATTTAATTTTCCGGACGTTTCGGTCATTGACGATGACCATCATCAGCGAATTCTAAATACCCAAAAATATTTTTAGAAGAATAACTAAACACAGAAATCAAATTAGTGAAAATCTATTAGAAATTGATGTAATATCTTAAAAAAAAATAAAAATAACTAAATTAAATAATAATCCCACGAGTTTTTAAATATGCATAATAAACATGACTTAAATGACTATCGAAATACAAAAAAATTATAAACTATAGCAATAAAGTCAAAAGCAAGGCATGAAGAAATCGATTAATAAGACAGAAAAAAATATTAAATAATCCCATGAGCAACAAATATGAATAGTAAATAAGAATCAAGCGGAATGCAAAACATTCACTATAAACCACAGCAAGAGAGAATTATAAGGGCAGGGCGAACAATCGAAAATAAGTTAGATCAGGGAGTATGTAATCGAAGCGGATATTAATAAATGGAGCGAAGCAAGTAATTCAATTAAGTTAAATTTTAAGTGATTTAACATCAAATAATATGACTAGACTAAGGCACGAAAGTTTAAATAGTAAATAATTAATAATGGAGGGGTCAAAAGGACGACTAAAACAATAAATTAAGGAAAAGTCAATAATAAACCAGATCGTTTAGATATTAATGGGACAAACTAAAATAGAAATGAAAATTTCTCTGCACGAGTACTAACCTTATTACGGTGAAGCTGGGAGTAACAACTGATAGTACGGACAAAATTAGGCAAAAAGAAAACTATTAAGGGGGATGTGGTTGGTTGTACATTTGTCTATATAGTGAATAATTTAAGGGATGATGAATAATCATTGAGTTCCGGGTTAATTTACTATTCATATTTGTTGCTCATGGGATTATTTAATATTTTTTTTCTGTCTTATTAATCGATTTCTTCATGCCTTGCTTTTGACTTTATTGCTATAGTTTATAATTTTTTGTATTGCGATAGTCATTTAAGTCATGTTTATTTTGCATATTTAAAAAACTCGTGGGATTATTATTTAATTTAGTTATTTTTTTTTAAGATATTACATCAATTTCTAATAGATTTTCACTAATTTGATTTCTGTGTTTAGTTATTCTTCTAAAAATAATTTTTGGTATTTACAATTCGCTGATGATGGTCATCGTCAATGACCGAAATGTCTGGAAAATTAAATGTTCAAAACCATCGCATATGTCTTCATATTCCTGCTACGAAAAAGGTTCCCAAGGAAAGACTCCATCACTAATATATATATATATATATATATATATATATATATATATATATATATATATATATATATATATATATATGCGAAAGTCACCAATACCGAATACTAACTAAAACAGTATTCCTAATTTCTTTATTAGAACAATGTTTAGAGCTAGTACATAGTTTGGTCTTTAGAAATTAGTGATGCATTAATTTATCACTGAAATTATAGAAAACAAAAAGAAATCAATGTTTTTATATACTTCCATCGATATATGAAAGGATATTTTTTTACTTGTGAAAATATGCCGCTTAGGACATAAATTTCGAAAGTTATGCAAATTTCATAAATTGTTCTTATAACTTGAGAAATAATGCCGAACACGATGAGAGAAATAAACACTGAACACTAGTGTTGTGGATATTTCGTTACCTAGCAATTGGGGAGGGCAAGCCAGCCCAACTCACTGTCGGACTCAAGCCCGGATAAATTGGGAAGGTTGGAGTTAGGAAGAGAATCTGCCCGTAAAGTCTCTACCAAAACCTTAGTGGATGAGTCTTTTAACGAGTGTACTGAACAGACAAAATTGGAAACGACCCCCTCAAGAACGGTGACCCCGGGTAGGAAAAGCCAAGAAGAAGACTAATGTTGTGATTATCACTTACCTGAGAGAACCACCCCCGAAGTTTCGGAATTTCAATTGGGCTTAATTAATTTATTGTAGTGATATTTTGACACTTAAGCGCCATCATTTCTCCATCTTAATATTGTTCTACCTTTTAGTTGTCCTTTATTAAGAGAAGGCCAACATGGCATCTTTCTGGTCCATCTAATGTTTCGAAGTATTGCTAAATGCCCATCAGAGTTGCACCTTAGGTATTATATTGTTTGTACTATTGGAGACACTCGATGCTCATACGAAATTATTAGGTATAAAATTGCATATGACAGCCATTCTCTTGTCTTGACTGCATGTGTCTGTAGCAACTCAAAGCTAATACCAAATAACGAAGCGGCAACTTAGACGACAAGGCTTCCAGCGCAAGGACACGAGGCAGACACTTATTCATGTCAGCAACATGCGCCGTTAAGAGTCCTTTTCCCCCACTCTCTCTTTCTTTTTCTCTCTCTCACACATAAACACAATTTCTCACTCGTTCTCTCTGTCTCAGGGCAGACATCAACAAATTGCTATAATAAAGATTAAGGCGTTGTGGTGTTAATTTAAGTTATCCTGCGGCACCTCCGCGCCACTATATCTTGAAGTTTGGTCAGTTAGCGCATCCACGTATTTGTTTTGCTGTCACGTCAAGTTTTTCCTTTCAAAGTATGAATTAATGTTTATTCGACAGTTAAAGTAACTTAAGTATGGTTGGTCAAGGTACGGCTGGAGGAGAAGAGAGAAGAGCGCAGTAGTGAAATATTTCTTTCAGGTGAAATGAATAGTGTTAAGTTTGTAGAGTTTCATTATATAAATGATAAACCTGATTGCATGAATGAGATTAATTAATTAACCTCTATAATGAACAGAATTTGAATTGCCAAATTGGATTTCTGACTTGAGATTGATAGTTTAAAATCTAACTATTTTCGATGTGAAAACGGCTAGATTTACAAATATAATATAAATAACGAATCAACATTAACGTCTTTATCAATAAAGGCTGACATGCTGTTGTTTTTTTAGAATGGACAAGTTATTTGAGTATTATTATTATACAGAATCATTTTAATGACTGAGGCTGAAATGGAGTCTCCCATCTGGTTGTGGTTACAATGGTTTCGGTAGAGAGGATTTCTCCGAGTCTTCTCTCATAAGGATATGTACTTTGACCGATACCCTGCAATTCATGGTATGGCAGTTTTACAACAGTGTATCAACCAATTTTGAATAGTTCTATGCTTTATTTCACGATCAAATAATAATTTTATGAATGATAAAAAAAAACACCATGGCCTATAAAATGTCATCCGAGTCATTTAACCAGATACTCCACCCAGCCTCAAACAGCCTTCTATGAACGGCATCCCCAGGATTGAATCCAGTATGTCGCTACAAAGATATAACCAATGAAGGCTTGTTAAAATGGTTAATTAAACCACCTTAAATATATAAAAGTATGGAATATTACAGAAGAAAAGAGGCTTTTTTCCTGAAATTTTTAGGCTGAGATGCAAGTTGAATTTCATAACTCAAGATGGCAACTGGACATTTCCGAAGCTATTATCTCCGAATAAAGGTGGAGAGAAAATAAACATCTTTTTGACTCTCAGCTCCATATACCAGGTGTCCCCCCAAAATGTATACACACTTTAAATAATTGTAATTGTAAATAATTGTAAATTTTGAAAATGAAATGTATTTTAATAAACACTTACTTTACAATTATTTAAAGTGTGTATACATTAGGGGGGTGACACCCTATAGTTTGATGCTTTGCGTTAACCCACGATGCCTCACACACCCTAGAAGCTAGAACATTTTCATTCTTATTTAACAAATTCCTTTTCTTGAGCCTAGGCTTTAAAACCTTGGAAATACATTTGGTAAAATCAAGATCTCAGACTGAGTTGTTTAGATCATTTTATTTGGAATTTGGAGCTAGAACCTTTTCATTCTTATTTAACAAAATCTTTTTCTTAAGCCTAGTCATCAAAACCTAGTTAATGAATTTGGTGAAATCAAGACCTCTGACTAGGTCGTTTGGATCTTTTTATTAAAAATTGGAGCTAGAACCTTTTGATTCTTATTTAACAAATTCGTATTCTTGAGCCTATGCGTCAAAACCTCGGGAATGCATTTGGTGAAATCAAGATCTTTGACTGATTCGTTTAGATCATTTTATTTGGAAATTGGAGCTAGAACATTTTTATTCTTATTTAACACATCCTTTTCTTAAGCCTAGGCTTCAAAACTTCGGTAATGAATTTAGTGAAATCAAGACCTCTGACTGAGTCTTTTATATCTTTTTATTCAAAAATTCAATCTAGAACCTTTTCATTCTTATTTAACAAATGCATTTACCTGAGCCTAGGCGTCAAAACCTCGGCAATGCATCTCGTGAATCCAAGATCTTTGACTGAGTCGTTTAGATCTTTTTATTTGAAAAGTGGAGCCAGAACCTTTTCATTTTTATTTAACAAATTCGTTTTCTTAAGTCTTGGCATCAAAACGTCGGCAATGCATCTGGTAAAATCGAGATCTCTGACTGAGTCGTTTAGATCATTTTATTTGGAAATTGGAGCTAGAATCTTTTTATTTTTATTTAACTAATTCCTTTTCTTGAGCATAGGCATCAAAACTTATGTAATTAATTTGGTGAAAAAAAGAACTCTAACTGAGTCGTTTTGATCTTGTTATTTCAAAATTAGAGCTAGAAACTTTTCATGCTTATTTAACAAATTCGTTTTCTTGAGCCTAGGCATCAAAACCTCGGCAATGCATCTGGTGAAATCAAGAAAGCTAGCTGAGTCATTAAGATCTTTTTATTTGAAATTCGGAGCTAGAACATTTTCATTCTTATTTAATAAATTCCTTTTCTTGAGCCTAGGCGTCGAAACCTCAGCAATGCATTTGGTGAAATCAAGACCTCTGAATCGTATAGATCTTTTTATTTGAAAATTGGAGCTAGAACCTTTTCATTTTTATTTAACAAATTCGTATTCTTGAGCCTAGGCGTCAAAACCTTGGTAATGCATTTAGTGAAATCAAGACCTCTGACTGAGTCGCTTAGATCTTTTTATTTGAAAATTGCAGCTAGAACTTTTTCATTCTTATTTAACAAATTCCTTTTCTTGAGCCTAGGCGTCAAAACCTTAGCAATGCATTTGGTGAAATCAAGACCTCTGAATCGTATAGATCTTTTTATTTGGAAATTGGAGCTAGAACCTTTTCATTTTTATTTAACAAATTCGTATTCTTGAGCCTAGGCGTCAAAACCTTGGTAATGCATCTAGTGAAATCAAGACCTCTGACTGAGTCGTTTAGAACTTTTTATTTGAAAATTGGAGCTAGAACATTTTCATTCTTATTTAACAAATTCCTTTTCTTGAACCTAGGCGTCAGAACCTCGGCAATGCATCTGGTGAAATCGAGAACTCTGACTGATTCGTTTAGATCATTTTATTTGGAAATTGGAGCTAGAACCTTTTCATTTTTATTTAACAAATTCCTTTTCTTGAGCCTAGGCGTCAAAACCTCGGTAATGCATTTAGTGAAATCAAGACCTCTGACTGAGTCGCTTAGATCTTTTTATTTGAAAATTGTAGCTAGAACCTTTTCCCTATTTGTTGTACTTCCTTAAAGGGACGTTTCTCTCGATGGAATAGTTGATAAATGGAGCAGAATTCAATGGCACTAGGATTATTGCAGATATAAAGTTTGGATAAGTTTTAGTTAGTCCGTTCTTGTCATTCCGATGTTCAGATGGAGCCTAGAGTGGGAAAATATGGTGGTGGTTCGTACGGTCTGGAGCTCACTATTTCTTGTACTTTTCTGCAAAACAAAAAAACATCCGTTGTCCAAGAATAAAACTGATGATGGGAGTCAATCACTTCCGAAAGCTGTTTCCTAAGTAAATAATTCTAAAATAAATTGTTACACTGCTTCTTTCTTATTTGATATATCGATATTAAGTTTAGGTATATCAATGAATTTTTAAAATTGTTTTTTTACAGAATTCTATGCACGGTTTTCTATATCACCGAAAGGTTCATTCGAGATTTATCACAATGTTGAACCCTGATATTTAATAAATAAGTTCAATAGACCTAAGTCACATGCTGTCGATTATTGTGACTTATGACCTTACCATATGACCTTCAAAACTTTCAATAAGTGGGGCAATCTGACCCAGAGTTAGTTTTTTTTAATAATTCCTGGACTAAGCTTGGGAGGACCTTGGCAATTCTATCATTCGAAAGAGAATGTAAAACAACGTAAGGGTTTCTAATCTCGTTACCACCCAACCGACTGACCTACGAAAAAACATAGTAACTTATAGTAGTTATTAAATCACGTCACGCGACTAAAAAATTTGCCAAACAAAAATTACGGAAATTCGCTATTTTTTCTATAAAAAGTCAACTAAATATTAACTAGGCATCGATAAACCCTTATTTTGATAGGAATAATAGCTATTAATACCTAAATAATTACAAAATAAGATAAATAATACACGTTTATTTAAATTGTATAATTTCTAATTATTTGCTGTGGATATGATAGAATCTAGATGTACCTTGTCCTTATAATCGTCGAATATATATATAATATATATATATATATATATATATATATATATATATATATATATATATATATATATATATATATATATATATATGAATGCAATGTCCCGCAGGAAAAAATTAAATGGTGTTTCCAAGTACTTTCGAAATTTATTAAGTTATCCTTGATAAGGAACTTAATAAAGTTCGAAAGTACTTGGAAACACTATTTCATTTTTTCCTGCGGGACATTGCATTCATTTGCTACCCTCACGTAATACTTTGTGAGTTTTTCATTTCATATATATATATATATATATATATATATATATATATATATATATATGATTTGCAAATTATTTTTTCATACATGACTATGCAAGTTAAAAAATACATGAATTCAAAACCCTGTTTTCTTCCGTTCGTAATTAAAAAGGTCAGTCAAAAATGGATAACGAATCAAGATTGATTTAAAAGAAGAAAAAAAATTAAGTGGATGGTTGCTGAAGAAATTAACATCCCTAAACAAATGAAGTAACATTGAGATAAGATTGAGATTAGTTTGTATTGTTACGTGTGTGAATAGGTGCGGGGATGCATATTCGTGCATGTATATTAGTGACTGCGTGTATGGTCGTGTGTGATAGAGACGTGCACATCCGTGAGTTCGGATCAAAACTTAAAATGCGTGTAATTATGCTAGGACAGGATAATTAGTGCTTACTCGTTGGTATGACAATAATATACACGAGTTAAAGTAATCGCGTGCGTATGTTGGATGTGTGTATGATATACATAAGGCTCTATGTGATATGTAGTCAGTTTTTAATGCGAAAAGGAAACGGGAGAGATGTAACCAACGAAGGTTTATCACTAAGAATAATTAACGGAAGAGAAGGACGGAAGATGAAAAAAAGTTGAATAAATAGAAATGACCGAACGAGTGAATGGGGTTCTGGGTGAAAAGGACGGCAATAGTAAACATATTCAACCCTATAAGGGTCTAAGGCTCGACAAAGAGACTAGGGAGTCGTAACTACGAACTAAAATCCCTTTCTACGATGCCTAGATGACTCTTTAAATCAACATGTAAACAAGGAATGACGTGGTTGTGCAAAAATGCGATGAATTCATTTCTCAGAGACTAAGAAACCATAACCAGGCCTCTCTCTCACTCATTCTCTCTCTCATCCTCACACTCTCTCTCACTCATTCTCTTTCTCATCTTCACGCTCTCTTTCTCTCCTTTTCTCTCCATTCTCTTCTCTCATTGATTCTCTCTCTCTCCCTTTCTCTCACTCTCTTTCTCTATATATATACATATCTATCCCCCCCCCTCTCTCTCTCTCTCTCTCTCTCTCTCTCTCTCTCTCTCTCTCTCTCTCTCTTGAAGAAGAAGAAGAAGAAGACGAAAGAAGAAAAGGTGGAATTATAGAAGTAGAAGATTCAGATCACAAAAGTCAAATCGAAGAAGAGGAAGAAACAGAGGAAAAAAATCAAAGAAGAGGAAGAATCGAGGGAGGAGAATCTCTTCATTCCTGTATGTTAATTCAGGTCCGATGAGTCCTCAGCCACCCGGTCTGTTGAGCTCAGTCAGCTCCTGCGCGAAAAGAAGATACCTCGCACGCTTTCTCATGTCTCAGATGTGGTATGTAAATTCAATGGAGGTAAGAATCAGAGAGCTTCAGGTTATTCGATCCATCTTCTATCCTAAAAACAAACAAAGGCTCACAAACGCTTGGACCAACAGATTTACGCAAGCGCTCGGTTTCAACTAGCCATTAAATTAGCTGCGATTAGGAAGAGTCACAAAATGCAGGCCAATCAGGTACCTACCATTAATATACAAAATACTCGTTATAAACAACAGTCTACCCAAAACACTGCAATCAGCTACCAAAATAGGCAGGTTTTAGGAATAATTATAATATATATGACTATCGACATGCTGTTCAATCCTCATTACAGCGAATGAATACAAAATGCCTTTGTGTATATGCCATTTGTGGACTATAAAAAAGTCTTCGGAGCAGTAAATATGGGTTTATTATTTAAACTTTTACAAAAATAGGGAGTTCGGGCGACATCATTGAGCCACTACATATATTTTCATGCCATATCGTTATTTAAGCGAAATTCCGTTAGCAAATAAAAATAAATTGGAGTGGGAGAAAGCAAGCCCATTTTCTTCTAAGCGTTTCTGATATTTCTTAAAGAAATAGTAAAGAGTCAAACTGTAACAAAATGGCAGAAGATTATATCGTCGGTATTTAAGAAACTTTTTTTGACAATATCGTATTTTTTGCTCCCTCTCCAGAAGAATCAAAGCCAATGCTCCTAAAATTATAAGAAATCAGAGCTAACAAAGAAAAAAATCCACTAGAGGACAGGCACATTCGCTGTATATTTAACCATTAAAAAATTACTTTAAAATGGTATTTGAATCCATTCATAGAACTACACGTAGCCACTTCTGCCAAACTAGTTGAGCAGTTAAAGTTATATGGAAAAAAGGGTCACACATACAATTCCACCTTTAACGCACAGCTCTTTGCATCAACTTCTTTCTCTCCTTTCAGTCAAAAGTTTGATTCTTTACCGCATATTCGGATAATTTGTTCCCAAAGCTAAGAAATATTTAGAAGCAAGATCTCGGTTGATGGCATGTGAGACGATTGCATCCTTCCGCTGAAAAGAATGGAGCCCAAAACTGAAGTGAATATTCCAGGTAAACACGAATTGAGGATTTATTTAGGTGTATATTTGTGCTTAGGTTGAAAAAAATCGCTAAATAAATCCGAGGATTTTGTTAGTTCTCGTAGCGACTTCATCATATTAATGGATTTACTTCAATTCCTTGTTTGGATTTAGCCTTTGCTTTACTGATCGAAAATCTAGGCATCAAATTTAATTACTCCATCTTCAGAAAATTTACAGTCATAGCCAAAAGTTTGGGAATTACTATATTTTTTTCGTATAAGAAAACTAATAGAACTAATCAAACGTTGCGTTTTGTTTTAGTAAATATGTTTGAATAATAATTTGAAGGTGAAATATACAAAATGTTAGAGCGCAAACTATATTAATAAATACACTCAATTGATGCACGCAATCAATATATACAATGATGTTTTCTGTTGTTCATGACTGCTTCAATTCATTTTAGTATGTTGGAAACCAAATTAGGGATAATATATTTACTGAAATTGCTATATCTTTGTTCAATAAGCACCCGCAACCTCACAATTGAATTGCTTCAATTTATCAACTGCCAGTTTGATTATCACCCACAATTTCTTTATTGGGTTCAAATCTGACAAATTTCCTGGCCAAGATCTCAAAGGCTCAATATTATTTTAAGCCAAGAACTTTGTTATTGCTTTTGCTTTATGATAAAGTGTGCCATTATGATAATAAATACAGTTACCATGCCCAAATTGGTCATGAACTGTTTGGAAAAGGTGCTGAAGAAACACGTTTTGCTACTCCTTTGAGTTCCTGGCAGTGTCTTGGGCAAAAATGTTAGTGCTTCAGTTCCTTGAGATGAGAAGCAGCCCTAGATATGGAGAGTGTCCGCATGTTTCACGGTGGGTACGGCACACTAGTCGTGAAAGCGTTCCCCTTTTCTTCTAATGAATGGTATTCCAGAAGCTCAAAACAAGCAGAAGGTAGCTTTATAAGAGGATATCACTTTGTCCCAGTCTTCAACAATCTATCTTTTTATATTATCTAAAATATGGGGTGCCTATCCGTAAGGTTCATTTTGGTGAGATGACGCTTCTTCGCAGCCCTTCTCGATTGACACCTTTGTCAAAAGGTCTTCGCCTCCCTGTGCGGGCTGAAGCATTCAGACCTGCCACTTTTCCAATCTTGAGCAAGTTTGGCAGTAGAGGCAACACGATCAATGAGCTGAGACCTTACCAGGCGGGAAGCTCTTGGTCGTCCAGAACACTTCTTCACATGAGCATTTCAGGACATTTTGGTGCAAAGCAACAATGGTTGCACGCTTTTCTTTGGAAATAACCATTTCTACAATTAAAAAAAACGATTCAAACATTTATTTTTATATAAATATGAAATAAATTGTAATTACACAATATCATTCGTTTAACACATATTTGTCATCATTTTACTCCTGTGAACGAATAGCAGAGCTCCATGGACTGAACTCACATTCTAGAGGAGCAGGACGAGAGCGTGACTTTGGATTCAGCGGGAGAATGAATTTCTTTCTTAAGCACCGATTCAATTAGACGTTTATGAATATAATTGTAAAAATTATATATCATTTTTGCATTATCAATGTCAATTGAATAGTTTTCATTTGCCATGTGGAGAAAAAAACTAGAAGAAAGAGATCCACGTCGCATATCACAATTATGTTCCTTCATTCTCTTGGAGAGTCTGTTGCTTTCGCCAATATATAGTTGATTTCAAAATTTGCAAGGGATATAATAAACTCCCTGTTCTTTATCGATAGATTTACTTTTAGACACTATTTTGGATCGTATTTTCGTATTGAAAGGCAACATTTATGTTGTTCACAAATGCTAACTTTTTTAAATTTAATTAATTGTGGCGAGTATTGGAATGTAATATAATAATTGTCGCATAATTTTTCCTTAGGATTAGCTGGTGAGTAAAAGATGGTTATGGCTTTATAATGAGAGTTTTCTATGAACCAAAGCAGATACTGCAGTTCAATGAATATTTAGATGATTGTATTGATTTCATCCTGCAAGAAACAAGGACTAAAAATGCGATAGGTTCTCAGGAACAGGGAAGAAACTCTTTTTTGCATTTCATTAGTCTTCCAGCGATCGACGATGACGGAGGTTTCCGTCGAAACCTGGTTTCGCGAATAAATTGATCCTATCACTGTGGTTTCTTTCCTGCATTTACATGTACATTACTGTACTTTTTTGGATATATATATATATATATATATATATATATATATATATATATATATATATATATATATATATATATATTCATGTATGTTTCTGATTCTAGCAAGCCGGATCTTTAGCAGGAAAAGGAGAGCAAGTACTGAATATAACATATATTGCCAACGTTTTGGGCTCTGGACCCATCTTCTAGGCTAGAATATTAAAGATTTATATATATATATATGCATTGGTGCTGAGAGGGCAAATGCGAGCGAGTATTGGAGACAGAAAGGTATGAAATTCTTCGGATATCAACGGTAACAAGGTCGTGCCTGCTCCACATGACTTTCCCCTTTCGGGTCTGAGTAAGAGTTTGTATGGGAGTAGACTTGCATTACTTGTATAGAATACCTATTTGCGGTATATAAGGAATCCAACACCGCTAGTTATTTTTGTATAGTACAATGGCGCATTAATAAATTTATCCCATTGAGTCGGAAATCGTATTGTGTGTTTGTCTTTAAGTTCTATAAATATCGAGAAATTCCTAGTCCTCGATAGATTAGTGAAAGTGGGATGCCAAATCTGACTCTTAGTTGGCTCGGTAATTGGGTGATTTAATGAAAATCATATATACCAGTTATTGCAAAAGTCCTGTTACACTACTTACAACACTCTCGACGAAGGACACAATTGTTGTTTTGATTTAGTTAGCCATGTTTTTTATTGTTTTAATATATAAATATGTGTATAAATTATAATATTAATCAATGGGGCAGCCCTTGGTGGCAAGCACTCGCTCAAGGCGAGACCTGAAGGCCACGGACACGTTGCAGACGAAGTGCTTCCTCCTGCTGGCCCACACACGGTTGACGGAGGACCTTGCAGACCTTGCAGGCTTTGTCCTCGACATTTGCCCACACGTTGTAGTAGAGGGGATTGAGGTCGGGCAACTGAGGCGGCCAAAGATCCCTCGACCAGAATTTCATGTTCCACCCCAACCATTCTAGCACAGTCTTGGCCGTGCGGGCTAGGACACCGTCTTGCTGAATGACGTAGTTCGCCTTCTTTGTGATCTTTCTCTCCCAGAGCAGGAATTTCGTGGCCAGGATGTCCCTATAATATGTTGTGGTCAGCTTGTAATCGTGCTCGAACCACACTGACAGCATCTTCTCGCCATGCGAAGCAACGAAGCCGATCATCATCACGGCGTCCAGATGCTTGGTCCTGAACACGGGGAGACGTAGTAAACCTCGGAGACGTCCTGAACGAAGCTAATCACACTGTCGTTGTGCTTTTTGATGACCGGATCGACCATGAAGTTTTCCATATCAGAAAAAAAGGAGAATTCAATTTCCATGACTCGTCAAGTCGTTGAGAAGGCGACGGCAGCTCTTCCGACGTTGTTCTTGCACGTGGTCGGTGAGCAGAGGCATATATATATATATATATATATATATATATATATATATATATATATATATATATATATATATATATATATATATATATATATATATATATATATATATATATATATATATATATATATATATATATATATATATATATCATGAGCGCGAGCTAATGATGAAATAAATCCAACTTCACCGCAGGAAAGAAAATACGGAATAATTTGTTGTTCGGAAATATTTATTTCTTACTTCCAAAAAATCCGAGCTAGGGTGGGATTCGAACCGTGCACATTGAGGCAGCGAGCAACCGCTTTCATATCAATTAAACCACCCTTTAAACCACTCGGCTACATGGAAGACAAAAATCTTCCGAATAGACACCCCCGGCTAGGATTTTTTCGAAGTAAGAAATAAATATTTCCGAAAAAAAAAATATTCCATTTTCTCTTTCCTGCGGTGAAGTTGGATTTATTTCATCATTCTTAAGCTCCTGGACAGGAATCTGAGAGCATGCAAAATTTTAATTCCTGATCTTGAGAATGACTTGTGCCACCGCCGCTCTGTGAGTTCACTGTGTATGTTGTATAGGATACATTATAATCCTAATCTTCCTTCGTAGAATGAACTTCCGGATCCTTTTCGTCCAACTCAGTTAACTAGGAAGACCACTAATGCAAATAGCCAAGATTTCACGGTTGGGAGATGTGACACATCGCAATATTCTAGATGCTTCATTCCAGCAACTACCAGGTTATAGAATGAGCTCCCTAGTCCTGTCGTTGAATCTCAGGGTCTTCAAAAGTTTAAAACTGGTGCTTATTCCTTCCTGCTGAGGTGTTAAGTATCGTGTGTCTTTCTCCTGTCTCCTTTTCTTTTCCTCAAGGTTTTTCTTATGGGACTACCTTCTCTGCTGGTGCCTTAGGGTTTATAACATTCTGCTCTACCAGCAAGGGTTTATAGTCCGTCAGATAATAATACTAATAATAACTGCTGTAATCCTGGACCTAAGCTCCACCTTGATGGTGCTCGGGAGCTTTTTGGGTCCTCTTTCTCTCTCTCAACCACGCCCCCTAAGTAATAGTCTAAGAGGATACAGTCTGGGGAGTGAGGAGGCCAGATATTTGGAGTTATGTGGTCAAAGAAATTGTTTGAAAGTCAAGAATAGGTTCTATTGCTTGTGTAACATGGTGCGTAGGGCCAGCTGCCACATGTACGGCTTTTCAACGACCATCTTCCAGATACAGTGCATCACAAACTCTTCCAGGCACTTGATGTAGCCCTCTGGTAAGATAAAAGGCGGCATAACGTGGCCTTTGCTACTGACTACCCAAAACACCATGATGTGGACGGAGAACTTAGGCTTTATAACTCTCGGTGCATCTTGGTGGGACCCAGCAAGCCAGCGGTTGTTTTGCGACTTCACCATCTGGTTCTGATTAGATTCTTCTCCTCTGAAAAGAACCAATGCATGCCAAGTTTGAGGGTATGGTTACGTTTGTTCACAAGCTTCGCAGCACATTTTTTCTGCTTGTCCTTCATCTTCCTCGACGGATGCTGAAACATTTTCAACTTGTAGGAGTAGTAGCAAACGTTCTCATCCACTAACTGTGGGATGAAAGATTCAGACACACTCTTGTCCCTGGCTACAGACCTCATTAACTTGCTGTGATCATTGAAAATGTTTGCTTGGATCTCTGCGACAAATTTGATGGGGGGGGGGATTCTTTTCGTATCAAACCGTTTAGAATGAGGTTTCCGAACCACGGTACACTCCTAAACACAGCCTGATTGACTCATTCAACTCTTTCCTGATCCTCCGAACCGTGGTCAGGTTGACAGTCAAGCCCGGCACGAACACCAAGAATCATAGGTTGCCTTTTCCAAATTTTTCGCGGATTAAATTAAGCCATGATATTGCTTCCTTCACAGACTATGAAGAACTGAATCTACTATGATATGTTAAAGAGAGACTGACGACAAACAAACTAATATCCGAAATGGATACAGTGACATATAAAAGTGTCAGAAAACTAAAAATATCGAGAATTCTGGATTTCTCCCGCACCGAGTGGGATGAAACTTAAAAATAACTCGGTAAATACCTGTAAAATGTAAAAATTAAAAGGCAATTAAAAAGGAATAGATGATAACAAATTTATTAACAAAGAAATGAAACACCAACGCAGAAATATTGGACACATGTCAATTAATATTTAGTTACAAAGCCATTGCGGGCAATTTCTGGTGACATACGTCTCTTTTACGATTCTGTAAGTTGTTGGCAGAACTCACGAGTAATGGCAGCCAATTCTTGCTTACATAAATCCTTTTGGTCTTCCAAATTCCGTGGGTCTCCTGCGTGAATTTGTATCTTCAGTTCATTCTACAGATTCTCAAGGAGATTGAAATCAGTATATTAGCTCTGCCATTAGTTGATCTTCCGTATACAAAACTATTATTTAGTTGCTTTCATGGTAAAAATAGGGTCGTAGTCATGTTGAAACGCCCAACCGAGTGTTAGCTTCAGTGGTCGTGCCAAGACATTCAATGTTTCTCCAGTATATCGCAACATATTTGGCAATTCATAATTCCATCAATTACATGAAGTCGGACAATGCATGCAGACGAAAACCATGCTCGGTAATTATATTGTAGCCACCGAATTTTACTGTTGAGATGATATTGCAATGATTGCATCTTGTCATTCTCGCTCCAAACATGGCTGGATGTGTTTTGTCCAAATGTTCAATTTTAGTTTCATCGGACCAAAGGATTATATTCCAGAACCGATTGGTCTTCTCTAGGAATTGACGCGTTTCTTCTTCAGTAAGGAGGTCTTTCTTGTGCTTCTAGAATAGTCTACTCGTAGGAGGATCTCGGTATCCTTTCTTACAACTTTTCTACTTCCTGCAGATCTTTCTGTAGCTCAACTCGGGTGATAAATGGGGTTCTCTTCACTTTCCGAGCTATAAACGTTGTAATACATCCCTATATTTTTCGAGGACGTCCCATTGTGACCGGTTAACGACACTATGGTGTCCTTTACATTTCTGAATGATGGTTTTAATGGTGCTAACTGGTATATTCAGTTTAATCGATATTGTTCCGTAAACCAGACCACCTTTGCGATTGTCAATAATCACCTTACGAAGATCATCTGACTGATCTCACGTCTTAACCATTCTTTAAAACTTCAGCTGCGATTGCGGATAGATAATTTCACCTCATTTATGTGAGAAGTGCACTAAATAATCGTCTTATTACCCTTTAGGAGCATTGTAAACCACAGCAAGGGATGCGGAGCATTCTGATTGATCGAATGATTTTTCAAGCTGATGTGGAAGGTGCAACCATATTAGGTGTTCAATACTTTTGTATCGGGTGCTCTATTGTTTTTTTTAATAAATTGTTTATATCTAATCTATTTCAATTAACTTTTACTTGTTAATATTGCAGTGGTATTTACCAAGTTATTTTCAAATTTCATCCAACTCAGTGCAGTAGAATGGCAGAATTCTCAATTCTCAATATGGCGTGTCTCCAATACTTTTGCGTGTCGTCGCTATATATATATATATATATATATATATATATATATATATATATATATATATATATATATATATGTATATATATATATATATATATATATATATATATATATATATACGCTTCTCAATAACCCATAAGCATATGGAAAAAGCGATGATTCAGAGGTGTTTTCGTATTTTTATAAGACCAAACAAAAATCAGAGATTAATTACACCGCTAAATCCGGAAATGAAATCCGTTTCCATTAATCAGGTCACACTTTTGTGTTAAGTCGATTTTTTCCCAAATCAGATCTTATAACTAAATTGATTACTTTTTTGTGACATTTTTTGTTGATTTAAAATAATATTTCTCATCCTAAATAGGTTTTTAAGATAAAAAGACATCATTTTCTAACACAATTAATAAATTAAATGTTACAAAAGTTGATTAGTGTACATTGAATAGTAGACATTGATAAAGGTAGATGCATGTAAATGGATATTAGGTGAAGCGAATTCATGGCATAAACTTTCGTTTCGTCGAACTCATAAAATACTTAGCAGTCTCTCTTTAGAGTCCAGCAGTAATCACCAATCATGACTGCATCCCAGCGTCCTTCATACATGGTCTCCATCTCTTTGATGTCTTGAAGGAATCTCTCTCCCTGCTCGTCGATCGTTGATCCCAGATTCTCAGGAAACCGATCCATTTGTGAGAATAAGTAATGCACTTTGATGCTCATGTTGCATCTGAGGTTTCTGAAAGCAGTCAGCACATTGGTAACATGTTTTAGGTAGTTCCTGGCCATCTTGTTACCAAAAACGTTCTTCACCACCAGAGAAAAAGCCTTTCATACTTCCAGTTACACTTTGTTTATTTAGTTTTCATTCTGGATCACTGAGCTGACGTATTTGACGTTATATCTCCATTGTCAGGCAAGTTTTCTACTAGAGTTCGCTTTAACTGCACCAAACTCAACGACCATTTATCTAACTTAGTGCATCCATTAACTTTAACATATGGTGAAAATCATAAATATTAATTCACATGTAATTACAGTGTTTTCACAGTGTTTAAAGTGAAGCGAATAGATTCTTTGCAAATAATAGAGATTTAATTCTCTTGAGCAATTCTCATAGAAAGGAAAAATTCCGCCTTTTATGAATTATTATAATATTTCACTAATTCAATTAATACTGCTAAATTATTTTCTGTAATAAAACACAAAATCCAATTTCTTCCCTTGCAACCTTACGGAGTAAAGTGTATATATTAAACGTATACCAAATTCACTCAAAGCTTGCAATGCTCGCGTTGTTTTTAGAGGTGAATCAATAAAATGGGTGTTATATATACCTGCATGGTAGGTAATTCGTCGCCGTTGGCAACTCTTAATTCGGCGCATGCGTGTTTTTTATCGTCTCACTTCATAGGAGACTCAGTTGCAAATCGTCTGCGAAGGAAGCAATACCATGGCGGAATTTAATCCTCCCAAATTTGGTAAAAGTAAGCTGTTGTATTCACATCTGGAGCTACAATGCGTCTATCTCTGAGTGCTTGAGTGTCAATCCGAGGATGGAGCGCAGGATCTTGAAAGAGTTGGATGAGTCAGGCTGTGATTAAGAGGTTACGGTGGTTCTGAACCCTCAATATAAATAAACATTTTCAAACGAAAAGAACCCCGAATTTATCGTAGAGATCCAGGATATTAGTGTTAATGATCTCAGCAAGTCAATGATGTGACCTCGGAAAAGAACTGCTAGTTTGCCGTGTCCCTCAAAGATGTACCGAGAATCATGAAGACAAAGGTCCAGGTCCACATAATAGTGTTTGTGGTGGTAAATTGCGAGGGCAACGTTATATTGCCGTTTATCAGCCCGTAGGAACTCAATACAGAGGGCAGCATCAAGTGCCTGGAAGGATTGGTGCTACCCTAGATCCAAGAAGTGACGACTGCAACGCCGTGCGAGTAGCAACAGGACTCTGCCCCATGCCACACAGGTAGGAGGACCCAGACTTGGCTGTGAGACACTTTCTTTGACTATACCACTCAAAACATCTGGCCTCCTAACTCCCCAGAATGCAAGCCCCTGGACTATTATGTGTGGAGTGTGGTTGAGAGAAAGACAAATAAGTCTCTGTGCACCACCAAAGTGAACCTTAGGTCAAAGATCACCACAGTTTTCACCCAGTTAAACAGTGGGGCCGTTGAGAATGCATGTGGAAGATTCCGACGCCTCTTGGAAGCCATGGTTGGGGCCGGTGGCGATTTCATTGAATACAATGAATAGAGCAGCAATCTTTTAACTCATTAACATGTAACTTTGGTAAATCTATATGTATAAATAAACTCTTTTTGTTATTTTATTTTATATTGAAGTTAGGTGACAAATTACTCAACGCACCCTCTAAATATAATTAGTGGACTTTATGCAAAAAGGGTTTTTTGGAATCCGGATCATATCAAAGTTTTCAAATTGTGAGGTTCTAATGGTTTTAATCCCTAAATCAAAAAGAATGAAGGTCTAACAATGGAATTCGCAATGAACTCAAGGCAAAAAGCTTGAAGCCATATTTAATTATATCTCAACTGAAGAGGTTTAAGGAGCTTACGGAACCTCAAATTAATCCCTAAGTCTTATGGCTAGTCCCCCAAATAAAGGTATTTACAAATAATCTTCTCAAATATGAGCCATAGTTGACGAGGTAATCAATTAAATAACAAATTAAAGTTGGTAAAATAACATTGATAAACAATAATAAATATATGAATTGATCCACCAGTTGTGCTCGAAGTTTAAGACTATTATAAAACGCGGACAGAATCCTGAACGAATAAAAATAAATGTCAAAATGGATCGAGGGCCTTTCACCTCAAAATCCAATCGGTTTTATTAAACATCTGAACCCGTAAAATAGTTCAGCATTCACCTCACCACAAGTTCAGACAAAGGGCTATTACACCACTCTATAACACAATGTTCAAAATACGTAAAGTAATTTGTACGGGAAATTAAGGCCACCAGAAGGGTTAGACATTAATCGCGTCACGAAAAGCTGATAAGCTAATCTTATTGGTTCGTCAGAAATGAAATGTTCAGAAGGGGAATCGGGTTGCGAATGAAATAAAATGAGAGAGAGAGAGAGGGGTAGATAGGTATATTAACAACGAGTAAAATGGAACAATATAATTAAAGAGACAGAAATAGTTTCCTTTAGCTCCCGCACCCGGTAGCAAAACACAAGTTGAAACGTTGCCTAGTCGGTTAAAAAATTCTCGGAAATAAGACAAAATTTTAAATTTTAAATCATATACCGAAAGAAGACACACAAACTACCTGATCTAAATAATACAAGAGTTAAAAAAATCCATAAATTAAGCAACAAACACAAATACCCAATAGTATATCCTTAGAGTTTCTTCAAATACTCAAAATGAACGTAATGTTCAAATTAATTTAATTAACGCAATAGACATATAATATTTAATAAAATAAACGTGATTTTATATTTATTAAATAATCGTAATGTCCAAGGAATTAGATCCCACACTGGGTAGGGATATTCAATGTATTGTAATCATTTTGTGTCTTCGAGAACTGGCGTGTTACATGTGTGCAAATCATATACAGAACAAGGCATTTGCCCTTAGTCTCAGTGGCGGGATGATTTATAGAGAACTTTCTGTCTCTTTTGAGAAAGTCACTCACTTCACACTCTCAACACGCTTTTCATCAGAAGCTCACTGTGGGATTTAGAGTTGGACTCCACACCATCTCGGAAGATATCTCGCATAGCGTTGTGAGACCCCATAAAATACTTTCTCCCTAGATCACACCGAGCCGACAAACACAGAATGAGTCGTCTGGTGTTTGCTTCTGGACACTATCTGCAGAGCTTTACTAAGTAAACATGATTCGCGATAAATGGATAGCATCTAGATCGTGGACGTGGTGGTTGCCTTCCCACATTTCTCCCCTTTTCACTTAAAACTCCACAATCATTAGAACACCCAAACTATTTTATCAAGATCACACGCATATAATAGATTTTCGAGAGTCCTCGCATGGAGCATATCATGGTCTCTGACGTTTTCTTTACACACAATAGACAATTTTTCTCTTTTCGGCGCACAATTGAGATAAGTCTTCTTCCTATTCGCGTTTAGATACGCTCTATCCACCGATGATGGACTTAGACTCACCTAACTCGACTCATTTCACCTTAGCAAGCATTTATCGGTGGATAGATAGATACAATGAAAATCACAGTCTTGATCCGAGCTCTGTCGCTTTCTTGGCATTAGCGACCCCGATAATTTCATTACGCTACATTTAACAAGGAAGGGCTTTAACTTACTTAAGTTCACTCTTTCACTTCATACAGTATTTCATGGTATACACAGAGTCAGAAGTATTAATCCAAGCGTCGATAGAGATGACTCACTTGCCATTTGCGATCTCAATTCATTTTGTCAAAGTATTTATTTTCGTAATTAAATAGAGTTGCAAATTATTTCTATTTCAATCTGCATTTCAAGAATTTGAGTCTGTTAGCCGAATTGGGGTATGACTCATTGCTCATTCACGTCAAATTTCTCTTTCTCTTGTTGTGTATTGTTATATGATCTGCAAAACAAGGTTTCTGCATCTTTCTTTCTGTCATACGAAGGTTTTTGAAAGGCAGAAAATAAATATGGCGCAAGCCCTGTGGTGGTTGTTACCACCCGCAAAAGTTGTATTTGATCTTTCTTTGTATGTGACATGGATAATGAACTTTTAAATTGTGAGCGGGTAAGAAGATGTGGTATAAAAATACCTTGGAAGTTTCTAACCTAGGGGGATACTGGGTTTGATAGAGTAATGATTTAGGTGGAATTGAGTCACTGTGCCTGGTATCTTAACGGTAGAGAAGCTGACCGGCAATCAGCAGACCCGGGTTTGAATCCCGGCCAGGATTATTCAAACTTTTTTTCCCCTGGCGTTATTTCTGTCTTCTCAGTATGGATTGCCTTCATTGTGCCGTCCTTCACTCTCCTTTATCCTTGCGCTCTTCCAATGGCCCTTTCTCTTGCCTTAAAAAAACAAACTCCTGTTTCTTGTCTCCTCTCATTAATCGAATGTTCGAGTTACCTGTCAATCTAGAAAAGTCAATTTACAAAAGTCAATCTAGAAAAAATGTTCTTTGGATTTTTTCGTTTTATTAACCATGTATATGAGAACAAAATGTAAAAAGTGTAGAAGAAAACCATGCTTTGTTTAACAATATTATCTTTACAACTCTGTTGTAGAGTTATTTCCATTTCAGGAACTACGTCTTTACTTTCCAACAAAGAATTACTTGCATTTCGTTCATATGCCGGATTTGTATAAAACCCAGCATGACGAAAGCAGCGCGAAATCGTTGATGCTTTGAATCTGTCCATGAAATTTGCATATAATGCAATGCGTCCAAAACAGACAAGTTATATTCTTCTGTGCGGCCAATGCAACGGAGAAGATTTTCTAGTACGTGATTTCTCTAATGTATCTTAAAATTTGGGGTTATTCCTTGGTCCATGAGCTGTGTAGTGCTAGTTGTGTTGGATGGGGTGGGGGATAAAAACACATGTTTTGTAGAACGCAAATCAGCAATGTGTGGATGTGCCGGGTAGTTGTCAGTGACAAGAGCAATTTTGCGATTCTTTTTATGACACTCATTATCTAACTTTTAAACCCATTCTAAAAAACCCGACGTCATCCGAGCTCTTTTATTCACTTTATATAAAGTTAGGATGGTTCGAACACTTTTTAAACATCTAGTCTTACTAGAATTCTCAAACATTAAATGTGGAAGTTTATCTGTTCCTGTCATATTTGTACATATTAAAACAGTAAAGCTCTATTTTCAATTTTTGCCGTGCTGACACTTGTCACCCTTAACAACAAAAAAATTGTCAGGCAATGAACGTAAAAATAAGTCGGTTTCATCTGCATTATAAATGCCTTCTAGGACATGTTCTTGTAGAAGCGTTGCTAATTTTTCCAGCCAGTTACTACGGTTTTATTAACTGAAATTTCCCTACCACATAAATATCTAAACACTATTCCGTGAGGTTTTTTTTATTTTTCAAGCCACCCATTGCTGCATTTAAAATCTAAAATGTCTAATTCAGATGCCAATTAATCAGCTTTGTTCCGAAGAATGCGACCACTGATTAGAAAATCTTTAGCACGTGCACCATTTTTTTTCAAGCCACCCATTGCTGCATTTAAAATCTAAAATGTCTAATTTAGATGCCAATTAATCAGCTTTATTCTAAAGTATGCGACCACTGATTGGAAAATCTTTAGCACGTGTACCATCTTTTTTTATTTTTCAATCCACCCATTGCTGCATTTAAAATCTAAAATGTCTAATTCAGATGCCAATTAATCAGCTTTGTTCTGTAGTATGCGACCACTGATTGGAAAATCTTTAGCACGTGTACCATCTTTTTTTTATTTTTCAATCCACCCATTGCTGCATTTAAAATCTAAAATGTCAAATTCAGATGCCAATTAATCAGCTTTGTTCCGAAGAATGCGACCACTGATTAGAAAATCTTTAGCACGTGCACCATTTTTTTTCAAGCCACCCATTGCTGCATTTAAAATCTAAAATGTCTAATTTAGATGCCAATTAATCAGCTTTATTCTAAAGTATGCGACCACTGATTGGAAAATCTTTAGAACGTGTACCATCTTTTTTTATTTTTCAATCCACCCCTTGCTGCATTTAAAATCTAAAATGTCTAATTCAGATGCCAATTAATTAGCTTTGTTCTGAAGTATACGAGCACTGATTAAGAAATCTTTAGCACGTGCACCATTTTTTTTTCAAGCCACTCATTGCTGTATTTAAAATCTAAAATGTCTAATTTAGATGCCAATTAATCAGCTTTATTCTGAAGTATGCGACCAATGATTGGAAAATCTTTAGCACGTGTACCATGTTTTTTTATTTTTCAATCCACTTCTTGCTGCATTTAAAATCTAAAATGTCTAATTTAGATGCCAATTAATCAGCTTTGTTCTGTAGTATACGAGCACTGATTAAAAAATCTTTAGCACGTGCACCATTTTTTTTTAAGCCACCCATGGCTGCATTTGAAATCTAAAATGTCTAATTTAGATGCCAATTAATCAGCTTTGTTCTGAAGTATGCGACCACTGATTAGAAAATCTTTAGCACGTGCACCATTTTTTTTCAAGCCACCCATTGTTGCATTTAAAATCTAAAATGTCTAATTTAGATGCCAATTAATCAGCTTTATTCTGAAGTGTGCGACCACTGATTGGAAAATCTTTAGAACGTGTACCATCTTTTTTTATTTTTCAATCCACCCCTTGCTGCATTTAAAATCTAAAATGTCTAATTCAGATGCCAATTAATTAGCTTTGTTCTGAAGTATACGAGCACTGATTAGAAAATCTTTAGCACGTGCACCATTTTTTTTTCAATCCACCCATGGCTGCCTTTGAAATCTAAAATGTCTAATTTAGATGCCAATTAATCAGCTTTATTCTGAAGTATGCGACCACTGATTGGAAAATCTTTAGCAGCTGTACCATCTTTTTTTATTTTTCAATCCACTTCTTGCTGCATTTAAAATCTAAAATGTCTAATTTAGATGCCAATTAATCAGCTTTGTTCTGAAGTATACGAGCACTGATTAGAAAATCTTTAGCACGTGCACCATTTTTTTTTCAATCCAGCCATTGCTGCATTTAAAATCTAAAATGTCTAATTTAGATGCCAATTAATCAGCTTTGTTCTGAAGTATACGAGCACTGATTAGAAAATCTTTAGCACGTGCACCATTTTTTTTTCAAGCCACTCATTGCTGCATTTAAAATCTAAAATGTCTAATTTAGATGCCAATTAATCAGCTTTGTTCTGAAGTATACGAACACTGATTAGAACATCTTTAGCACGTGCACCATTTTTTTTTCAAGCCATCCATTGCTGCATTTAAAATCTAAATGTCTAATTTAGATGCCAATTAATTAGCTTTGTTCTGAAGTATGCGATCACTGATTTGAAAATCTTTAGCATATGCCCCATTAAATCATTTTAATAACGCAAGTTTTCTTCCTTTGCAAGACGCATAAGTTTACACTAGACAACAAATTGGTGTTGGGTAAATGCTGTTTTTATCTTATCCCATTTTTTTTATCCAAGTACTAAGCGTATTTCCTGGGATACAATTTTCCTTAGCAATTTGCCTTTTAGATTTAGATTTTAAACAAAGCGCAACTTCAAGCAGCGTTTCGTACTTTGTTTAATATCCTTAGTGTTAAGTTTGCGCTAACACATTTTGAAAAGGGAATTACGATTTCTTTTAAAATATTGTACACGACTTCACTTTCTTAATACAAACCTTTCAGGGACGCTGATGAAATGCAACTGAATATACTGTATTGGTTTCACCCTATATAGACTGATTAAAAATTCTATAAATTTCTAAAAATGAGCTCGTGTGATTAATGATTAAGATTCAACATTTAGTAATTGATATAAAATTTTTGAAATGTCTGAACCCATAGGATTAGTGATGCCCTTAAATTGCTTCTGAAAACCCCGCAAGATTTTATTGAAGATTAACACTTCGAGTTAAACCCCAGTAAAGTTAGGTCACTTTGGGGCAGCGAATTTGCTTCGAGGTATCAGGTTGTCCTACAATGATTTAAGTGTAGCGAGATAGGAATATATGAAGCTTGAATTATCTCATATCATTGAGATTGGTCATAAATTTTTTTATCCTTATCATTTTGTTTTAAATTGTTTCCTATAGTATGTATTTCCCTAACTCTTTTAATGTTAAAAATGTACTAACTCTACTTTTTTATGAGTATTTTACTATGCTTCGTCTTAAAAAAACCTTAAACACTTCTATTGTATTTTACTATAACTACACAATGTAAAAAATACTTGTTCATAATACTAGAGAAAATATTGGTGGCGTTGATTTAGTCCAATGTTGTGGTTACCTTAGTAAATACTATGGACAGAGAGGCAAGCACCTTTCTTTAACTCAACCAACATCAATACAATGTAAAAAGGGAAAATTATTGTAGTGCCTTTTTGTCTATATTTCTTGATATGATGACCTAATCAATTAGAATTCCTCTAAATTTATATACCATTCTAATTATTTTGTTAAAAGAATTATTGGTGAATGTTCTTTCATCAGTTACTTTGGCCATTTTAATATTTCGCCCAGACTTTTTAAAAATGATCTTATTATCAAAAAAACTAATTTTAAAGGAAATATTTTGCACTGTAATTCATAGCTTTGTTTTCATCCTTTTGAGTCAAATGTGTCTGTTCTTTAGGTAATCTCATTTATATCATTTTACTCTTATTTCTTTCTCTACTCACTCCCATTTACACCTACCTCTATATCTTAGACTATCCCTTCTGCGTTAATATCTTTATTGCTCTTAGCTATGTTCTTTAGCTCTGTTGTTTTTTGTGTTTGATCTCGCTACCTGCTTCTCATAACTTTGGATGTGTCGTTCCCTCGCCTAATTCCTCTCCTCCCTTCTACATTAGTGATTTCTTTTAAAATAGGTGGTGCTAAACTTTTGTTTCATGTATATTGCTATTATAATCATTTTTCTTTTAGTTTTCCTTAAGAAGGAAGTAAATAAAGTTCGAAACTACTTGGAGATATTTTCCTTTTGTCTGCGAAATATTGCATACATTGTTAACCTCATATTCTACTTATATATATATATATATATATATATATATATATATATATATATATATATATATATATATATATATATATATATATATATATACGAGGGATCTTTCAAAAGTTGCAAATCTTTAAATTAAAAGATTATCGGCAATTTCCCGTTCAAAGCATGTTTGATCATATCTTTAGTTTGTGCTGATACCATCATATATTCATTTGACGCATTTCAGGTACCAAGTGACTGCTTACAAAAAATTAGCTTTTTTTATCCATGGAAAAGCAGACGTTTGAGATCAAAGCTGTTATCAAATTTTTAACAAAACTTGATTGGAAATCCTCTGCTATTGTCGATTCTTTGCTGCATGTTTATGGTGGGTCTAGACCACATAGAAACACTGTTTAGAGGTAGATGAAAGGTTTTAAAGAAGGAATAGAAGACCTGAATGACGAAGAAAGAGAAGGAGGACCATCCACATCAACCAATGAAGATTGATGAAGATTGCAGGATTAGCGTTGAATTTATTGCGAAAGAAGTCGATATTTTCCAAGGATCAGCAGATGCAATTTTAACAGAGCATCTTGGTCTCAATGAGCTTTCTCTCTTTGGGGGCCGAAAGCCTTGCGGGATGATCAGCTTGCACAAAGGAGTCATGTTCCATCATGCCAATGCTCCAGCATATTCTGCACGGGTAAAAAGAGAAACTTTGAGGGAATTTCGATGGCAACTCATACTCCATCCACCCTATAGCCCTGATCTTGCCCTCTCAATCCGCCTTTCATTTTCTTGTGGGATTTTTTGCATATATATATATATATATATATATATATATATATATATATATATATATAATTTGCAAATGAAAGGCAGTAAAGTAAAGGAAGAGATAAGAGCCGTAAATTTGTTTTCTCTCTTGGGTTTAAAGGAAGGACTGATTATATTTTGGCTTAATCGCGTCGCTAGAGTCAGTTTTAGATCAGAGATGGGTCGATGGCCTCCCAGAAGTGAACAGAGGGCGGTTACGGGTCGGAAGCCGGCCTTATCGCTCACTCCACAAACACACACTTGTCTTAATAGACACATACATACAGATGTACAGGAAGATAGAACACGAGAAACATGTACACTCAGCGAGATATACTTAAATATGTAAAGAGATAGAAATATATACAGGTATGTCGAGAGAAAGAAAAGCTAGATATGTGGAAAATGTGGGATATACACGGATATACACACGCATGTATAATAGTTAACAGAGCGAGAAGTTGAAGATAAATGAAAGCAGGTGATGGGCGCAATTCTTTGTATATGTTCCGATGTCATACACGTACATAAACCTCCACACGCTTACGATCCAGCCGTGTGAAAGCACCTATTAATACATTCAGCAAAGTTAAGACACATTAGAGATGGTCATTCCTCGGATAGGATACGCTACACAGGGTCCCTACTGAGATAGGTAACAGACGGTAGTATACGGTGGCAGGGAGCGTAAAGCAAAGATCCACCTATACCCCTCCCCCTTTGCAAAGTAGTTCATGGTCACAGTTCTGAATTCTTGTTCTCCTCCTACGAACTTGGTCCTTAATGAGGCATTATTGGAGGTCTCTGTTTTCCCTAATTTTTCTTTTTCTTCCTTCGTTTTTTTCCTGTTTTTTATTCTCTTCACTTTATTTTCTTCTTTGTTGTTTCTTCGATTGATTTTGTGGGGATTGGCTTATGTGTGTGACTTATGTGAATTAATCCGCCTGTGCCCACCCGTGGGCTTAGGGGCGCTGCCAAGAGGTGACTAGCTCCCTTTGGACGCCAAAGGTTTTGTGTTCGTTCTCGCTTGACCCTAACCTGACCTCAAAGTTGAACCCCCTGTTGCTTTAATTAATTCTTATTGGCAAAATCACAAAATATCCACAAGTTTCTGTAGACATCTTTTTACACTCAGCTTGTAATTTCCTACATAATTATGTATATATTTGTACTTGTGGTACTTCTTGCTTTACCAAGCACCCCCCACAAGTCTTCTATTGGATTGATGTCTGGACAATGTGGTGGCCACGGATATAGGCGATCCCCATCTCTCCATATCCAATTATTGGTGAGGTTAGATGTATGGCATTGGATATTGGCCTGCTGAAATATAACTTCATTTCTTGGTATTGTGGGATGCGTTTTATGTATAAGTTTATTCTAAAACTCTCGAAACCATGGTGGTATAAGTTGTGGAGTTCATTCTTCCCTGACATAAAATGATCTCTCTGGCCATTATGAAGACATGCAGTTCCATACCAGGATAGAACTTCCTCTATGCTTCATATTTGGTACCATACTGGTAGGGCGAAATGCCTTTCCAGCCTTCGTCTCACAAAGGTAGCCCACAGAAGTGCTGAAAATATGCAAAATTGTTACAAATAGATTATTACATTTTTAAATTATTTTATTCCAAGATATATTTAAATAGAGTTACATAAACTGCACGTAAAACAATATAATAGTCTTTCTTAGATATCTAATAATTACTTCCAGGTAACTTTAGACCCATTGTTTAGCGTCCAATTTTTATATTAGGATAACTGGCCTTGTGCGATCTTGTTCCACGAGTCTCAGCTCTGCCAGATTGTTTCGTGTGTAAACTTGGCCACCGAGTCATCTTGTCAGCTGGTCTCGTCCGATCATGTTGAACCCGATCATCCTTCATGGATTTCAGCTTTTGCAGATGCGTTCGTATGCACCATGGTCCCGGACTCATCTAGTCAACTGGTCTTGTGCGATCCTGTTGAACCTGAGCATACTTCATGGATTTCAGCTCTGGCAGATGCGTTCGTATGTCCCATGGCACCCGAGTCATCTAATACGCTGGTCTTGTGTGATCCTGGTGAATCCGTCCATACCTCATGAGTTTCAGCTCTTGCAGATGCGTGCATATGCCCCATAGCTCCGGAGTCATAGTCCGCTGGTCTTGTGCGATCCTGTTGACCCCGATCATACTTCATGGATTTCAGCTCTCGCAGATGCGTCGTATGACCCATAGCCTTGGAGTCATCTAGTTTGCTGGTCCTGTGCGATCCTGTTGAATCCTTTCATGTTTCATGTTTCAGGGTTTCAGTTTTTGCAGATGCGTTCGTATGTCCCACGGCCCCCGAGTCATCTAGTCGGCTAGTATTTTGCGATCATGTAAGACCCGATCATTCTTCATGTAATTTAGCTATTGCAGATGCGTTCGTATGCCTCAAAGCCCCCGATTAATCTAGTCCGCTGGTCTTGTGCGATCCTCTTTAACCCGATCATACATCATAGATTTCAGCTCTGGCAGATGCGGTCGTATACCATATGCCCACGAGTCATCCTATCCACTGGTATTCTGCCATCCTCTTGAACCCGATCAAGCTTCAAGGATTTTAGCTCTGGCAGATGCACTCCTATGCCTCATGTCCCCCTGAGTCATCTAGTCAGCTTGTCTTGTGCGATCTTGTTGAAGCCGTTCATACTTCATGGATTTCAGCTCTTGCAGATGCGTTAGTGTGCCCCATCGCTTCCAAGGCATCTACTCTGCTGGTCTTGTGTGATCCTGTTGAACCCGATCATACTGCATGGAGTTCAGCTCTCGCAGATGCGTTCCTATGCCCCATGACCCCCAAGTCATCTAATACGCTGGTCCTGTGTGATCCTGTTTTATCCGTTCACGTTTGCTGTTTCATGAGTTTCAGCTTTTGCAAATGTGTTCGTATGTCCCACGGCCCCCGAGTCATCTACTCGGCTAGTCTTGTGCGATCATGTGGGACCCGATCATTCTTCATGTAATTTAGCTATTGCAGATGCGTTCGTATGCCCCATAGCACCCGAGTAATCCAGTCTGCTGGTCTTGTGCAATCCTCTTGAACCCGATCATACTTCATAGATTTTAGCTCTGGCAGATGCGGTCGTATACCCCATGCTCATCCGAGTCATCTAGTCTACTGGTCTTCTGCCATCCTCTTGAACCAGTTCAAGCTTCATGGATTTCAGCTCTGGTATATGCCCTTTTATGCCCCATGTCCCCCGAGTCATCTAATCGGCTGGTTTTATGCGATCCTGGTGAACCCGATCATACTTCATGGATTTAATCTCTGGCAGATGCGTTAGTATGCCCAATGGACCCAAAGTCATCTAGTTCGTTGATCTTGTGTGATCCTATTGAACCTGAGCATACTTCATGGATTTCAGCTTGTGCACATGCGTTCCTATTTCGAATGGCCTCTGAGTCATCTCTGGCAATGCTCTTTCTGCGATCCCGTTGAATCCGTTCATACTTCATGGGTTTCAGCTCTTGCAGATGCGTTCGTATGCCCAATGGACTCCAAGTAGTCTAGTTCGCTGGTCTTGTGGGATCCTGTTGAACCCTATCATACCTCATGTATTTCAGCTCTCGCAGTTACGTTGCCATGGACCCCAAGTCATGTAGTCCGCTGGTCTTGTGCGACCCTGTTGACTACGTTTATACTTCATGGGTTTCAGCTCTTGCAGATGCGCTATTATGCCCCATTTTTCCCGAGTCATCTAGTCCGCTAGTCTTGTGCGATCCTGTTGAATCCGTTCATACTTGATGGGTTTCAGATCTGGTAAATGCATTTGTATGTTCCATAGCGCCCCAAGTCATCGAGCTCCTGTTCGTTTGCGATCGTGTTAAACACGATCATACTTCAATGGTTTCAGTATTTGGAGATGCGTTCGAATGCCCCATGGCACCCGGGGCATCTAGTCTGCTGGTCCTATGTGATCCTTTTAAACCCAATCACACCTTATGGATTTCAGCTCTTGCACATGCGTTGGTATGCCCTATGGCCCCGAGTCACCTAGTCGGCTGGTTTTGTGTCATCCTGTTGAATCTGTTCATACCTCATGGGTTTTATCTCTTACCGATGCGTTCGTATGCTCGATGGTCCACCGAGATATCTAGTCCACTAGTCTTGTTCGATCATGTTATACCCGATAATATTTCATGGATTTCAGCTCTAGAAGATGTGTTCCTATGCCACATGGCCCCCGAGTCATCTAGTCGCTGGTCTTGTGCGATCCTGTTGAACCCAATCATACTTCATGGATTTAATTCTAGCAGATGCGTTCTTATGCCCCATGGCTCTCGAGTCATCTAGTTTTCTTATCCTGAGCAATCCTGTTGAATCCGTTTACGTTTCATGTTTCATGGGTTTCAGCTTTTGCAGACGCGTTCGTATGTCCCATGGTCCCCGAGCTATCTAGTCGGCTGGTCTTGTGCGATCATGTTGAACCCGATCATGCTTCATGTATTTCAGCTATTCCAGATGCTTTCGTATGCCCCATAGCCCACGAGTCATCTAGTCTGCTGGTCTTGTGTGATCCTGTTGAACCAGATCATACTTCATGTATTTCAGCTTTTGTGTGATCTTGTGAGACCCTGTTGAACCTAATCATACCCTATGTATTTCAGCTTTGGCAGATGCCTTCCAATGGCTCCTGAGCCATGTAGTCCGCTGATCTTGTGCGACCCTGTTCAATCCGTTTATACTTCATGGGTTTCAGTTCTTCCAGTTAACTTATTATGGTCAGTTGTCCACGGTCATCTAATCCGCTTGTCTTGTGCGATCCTGTTGAATCCGTTTATACTTGATTGGTTTCAGATCTGGTTGATGCGTTTGTATGCTCCATATCACCGCAAGTCATCTAGCTACTGGTCTTTTGCGATTGTATTAAAGATGATCATCATTCATGGATTTCAGATTTTGGAGATACGTTCGTATGCCCCATGGACCTCGAGTAATCTAGTCTGCTGGTCCTGTGCGATCCTGTTGAACAAGTTCATGCTTCATGGGTGTCACCTCTTCCAGATGCGTTCGTATACCCCATAACCCCCAAGTCATAGAGTCCGCTCGTCTTGTGCGATCCTCTTGAATCCGTTCATACTTCATGGATTTCAGCTCTTGCCGATGCGTTCGTATGCCCCATGGCCCCTGAGTCATCTAGTCCGCTGGTATTCTGCGATCTTCCTGAACCCGTTCATGCTCCATGGGTTTCAGCTATTGCAGATGCGTTCGTATGCCTAATGGCCCCCGACTCATCCAGTCCGCTGATTCTGTGTCAATCTGTTGAATCTGTTCATACTTCATGGGTTTTAGCTCTTACAGATGCGTTCGTATGCCCTATGGTCCCCGAGATATCTAGTCCGCTATTCTTGTTCGATCATGCTGAACCCGATCATACTTCATGGATTTCACTTCTGGCAGATGCATATTATGCCCCATGTCCCCCGAGTCATATAGTTTGCTGTTCCTGTGCGATCCTGTCAAGTCCGTTCACGTTTCATGTTACATGGGTTTCAGCTTTTGCAGATGTGTTCGTATGCCCTATCTAGCACGAGCCATCTAGTCTGCTGGTCTTGTGCGATCCTGTTGAAGACGTTCATGCTTCATGGGTGTGTGCTCTTCCCGATGCGTTCGTATGCCCCATAACCACCGAGTCATAAAGTTTGCTCGTCTTGTGCGATCCTCTTGAATCCGTTCCTACTTCATGTGTTTCAGCTCTTCCAGCTCTTCCTGCTGTTCTTGTGCTATCCTGTTGAATCGGTTCATACTTCATGAATTTCAGCTCTTACAGATGGTTTTCTATGCTCAATGACCCCCTGAGTCACCTAGTCCGCTGATGTTGTGTGATCCTGTTGAATCTGTCCATACTTCATGAGTTTCATTTTACGTGCTAAATTTTTCCCCCAACCCCATTTTTATCTGCCAGTGTTATGCCCAAAGCTATTTTTAGGTGCCAGTTCCCCCACCCACATTTTTAAATGCCAGTTTTCCCCATCCCCATTTTAGGTGCTCGTCCCCCCCCCCTCATTTTTACGTTCCGGTTTCTTCTCTCCCCATTTTTAAGTGCCATTTTTCTCCCCCACCCCATTTTTTGTGCTAGGCTTCTCCCCAACCCCATTTTTATGGCCAGTTTCCGAATATTGCCTTTTCTTACCTTATATGTATATTTATTTATTCAATTTTTAGTCTTGTTTATAATAAACAATATTTGGTAAATTCTAAGAGCTTCTCCAACAATTATTTCATGTATTAAAATATATTTTTTTTAGATTTTTAGGTGTCAGAAATACGGATATAATGTTCAATACCACCGAAATTCACTTACTTTCTGGATAAAAGTTTTTTATAATTAATTTAATTCAAACCGATTTTCTAGAGCACGCGTATCCCTCTTTTGGCGATGTATAGAAACAATGAACAGTGGAGCGCTTAACGACGTCTGGCAACCACATTGAATTCGAAACTTAAGGTGATTATTTTCGAAAGGGGGGTGGGTACTTCTCCCCCGTACTCCCATCCAATAATGTGGGGTTGCACCTCCATTATTTCTAATAAACTCGTAATATACGCAATTCGAAAACCTAACATAAGGTTCCAATCCAAAGTCAGTTGTCAGACGTCGTTAGCCACTCCAATGTTCATTGTTTTTAATACATTGCCAAAAGAAAGATACGCGTGTTCTGGACAATCGGATTATCGGATTGAATTAATTAATTATAAATAAAGCAAACCTTTTAACCAGAAAGTGAGTGAATTGCGATGGTAGTGAACATCATATGCGTCTTCCTGACACCTAAAAACGAAAGAAAAATACATTATGATACCTGAAATTTTTTGTGGGGATTTTTTCTTATAATTTACCAAATATTTTAATTAACAAATAGTTATTTCTTTTTATTTTATCTAACGTGTGATGAAAAATATTATTACTTGGCAACACAGCACACAAAAGCCGAGCAGCACCATGCAGCTATCGTAGGATTTATAAAATATATATAAATAATTATATTGTAGTTAACTTAGTTTAGTCCGAAACATTTTGAAAAATATGACAGGATTAAGTAGAGCAAATGCATATTTCAGTTGGCAACTACCATTTTAAGTAGGCTCAAAACCCCCGCAGTAAATCTGTGCAGCCATTGGAGAAAGGACAAGGTTAGTCATAAGATATAATGAATAAAAAAGCGTAAAAGGCTTTTAAATACGAACTATAATCCAGTTCTACGAAGAAAAGTAGATGAGAGCTGAACACGGCCAAACTCCGGTCCATAAATGATAAGCTCTGTGGAAGGTTATCAAAGTCGGTGTCTCGTAAATCTTTTCTTGTCACCTGCGCTTTTTTTCATTAATTATGTAACTTGGGATTCTTCTTATCCTATCAACTTCTACGGTCTTTGTTAGTTTGTTAGTTGCGTCCTTAATAGGGTTTCGAGTTCCCGTCTACAGTATTCAAGGCTAACAAGGGCTCATTGGATCGTTATCTTTATAGTTATATTTCATTCCCGTATCGGTGCGGGTTTTCTCAGGTCATATATTACAGGTGGCGTATCGGACACGAAGTTTAGGTAAATGGTCAAAGGGAGCAAATTACTGCTTAAAATGATACGAATAGAAGAGCATCAAGATAAGAAAGAAGGACAGGGAGTATAAAAAAAGGTCTAACGGGTTTAATAGTGACAACAGAGGTGGGTTGAATCTGAAATAAATATTAGTTGTGGCACGAATATTACCACAGCAAATTACAGTGTAAATAAATGGTTGACTTTCATCCTTGCTCTTGTTGTCGGTTGAAGGATAACCTAATTTTTTTGTGTTCCTCCACTTATGAGGGAAATTGAATTTGTGAAAATAATTTTTTTAAACGTAATTTAAATAATCTACAGGGTTATGTTAGGTTGTAATGGTCGTCGTAGATGTGTGACCGTCTGTCTCGATGAATACGTCCGCTTTTCAGTTCAAGATATTTCAGGGATGGAGAGCAAGAATTAATTTTTTTTTTAATATTTTAATTAAATGATTCTATTTTTTTTTTTTAAACCTTTGTTATTAGTCGCGGGCGAGTCTACATTTCACTATGTCGGTCGGTCGGTCCCCGTTTTGCATTTTTATTATTTTTGTAATAACATTGTAACTAATAAGCCGATTCTAACGAAATTCGAAACCCTTATTTTGTTTTATATTCTCTTTTTAATGGTATAACCTCCATAGTCCTCCCAATGGTAGCCCATGAATTATTCTTTTTTGGCCATAACATCATAACTATTCGGCCGAGTCTAACGAAATTTCAAACCCTTATGTTGTTTTACATTCTCTCTCGAATGATATAACTTCCAGGGTCCTCCTAAGGTTAGTCTTTAAATTATTGAAAGTTTTGGAGGTCGTAAGGTCATAAATCAGAATAAGTGAGAGCACGCGTCTCTTTGATAAGCAGACCTTGTTTTTATATTCTTAGGTCTTTAGGATCATGTCCAAAATAGGGAACCTCACTTCGCCATGTTATGATTAGTGATTCCAAAAGTTTATATGTCAAGAATAGCAACTCCAATATGAATATCATGTACAGGAAAAAAATAAACATACATGATCTTCACTTTAATGAAAATGAACGATTTACGAATTTCTTTAAAAAAATAATTGTGTCCCAATTGCGTTACAGAAACTACTAATTAACCTGTTTCCTTCATTTTATCTCATCTACTCTGTTAAATAATATGGAAGAAATTCCCATTTGCATCCCCGCATGTTGATATTTTTTGCCATTTGTCTTCCCTAATACGTTTCAATATGTTGTGTATGAATGCTTGTATGTGGATTAACGAAGTGCAGAAAGAGTGGTTGATTGCTATGTGCTGGTAATTTAAATTATTTGCCAGATTTATGTGCCATCGTTATTTATCACTGAAGATAATTGATCGATCTCAAACTGATTTTCGATTATTGGCAAAAGTGTTTCTTGGTTTCTGTGTTCAACTACTTCTATTTGCCCGACTGCTAGGAATGACTAGTATCTATTAGGCCAAATACCCAAACTTGTCTTCTAGGGCCCAGACCTTAATGTTTTTTTTCCGTTAGGTAAACATGGACTAACCTAACCTAACCTAAACCAACGGTCTGAGGTTATGAAAACGTCCTTGAAGAATTCCCATATCAAGAATAACGAAATCGGAGAGTGGGATTTGATCTTTTGGATTTAGTGTATTGTATTCGATCTTTTTTTTAAATTTTACTACTAATGCAGTTTTTACGCTGATTCCAAATATCTTTTTTTTAATTATATTTTAAGTTATGTTAGGTAAGGTTAGGTTTTCTCATTATAATACAAATAATATATATAACATTTATTTCAAAATAACTTTGAAAGACTTTAAGTCGATATGTTTAAAGCTTAAACTCCGAAATTCAAACCGAAATATTTATAAATAGGTCTGTATTTTCTTATTTTATACGCCATGCGAATTCACACAAATATGAATCTAACATGAAACGGTGAGCCACACAGCGGTGCTTGTTTGGTCGTTCTAGTAGGCACGGTATGTTTGAAGTTATAACCAGGAATATCCTAAATATACAGAGTTTTGGAGCTAAATTTTTTAGTTTGCATAACATAACTCTCCATCCCCCAATATTTCAGCCAAAAATAAATGTATTTTAGAAATCTAAAAATATCAGCTAGATTATGGTTGGGAGATAACAGTTTACTCAAAGAAGCCGCCCTCAGTTCCCACCACGGCCTCAAGGCGGCTCCGGAAACTGGTGAAAGAGTTCCTCACTGTGTCCCTGTGGAGATCTTCGAACACTTCCTTGATCTTCACCACCAGCCTGGCCTTGGAGTTGCAAGCAGAGCGGTTGATGTCTTTCTCAAACGCGTTCCACACATATAATTCATAGGATTACAATCGTTGGGATCTGAGAGACCAGAATTGGCGCTGGTGAAGTCGTAGAAATTCTCCGACAATCACTTCTGACTCTCTCCGGAGGTATGGTCTTCCAGCAGCAACCCTCTCCAGACAGAGTTTGACCACAATCTCTAGCAGCTCCACATAACGGCCTGAAGTGAGCCTAATACCCTGGGGAGGGGAGGGGACTTAGTCCTCATGATATGTGGAACGTCGCATTAATTAAAGGCAAGCCACCTGCTGTTCTGTGTTTTGTGCAACTGGTCCAGGCAGACATTTTTTTTACCTTGTTCAGTAGCTTCTTTGTCTTCGTCAAACGGTTCTCCTTGGCCTTGGCGCTGTCAGAATTTGTCCATTTCGCCTCTTGTACGAGTGGTAGTGAAGGTAATCATTCAGGCAAGCTTCATGGCGTTGACTCCAAGACCCATTTCTCTTGCCAAATCCTAGATTCCTTTGCTTGGATCTTCCATCACCTTCTCCTGCAGTTGTTGGATGAATTCCGGCGTGCGGACACAGTCAGAACGCCTGCTGTGTTCATCTCTGCTGACCACGGCTTCGTAGTCTCCGCTGCAGGTGTCCATGTCATGCCTTAAATCCTTTACAGCGTTAGCCGAGCAATTATTACCAGTTATGATCTCGGAATTTCGATACCCGGCGCGAATCATCATGTGCAGTTAACTCTTTCCAATATGTAAATGTCTTCCAGTCCTCCCTATCAGCTAGTTTTTTCTCAACTAGAAATTTATTACTCTGTGCTATACAACTCCGTTAACTGTCCACTGATACAGCAACGTGTTCCTAAATAAAGAAAACATTTAAATTTGTCCAATTTACCTCGAACACCCTGTAGTTCTCCGCCATCTCCCTGTCGCTTATTATTGTAGACCCAAGTGAAAAGCAAGCATTAATAAATTCCTCGAGTTTCTCGGCAAAATCCACCACCAAATATCCACTGATGTGGAATAAGAATACTTTCTTTCTATTTTTATTATTACTATTAATTATTAAAAAAAATATACAAAATTAAATTTATTTTAATTTACTAATTTCGACTAATTTAATTTGATAATTTTCTAACCTATCCTAACTTTACTTTAAAAATAATTATTTCCCCGAAGAAAGGAAATACATATTTGAAATCAATATAAAAAACGGCATTCGTAGTAAACTTGACCAAAAATTCGAAGAACTTACACCAAACCCTAAAAATCCATGTGAATTTCTATTATTAAGGGGTAACTTTACTAAAAAGAATTATCAGATTCGATAGTATAATATACCTGTAAGGCTATTTCTAAATACCTACCAGGGTTGCGTTGAAATTTCCTAGTGCGGCGCTACAAGCAAGCAACTCCTCTCCCATTTTACCGAATTTTCACTAATTGTGTGTATTATACCCTAATAAAAGCCATAAATAATGAAAAACAATAATAATTCAATGACTATTAATTGTTTTGAAATAAATAAGAATAATTGGATGTACTGTACCGAGCAAAATGAGAGAACGATTTTCCTTTATTAAAATTTTTTCAAAAATATGATGAGTAGTTAAATGAAATTTCTATGGTGCACAAAGGCATCCATTTAATAAATTTTATGAAAATTTCATGATACAATCGTTTATTCAAGAAATTATGCTAAATAAACTAAAAAAGTAAAATATTAATACGTGCAAAATAACAGAACTATCTTTCACAGAATTGCTTAGCAAGCAAATCTACAAGAAACAAAGCAAGATTTTACAACGATAAAATTATAACATTTAATATGAGGTGTCGAAGCCTTTGTTTTCTATTACTTCGGCAAAACGACGGAGCCTCACCAGATTCTTCCAAAATTTTGGTGTTATTTTGTTCCATTTTTGCCTACTATTCCTCCATAAATCTGTCATAGTTTAAGGCTTCTCTTCTCAAACTTTGTCTCCAATGATCTTCCAGGGGTTCTCAATTGGATTCATGTACAGTCTTTGAGCAGGCGACTTCATTAGTTCACTATCTTTTTTTCAAATAGTATTTTACTCGCTTTGCAGCATGGCATGGCGTATGCTCAGCATAAATACTGCTGGCTGGTTCAGAGATGCTCGGAGTAAATGTATAACATGTTATTGTATGAGGTTTAGGTACACATTTGCATTTACTCTCACAATTATTCGCATTAGTGGATAGACTCCTTCAGAGGAAAACATTTCCTATACCATGACGCTGCCTTATCCATGCTTGACAAACTTTCTAATACATTTAAGGCTAAGTCTGTCACCTGCAGCGCGTCTAACCAAGCGTCTGCCATTACTTAAACTAAATTGAATTTACTTTTGTCGCTAAAATGAATTTCCTGCCAATCTTCATCCCTCCAAACAACATGAGCTCCAGCATATTCGAGTTTCGCTTTCTGGTTCTTCCTATTGATGATTGGTTTCGTTGCTGAAAAAAGATTTTTTAAACCAGATGCTTTGGTGCGATGGGCCACTGTGAAACGGCTCACTTCTTTGCCACTATTGGTCTTAATTTTTCGAGAAATTCTTACTGCAGTCTCGAAGAAATTTTTCATATAGAAGAGCTTAATAGTTCTTTTTTTCTCGAGCGGTGGTTATGAAGGGTCAACCGACATTTGCAGGAGATGTATAAGTTTTGTTTACATTTTATAACTTTAGAACGCGCGAAATCACATTGTTGGACCTTCTTACCTCTGTTGAAGTTTCAGAAAGAGTCCTCCCTAGTCTTCAAGCGAACAATTCTCTGACAGAGCTCTAGAGTCACTTTCATGTATTGTGTCATCTCTGCAGAGTGAGCACGGCAACAATGATGGTTGTACAGTTCTTACCTACTGAGCAAAATGTTGCCAAATGACTTCAAGAATGTTCTTGACAAAATCGTTCTTATTATGCACGTGTCAATATTTTATTTTATTAGTTTATTTAGTATAATCTGAAACATTTGAAAGACCGCGCGATACATTTTATTTTGCGTAGCACATTTAAGGTTAATTTATTTGTAAAATATTGATTGAAATGGCCATATGGAGCCATGTTTTAGTAATTTTCATTCGCATATAATCTATTGTTCCAGGAAGTAGACATGTCTTTGCGCAACATGTTCATGATAGTTGCGTGCCACCTCAAGCGATTCAAACGGTTTTCTCGTTTTTTTTCACAAAGCTATTTAAAAAAAACATTCTAATGGCATGACCATGTTGATTTTTGGCATTCTTTTATGAATACAAATACGGCCATTTTAAAGTTCGAACAATGCCAAGACAAAAAAAGAGGTAAAGAACTCCACTGATTTCCCAATGAACCGTGGCAGGGTTTCTTTAGTGGTGTAGAAAAATACGACAGAAAGTGATTTATTGAGATCCACAAAAACTAAAGATTTTAAATACGATATTTAGACAAAGGAACGACGTGGAATAGCTGAGAAAGAGAGAGGGCGACATGAATCAAGATTAAACAAGGTCAACAAACCTAAGTCGCGTGCTCTCAATTATTCTGACTTTGACCTTATGACCATATGACCTTACGACCTTCAAAACTTTCAAAACCCCATTGGAAAGTAAAATGGTTATCATCTGACCGACCTACAGAGCGACATAGTAACTAGAAAAGTACTCTAATTGAAACGAACATATCCTTACTTAACCTACCTACTCAACTTTAACTCAACCTAAACTTGGTTTACTAAGCCTAGGAAAATTTAACCAAGGTCTTATATTCCGATTGATTTGGATAATTATATGTTCCGTCTCGCAGTCATTCACTCGTTGTTTCTTTCATTTTTGCTAACCCAACCAACTCATCCTAAAACTTGTTCCTCCTTCAAATTACTTTTTTTTATGTGGAAAAGAACAAGTTGATAAAGTTAACGCAGTCGGGATGATTTGGGAGAATCTGTCTCTCTTGTGATTCAGTCGTTGGTTTCTTTTTTCGTTCACCTCTACGCATTCATCCTAAAACTTGTTTCAAACACTCAAATATCACCCGTTCAAACGTCATAAGGAATAAGGTTGCAGGTTTGTTTACGCTCGGAAAATTGTGCTCATTGCGAGACTTGTACTTTTCCAGGAAATTGTTTCGTTGGTTTTCCAGAGTTTCTTTTCAACTATTGGGGTTTCTTAAAATCCTTATTCCAAACGCTTTTCGTCCCTTTTTCTAATTTAATTTATTTTTATACAAAATAGTTTGCGAGAATTTAGCATTTCTCCATTCCGAATTCGAACAATGTTGCACATTTATTTAAAAGCCATCATTTAAATAAAAGAAGGATTCCTCTAATTTTAGATAAAGCCTATGTAGAAGTTTACTCAAATTATATTTCCAAACTTGAATTGTGTAATAGAGTTGAGTGGATAAAATTCCTTCTTGTTTTTTTGTAAGATTTAAATAAACAAATAAATCAGATTTACATTTCTTTCAACAAAAAAAAGTGAATGATTTTATGCTAGAAGTAGAATTGTCGTTTGAAATTGACTTCGACTTCGAAGTAAAAAAATAAAATTAACGATTTCACGACTCATATATTCACTTCGCCTAACTCTACCCATTCTGTCGGCGCCTTAAAATCGGATCTCAAGAAACCTATGCGTAAACTCGTTCCAAACCTCTCTCTTAAATCTAATCCCAAGCACTGTATGCACTCATGGCCAAGAGTTTTGAGACTAATATATATTTTTTATTCGTTTTTAAAATTTACGTGATAGGAATATTATTTTATAATATTCAAATTATGAAGGGATATTAAAAAGTGGGCATTTCAAAAATAATAAAAAAAACTGCATTCCTTCGCTGAATCCATAATGGCGCTCTGATCCTGTTCCTGTAGGAGGCAAGTTTCAGTCACTCGAGATTTTGCTATTAGATCAAAAGTGTAAAAAGATTACCAATTGTGTTAAATGAATGATCTGTAATTATAAAATATTTCGTGAGGTTTTTTTTTGTTGTAAAAATGAAGGCCTAATCTTTTTCATTTCCAGAAATTGATCTTTCCAAAGAAAATGGTTTAACCATTGTTGCTCTGCCCCGAAGTGGTTTGAAATGCAGGGAGATAGTTGGTAAGGTTATTGCATCAAGGACCACCATCATTAGAGTTATTAATAAATTTACAAAGACAGGTTAGACTACTGTGAATTCTTTTGGGTGTTCAAGATCTTCAAATGAACGCCATGCTTAGCACCTGATAAGGTCCAAGCTCAAAAGTCGGGTTGCCTCCAGCGCCAGGCTTGTTCACGATTGGAAAGGCAGGTGTAAACAATTGAGCAGACACAGTGAGACAGTTGCCTTTTCGACAAAGATCTCGAGTCCAAAAGGGCTGCGAACAATCCTCATCTCGCCAGGAAGAACGTTACGAATAAGTTCCACTTTTATAGAAAATATAAAAGAATGGACTTTTGAAGACTAAGGCAAAGTGATTTTCTTTGATGAAGCGCCCTTCCGTTTGTTCGGAGCTTCTCTAAGATCCCTTTTAGGATGAGAAAAGTGGAGCATTTTCACGAGTACTGTATCGTACCCACAGTGAAGCATTCGGTCACTCTCTATGCCTGGGGGATGCTTCTCATCTAAGGGAACTAGAGCACTAACAATTTTTCACACGAAGACTACCATGCACTCAAAATGGTACCAATATGTGCTTCATCAGCACACTTTTCCAAAGTTCTGGACCGATTTGGGGATGATAAGTGTATTTGTCAGCATGAAGGCGCAAATTGTCACAAAGCAAAAGAAATAAAGTTCTTGCCTGAAACTAACATCGAACTTTTAGGACTTTGGCCCGGGAATTCGCTAGATTTCGACTCAATAGAGAATTTATGGGCGATTATAATCAAACTGGCGGTTGATAAACAGAAGACATTTAATTGTGAGCAGTTGCCGTTGTAATAGTAATCTTAGATATATCCGCCATGACTAGATTTTCATCGATCTCTCCTGTTTCACCTCCTTCTTCGTCAACTTCTCTAGAAGAGCCTCCTTCCTTCCAATTTGTTAATACAACTATTTTAAATTTCCAGGAAGGAGCTCTTAAATTTCAAAATTTATATCCCAGTTCCCCTTCTAACGAATTTTTCAAATCCCCAAACTCAATCAGCAAATACTTCAGCGCACGCCATTATTTGGCGGACCATTGTACCGCACAGCGGTTTCCCGTGTCTCACCTGCGCAGCTTTTTCGAAGCGAAGACACTGAACTTTAAAAATCAAACGTCAAACCGTGTTTTAAATATGGCAAAGGTAATGTTGGGGTGGCTGGCTGAATCTGTTTAGGGTTCTAAAGCCCCAGCTAAAATAAATCAAAATTCACCGCTTCCTTTTTTTTCAGAATAGCCTGGATTGGTGAGAAAGTTAAAATCTCTACGGTGCCTAATTGGTTTTGCCTCTCAATGTTCCTACATCTCTAAATCCATTGCCTTATCTTTGGGTGCACTCGAGCGAAGTCTCTTCGAACACATGTACACTCAAAACCAGCATTAGTGCACATACCAAACTTGTTTTTCGGTTTCAAGAGAATTTATGCTAGATTCCTTGTATAGTCAAACTAATGCCTCGATTTTACCATAGGTAGGGTGGAACGTGCTATCTGGAACTTGAGGGAAAGTGGCGTCTTCCTTGTAGATAGAGCGTTCTACCTTCCATTCTCCTTGGAAGATGAGGTTGAGGAGATTGGCTACTTGCTTGGAGTGGACTTAATTCAACATCTGAGGTTGCTCAATACTGAGTCCCGAGGGAAACCTTGTCTGGTGACTGAACTTGGTATAATGCGGAACGAGAGCATCAGATATATTCCGGACTACCCCACAAAAAAGTGGGGGGGTTGGCGAAGGATGTAAAAAATTTCATATTTTTTAAGTAAACGAATTCTGTAGATTTTATATGCAAAAACTTTTGCCTAACTGGTATTTTCTTTTGAAGGTGAATCAAATGGATTAAGCAGAAAATCTTGCAATAATAAGCCCGATGTATTCTGCTACATTTGCGGCGAATACATCGTTGTTACTAACAGGAATCCAGTTACAAGATTCATAAAGCGTGCTTACCATGCTTATTTTGGTATGAAACTTGGTGACCAGGATAAAGTTTGGGCGCCACACATTATATGCAAGACATGTACTGAATATCTGCGTCGTCAGATCATGGGCAAGAAGAGTTTTTTGAAGTTTGAAATTCCGATGGATTGGAGGGAATAGAAAAACTATGGCACTGACTGCTACTTCTGCGCTATTGATTTGACTGGAATCAACAGAAAGAATCGAAGAAGCCTCAAGTATCCTTATCTGCAATCACCTCGTCGTCCAGTAGCTCATTGTGATGAAATTACACTACTGTCTTTGGAGAACTTCCTGGCATTAATGACAAAAATTCCTCCAGTGTTTAAAAAAATTAAGAAGTGTTTTTTTGACGGAAATGCTCTGCATCTTTTTTCCTAAAGGAGTTAAATGATCTAGTTCGCGATCTCAGCTTGTCAAAGTCCTCGCCCAACTGTTGGCATTTAGATTGAAAAAAACCCTCTCTGACAGTGCTCGTATCCCCTTTGTAGCAGAATAAGGTCAAAGGGTGACCACGTGCCCTTCTGTACCCACGTGGTCCCGAGATCACCGCATGGAGCTTTGAAAGCACGGCTGAACCATGGCGAGGGTGCAGCCCACGCCGTTTATCACACCCCAGCTGTATTTGCTTAGGCACAGATTTCATCGTCTCTCATAGCCGCCTTTCAGCTAGTATTCCCCCCCCCCTCCTCCGAAGGAGTCACCGACTTTTCCCTAAAATCTCACCTGTGTGTGGAGGGGCAACCAAGCCATCTAAAGCCACCTCGCCGAGCGTATATATAATCCTTCGACTCAGTTTAGTAAAGATCACTAATAGACTTCCCACCTACCACCGCAAAAGAGCTGAAGGACGCTCGCACCCCGCGATCGGAGACTACGTTGATTTCGATTCGAGGACGAAGGCTAAATCGACATCCGTGAACTCTGCCATTGTCAATCGGCGAGTATCTGACGAGGATTCCCATCTCCCAAGGCCATCTACGTGTGCTCCCTCATCTGAAGCGTGAGGTAACCCGACTTCCTCCATCGCAGTCATCGTAACCGTTGCCGCCTGCAGATTGTTCTACAGTGTGGCTTAACCAATAGATCCATTCTTTGTGTGCACGCCTGGTTTAAAATCAACCTTTTTAATCACCGACCTGAACCCGATCACTTTAATCCCCTAATTAACGCACCTGTATCTCGCGTAGACATTTAACTCCGTCTGTGCGACCATTCCCTTTAAACCCAATATCTGTGTATATTTAAATATTATTTTGTTGCTAGTAAAGATATATTTTTGTCGTCTTTCTTTTGCAACCCCAATGTGTACCAGCTACCTGTTAATTATTGGCCAACTTGCACTGTGAAATATTTGTTTTAAAAAGGACCCCGCAAAGTTAATTATAAACCATTCCCCCACTAGACTCATAACTATTTCCCATTCCCTAACGGTCTTCACCCAACCTCGGCTCAAAATCTCCCAAAGTACCTACGTATATATATAGAGTCTGGCTGTTCCACGACAACCTTCTATCGAAACATTCAGCAAGAGTATCTCCGTTCTTTTCTCTGAAGAGACGTAATTTGTGTACTGCACATATATTGCTCAGTTTTTGCACAAAATTAAAGTACTACGGTACCAACCCGAAGATTGGAAACTTTCATTCACAGCAGCAACAAAACGCTGAAATGTGTTCTGCTGCACAACGGCAACCAGTTTGCCTCTGCACCCCTCGCTCACTCGATTATACTGAAGGAAAGTATGAAGCGGTGAAGTACATGCTGGAGAAAACTCGATATGATCAGCATGAGTTATTAATTTGTGTTGACTTGAAGATGATGAACATTTTGTTGGGATAATAGTCCTGGTTCACCAAGTATCCGTGCTTTCTGTGCATGTGGGATAGTAGGGACAAAGCTCGGCATTAAACGAGGAATGACTGGCCTGTATGGGTGGAATTGGGTCCTTGCAGACCAATAAACGTCATAAGAAACCCTATGGTGGACAGAGACAGGATAGTCTTCTCACCAATCGACATCAATCTCGACTTGATCAAACAGTTCCGTAAAGCTCAGGGCAAGGATGTGGCTGCTTCACTTACTTGTTCCACTCTTTTCCAAGATTGAGCATGGAGAAGTTGAAAGCGGGCATCTTTGACGGTCCTCAGTTCCGTCAGCTCATCAGAGACCCACAGTTTGAAAAATCAATAAAAGAATGGGACTGGAAATGTGGAGAACCTTCTTGGCAATTAGAAGGCTCGGAAATACACAGAACTCTTCACCAATATCCTGACTGCTTTCAGAAACTTCCGATACAACATGAGTATCAAAATTAATTACTTATTCTCACATATGTATCGGTTTCCTGAGAATCTGGGATCAATAAGTGACGAGCAGGGGGGATATATTACATCAGGACATGAAATAAATGGAAACGAGGAATCAGGGACGCTGGAATGCATGAATAAACGGTAGTTCATGCCTTGAATTCTAAACAATAATGGCCTAATATCCAATTTACATGTATAGTAGCGGCTATAATATAAAGGTCAGCAAGAACAAATGTATTTATATATTTATTATAGAAGTTTAACAAAACGTTGAGACTATATATTATACATATTTTTACAAATATCTTATGTTTATCGTGAAAATTTCAAGTGAATGGATTAAATATTTCCTAAGTTATGAAGAGATAAACAAACTCTTTCAAATTGCAGCGGCCAAAAGTTAAGGGTCACTTGGAAAAACAATGTAAATGGAACAAGAGCAAAAAGGAAACCCTTAATATTAATATTTTGTGAACATCCCTTTACTAGCAATGACCTCCCGACATCCGCTACGACAGAACTTAATTAATTTCTTGGAAATTATGGGTTAATATTGTTCCATTCGTTTTTAATAATTCCCAGAGTTCATCTTCGTTCTTTGGATTTGTCCTTCGTGCCACATATCCAATAATCTTCCAAACATTTTCTATAGAGTTGAGATCGGGACTTTGAGGTAGCCAGTCCATGAGATCAACCCCTTTATCACTCAAACCATCTTTGACTCTCTTCGCAGTGCGGCAGGGGGCGTTGTCCTGCACAAAGATACGAGGTTGACCTGACGAGGATCTGAGATGTGGAAGGGCATGCTGTCTATGAACCTGCTTGTAGATTTCAGCATTGACAGACCCTTGTAAGCGAATAAGTGGACCATGATTAGCAGCAGAGATCACTCCCCATACCATTACACTGACTCCTCCATATTTCACTGTCTTCTTCACACATGCACGAGATAACCTTTTATCACATCTTCGTCGGACGTACATCCAGCGATCGAAACCAATCACATTAAACTTCGATTCATCGCTAAAATGTACTTGTGCCCACTGTTCTTCTGTCAAAACGACATGTTCGTGAGCGTAACGAAGACAGGCTCTTTGATTCTTCTTGGAGAGCAGAGTTTTCTTTGCCAGTACGCTAGCAAGCAACCCACAACCTCGCAACCTCCTAGAAACTGTTTTGTGCGATACGTTGACATCGGAGGTGAATCTGAACTCAGGGGATATATCAGCAGCACTCTTAAACTCATCCTTCAATGACATTCTAACCATAATACGATCCTGTCTTGGTGACATTTGACGAGGTCTACCGGTTTAGAGTTTAGCATCTGTCGATCCTGATGACCTTAAACGAGCTACAATTCATTGCCCAACACTTCTACACCTTCCTACAGTAGTTGCTATCACAGAATTTACCTTTCCCTCTCAGTGAAGTCACACAATACTTTGTTTTAAATCACAGAAAAACGGTCGTCCCTCACAAGCCGCCATGTTGACAATTGAATGTTCCAATAATGTACGATTATAATAAGTAAATGTAGCCTATCAACAGTCTCCTAAACACAAATACCTCGGTTGGTAGTTCATTTTTTCTAAGTGACCCTTAACTTTTGGCCGCTGCAATTTGAAAGATAATTTGTTTATTTCCTCATAACTTACGAAATATTTATTCAATTCACTTGGGATTTTCACAATAGATAGATATTAGATATATCTAAATATGTGTATAATACTCGTATGTAGTCTCAACATTTTGTTATAATAAATATTTAAATATACTTGATCCTTACTGACCCTTATACGAGTATTATGGCCGCTACTGTACTTACCTTTTTCAGTGTCTACTATTCAATGTACATTAATCAATTTTTGTAACATTTAATTAATAAATTATGTTAGAAAACGATGCTTTTATCTTTAAAACATATTTAGAATGAGAAATATTAAAAAGATCAACCGAAAATGTCACAAAAATGTAATCGATTTTGTTATAAAATCTAAATTTTTTAAAAATCTCGTTAGCTCAAAACCGTGACCTGGTAAGAGGAAACAGATGTCATTTTCGGATTCAGTCGTGCCAAAATGTTTTAAATGAGTTGAAAAAACTTAGACAACTTACACAGATTCTTCTTTTTTAAACCCAGTGGTATCAAAATAGGTTAAATCAAATCAAAGTCATACAATCGGGTATGGACAAATGGTCGAATCGCTCTGTGTAGTTATTAGGGTTACTAAAACTCTGGAAGGAAGAATAGGAGCTTTATATAGACCACCAAACCAGTTTCTCGAGATTGATAAAACTCTCATAGAGGAAATGAATCAGGGAGGCATATTTAAAATGGTCATTCTTGGAGATTTCAATTTACCAACGATTTAGGAAAATATTGATAATTAAGGATTTAGTTAATCAAAGTTTACTGAATGTTTTCAGGATAACGTTCTTAAGTAGAGAGTAAATGGGCAAATCGTGGAAACAATTTATTGGATCTGATCTTAACCAGTCATAAATTCCTAGTTGGAGAAGCACTAGCCACTAGTGATCATCAAATATTCCGTTTTACTTTGGGTGATAGGATAAACATTGTTAAGAATAATGTAAAAATTTCAAATTTAAACAGTGGAATTATAAAGGATTACATAGCTTTTTAGATAAGTTTTAGTCGCGTGCACACTACTCTATAAGTTACTGTGTCGGTTCGTAGGTAGCCGGGTCGGATAGTCACTATTTTACTTTTCAATGAGTTTTGGGGCAATAACACCGTAACTATTCGTCTGATTCTAACGAAATTTGAAGCCCTCATGTTGTTTTACATTCTCGTTTTAATTATATAATTACCAAAGTCCTCCCAAGGTTAGTATGTAAATTATTAAAGGTTTTGAAGTTCGTAAGGTCATATGGTCATAAGGTCATACATCAGAATAATTGAGAGCACGTGACTTAGGTTTGTTAACCTTGATTTTTTTATATTAAAGGCGCTTATCTGGCAACTGCATCCAGGGGCAAAGTGGCCTAAAAACAATTTAGCCTATTATTTAGGCTACACTAAAAAAAAAAAAAACCAACCACAAAACTGCAAAAAGTAAAGGAATGCTCCAACGCCGAATGGATACCCCCCCCCCTTTCTTAAATGGACATATTCATTCAACACTAAAAAAGATAAATAAAATGGAAGAGGTCAGCCTCCTCCAAAAAGTCAAATAGTCCAGGGTCTGGTGTGACGAACCCGTCCCGAGCATAAGGAACAAGCGTTATCAGCTCCGTTCTTCCTTGTGCTGGTACAGATAACGTGCAAGAAGATTCTCCACACTGGAAGACTCAATAAGAATGTGCCGAACAGTTTATGGGAAAGGCAGTCTTCGGAGTAAGGTGCCAGGGAACGCTAGATCAAATGGCGGTGTGTCACAAGTGTGCCCAATTCGGAGATGACACTAAAAGATCTGAAACCAAAGATGCATTGGCGAGCATGTTCACGGCAACAGTACCGGTGCGCTGGCGCGCAGCCTTTGGTTTCCAACTGATGTCTCCCAACTTCTTTGCCGACTGACCAGGAGAGCTAACCTGATTTCTGCTATATAGTCAGTGTGAGGAGGAACGGAACGCTCGTCTTGGTGTCCTCGTCGATACGATAATTCTCCTCACTTCCTACATATCCAGGCACCCAGCATAAGATAATCTCGATATCTACACGGATTGCGGAAGCTGTGGCGTTACGGATACCACGAACCAAGGGATGCGGATAATAAATACCCCGAGAACACGCAGGGCACTTTGTGAGTCTCTATAGATCACGTCCGTTCTCCGAACTGGGCACAACGATTTCCATCAGTCCCGATCGGTGCATTGAATCAAGCTCAACCGTGAATATAGAGGCAGCCATTGGTAGAGCCGTACTGACTTCAAACATAGGGATTCGGCGTGGAAACCGACATCCTCTTTGAACCTTCAGCCTTCCGTGTGCACTGGCACGGCTACAACGTGACACATAGTTTGGTACAAAAAGGTTGAACGCAATAATCCCATCTCGTATAAGCTTTAGGAGAAGAAGCGTGGCGACAAGTATTCAAAGGTGGTAACCTCAGGGTGGCGTCCTAGGCAAGACCAGAGAGGTAAACAGCTGCAGAGCTAACCTATCTCTCGAAGGAGTTTCCTAGCCCTAGACTCAAAGGGTTTAAGGTATGGCTGGCGCTTCCGTCAAGATCGACCATGGATGCGATGAGAGCCGTTTGGAACTGTGGGAACCGTTGAGCCTGCATGTACTAGTGCACAATGCACGGTGCAGGGCAAGTAGCATATCCCCACCATCAACAAGCAGGCTCTCTATAAGGGACGAGCGGAAAACACCAGTCATCAGATGGAAGGTACGGCATAATGGATCGAGTCCTCTTTTCCCAATTCATGCTAAGGTAAATAGGCATAAAAAGGATTTGGTTGTCAAGCTTTTTGCGAAAAAAAAAGCACAAAGCAACAAAGCTGTAGCCCTATCAATACCCATCTGCTGAACGTCACCTAACGAAGAATGGCCATGGTGTGGGTACAAGAGAATCTAAAACTGCTGATGTGAGCTTTTGAGGAGAGGTTCCGTCAAAAACAAAACCAAGGAAACGGTCGAATCTATCACTTCCAGGCGAACCAGTCTAAGATCAAGTCCGGGTTTCAATGGCGCCATGGATCGCGACAGAATTGCAAAACCTTAGTCTTGGCCAGGAAAAAACAAAAATTGTGCGCTTTGGCATAGCAAGATAAGAGGTACAATACCTGTTACACTTAATCCTTCAGAGTTGGCATCTGGGCCAAACCAAAAGAGAAAATACGTCGCTTAAGTAGAGTGCATTTGGAACATCTTCCACCAGTACCGATATGATAGCGTTGTTGCTCAAGGAAAAGAATGCAACACTCAGGATACTTCCCTGCAGGACGCTCTCTTCCTACATTATTGGCCCAGAGAGGTCTCTTTTCAACCTATGTGAGATGAGGCGAGGCGTCCCCTCACTTTACTGGTGTAGAGGGTCTCCATGATACAGTATATACATGCGGTATCATAGGCTTTCAGATCGATAAACGCCGTAGAGTAGTGTTTTCTACAGAGGAAGGCATCCAAGATAGCATTTTATAGCTAGAGCAAGTCATCGGGCGTAGAAATTAACTTGCAGTTGCCGCACTGTGAAAAGAGTTTCCCTCCGCTCTCAAGAAAAAGAGCTTGTCTAAAAATTTCCAATTTCTCCATCAACTCGAACATATAGGATGTTAAAGAAATTGGGAGGAAACGCCCAGGGATAGAGTAGTTTCTCCTCAGTTTGTAAAAGGCAAACATGGTAGCCATTGCCCAGGAGTCTGGGAAGATTCTCTCATTATAAATCTTGTTAAACAAATCTTCCAAAAATGCTATGCATCGCTAACTTAGGTGTCAAAGCATTGCATAAGAGACATTGTCGGAATCGGTGACAGTGTCTGTGCATGAAGGGAGGGAGCATTGCAACTCACGTATTGTAATCATGTGGTTGAAGAGTTCTTCGCTTCTGGAGGTAAAGTGCAATTGGCGGCCTTCAGCGATTCATAGACGTGAAATTTGTGTTGGCAGATCAGCATTCCGGCTAAACCAATGTGGAGAAAGCAGTGGCAAATTACTCCGCTGCGGACGCAGGGTCCGAGATTGTGGTCCCGTTCTCCTAGAGAACGGGAGGGGGTTCCTCTGCGATAACTTGCTCCGAATGCTTTTGACTCGCTTCACTCCCTCTGTACTAGGGCTTTCCCGTTGTGAAGACACGTATGTCCACCAAAAAGAGTGGCGGATGTGCTTCGAAACATACCAGAACCTAAACCTAGCTCGAAGAAATTCACCGAGAGTAAAATCGTTCGGCCAGCATTTATAGTGTTTGCAGGGATATCGCTTCTCTTTGAGGGCAATCTCACAATCGGCTGACCAACAAAGAAGCGGACACCCTAAGAAATGACCAGACGTTCTAGGAATGGTAGCTAGGCCCACGGTGATGTGGGTGCTGGAAAAGGACTCCTAGACCTGGACATAAAATCAGTAATTTCCTTAAATGCAAACCACGGTGCCCGCTACAAGCACAATCGAGGTGGATTCTCAAACGATAGCGTAGGGAAATGATATTTGAATAGGAAACTTGTTACTACCATCAAGCACATCGACTCCTAATTTAAACGCTCATCTACATACTGGACAAGTATCTTCAACGCTTCGATCATATCGCAAACGACCTGCTATTTGGATTGATACTGTAGTGCACTCAGAGAGGATGATTGAATATACGAAGAAATAAAAGTATACCTTCTATCTAGGTATAGCTGTACTACCACTACCTGAAAGGAGGTATTTATAGCGAGTAGAAGAATAGAAACTTCCTTCCGGGTGTAAATCGCATGATCATCATCATTTTGGTCGCAAAACTCTTATACAGTATACACCTGGAAGGTGGCTAGTGGTCCGTACCCAACATGGTCTCCTAGTGACAAGCAGCTAACGAAGAACGGGATGAGGTGAGTCTCCGCAACTTATCAAAGTTGCCAGAAATCCCGATAGTTTTATTGAAGGAAAGTACGTTCCAGGCATAGCTCGAAGGAGATGCAGGGTCACTCCTCAAATAGAAGACTAACACTAAAATGGCCGGTAGGATTCCTGGAAGAAGAATTCAGGGAGCTGCTGGTCTTAAAAGGCGCTGAAAGCCCTGTCGCCCTTCAGGGCTTACTGGGAGAGATTGGGCTCCCTCCTCCTTGAAAACATTGGGGGGGGCTCGTCTTTTGATGGGTTCCACGTCTCCTAGTTGTTCCTTTCAGACTTGTACAGGGGCGTGGAGCTTAGGCTCTCTTGGTTCCTTTTATTCTTTCAAGGAGCAACCTTAGAAATCCCGAAGGTGGTGTAAACCTGACTTCGCGGGATATGGATTGCCTACCGTATGTCTAACGACTCGACCTAGCGGCACGACCGCTTTGCCTTAAGTGAAATGGTTTACTCAGAGGCGGGGGACAGACACCAAATCCTTGGTATCTCGAAAAAGGATTCTGCCTGTGGCCTGAACGGTCAAGTTTTCTTTTTCCAGAAGATAAGAGGTACATTACTTCGAAGAAACAGGTGTGGCTCGCCTCCATTCTCACACTTAACCATAAGCAATAAAAGTGTATATAGACGGTCTAGAGACACTGGCACAGACTTCCACTCACCCAGACTTTGCACACCTAAATGACTGATTTGTGTGGCCAAAGCGGTGGTAGTAGTAACATTTCCACAGCAATGGCACGAATGTCTTGAGACGGGATCGATCGCAACCGACACGCACCAACTCTGAGAGTCTGTCGAGATTTAACGTGACGAAAATTGTAGAAGTGGGCCTCGACCATCTCTATCCTTGTGTTTTAATCACACGTTCGACAATGATCGTCCCTTGGTCGTCCAGCTCTTCGTTAGTGTCTTCTAAGGAATAGTCTACAAGCTCCCTCGCATAAAGCACCCCTTTCACAAAACTAATGGTAGAGTTAAGTGTCACTTACACAGGCGAATCCTTGATTCTACGAAGAGCACTAATAATGAGCGACTGGGCATGGTCGACTTCATTCAACAGAAGGATTCCTTGTGTTCCTTGCGAATTTAAAAAAAATATAAGAAATTATCCTGTCTAATCTAAATGGATATAAAGGTCTGAACTTAATATCATTTAATATCAGTGTTCACTAGAGAAAATCAGGTCAGTTGTAGTTTTAATAATGATGGGACACAAGAAAAATGTTTTATTAGAGTATTACTCTTAATAGGGAAAGTATTTGGGTACTTAGAAATGGAATAATGTTAACAAAACTATGGGCCCTGATAATATTTATTCTAGGATTCTCAAGACCGAGAGGAAAGTGTTTCATTAGCTCTTTAGAAAATAGTTGTTAGATCACTTAGATTAGGCGAGATAAAAGATGAGTGAAAAGGGCTAATGTAGTTACATCCTTTAGAATTGGAAGGAAGGAGGATCCAAATAATTATAGAACAGTAAGTCTAAATTCAATGTAGGTAGATTACTTGTGAAGGTGGTTAAGAAAAGGCATAGCAAACTATTTAGAAATGAAATTAGTAGCATGTTAAGTTATAGTTAGCATGGCATCACGTCAGGTAAATCATGCCTAGATTATGCCACATGCCAATTAGATATAGAAAATTATATAAATATATATATATATATATATATATATATATATATATATATATTTATATAATTTTCTATATCTAATTGGCATGTGGCATAATCTAGGCATGATTTACCTGACGTGATGCCATGCTAACTATAACTTAACATGCTACTAATTTCATTTCTAAATAGTTTGCTATGCCTTTTCTTAACCACCTTCACAAGTAATCTACCTACATTGAATTTAGACTTACTGTTCTATAATTATTTGGATCCTCCTTCCTTCCAATTCTAAAGGATGTAACTACATTAGCCCTTTTCACTCATCTTTTATCTCGCCTAATCTAAGTGATCTAACAACTATTTTCTAAAGAGCTAATGAAACACTTTCCTCTCGGTCTTGAGAATCCTAGAATAAATATTATCAGGGCCCATAGTTTTGTTAACATTATTCCATTTCTAAGTACCCAAGTGAAAATCACATGACACGTGATATACAATGGATGTAGTAGTTAACAGCCCAAAGAAAGGAAAAGTGGTATCTCAACCCAGTAAAACGCTGAGGAATATATTACGTGCACCATTAAAAGCTTAAGAAAGAAAATGGAAGATTTAAAAACAGATAAAATAGGGAAAACTATCTTAATCCATAACCTTATATTTTAAGAACGAGATTTTTTTAAGGTTTGAATAATTTTTTTATCAAAGTTATTTCTAATAATTCGTTTATAATAGAAAAAAATAAAATGGTAAAGTTTAGAAATAAATATTAGTATCGAATTTTTGTGACTTTTTTAAAACTAAAAGAATTACAAATGGTGAAGTTCAGAAAATTTATTAAAATTTTGGCATGGAAATTATTATAGCAAATTTAGATGGAGAAAAGATAAAAGGATCATGATAGGCCATAGGACACACCCCGAAGAAGAAGAAGAAGAAGAAGATGAAGATTAAATGAAGATGAAGATGAATATGAGTAAGATGAAGATGAAGATTAAGATGAAGATGAAGATAAGGATGATGAAGAAGAAGAACAACAACAAGAGGGTGTTCAGGGTGTTAAAATAGAGTCTATAAAGGGGATTAAAAAAGGCGGTTAAGATTAGCAAATAAGGCCGTAGGCCACACCCCCGCAGGGGTGCCTGTGTAACCAAGCTCTTCCTGTTGAGAAAGAGAACAGCGGCTTGTCGCACTATATTTTAATTGCTATAAAGAAGTTGGATTCGAACCATCAAGCTTTTAATGATTCTCATAATATATTCCTCTGCGATTTACCTAGTTGTGAATACTTTTCCTTTCCTTAGGCTGTTAACTATATGTATATATATATATATATATATATATATATATATATATATATATATATATATATATATATATATATATATATATATCATTGGCGAATCGTGCCATTTTTGCTTAGGCGTGCAATTTTAGGAAATACAGAGAAAATATATCGTTCCTACAAAAATTTTGCATAATTGTTAAATATAGAATTCAGTAAGTTAGAATAGCTTTCTTAAACATTTTGACACGATTTTGAAACAAATTATTCAATGGCATCTTTAGTAATCAAAGAAAAGGTAAAACATAACAAATATATTAATAGTTCGGAAATTTTTTTAAAATATTGGAAAAGCCTTACAAAATTCAAACTTACCTAAAGTAATGGCGAAACACTACTTATATAGAAATTCTGCTCAAGTGTTTTCTTGAAAATTCTTCAATTACTGTCTTATATAGTTTTCACGATTCTCCCTAAGATTTTTGAGAAAAAATGGTTTTTAATTGAAATTATAGCAATATCAGAAAGCCTGTCTTCACTTTGGGAACTTCGTAAGTAACTTTTAATTCTTTTAAGAGCAGAAAATGATCGCTCATTAGTTGTTGTTGTTATTGGCATAGTTAGAATCAAATTTCTTAACTTGTATATTTCCTGTAGACATTTGTCAATCTCATTTTAAAGGAGAAATTTAAGAAGCTCGGTAACATTCTTTTTCGCAAGAGATTTGTGCGAATATAAGACAATTCAGAACGGAGTCGAGGAAACTCAAAAAAGGAACTTTAGCTTTTTTCAAAGATTTAAAAGCTTTTACTGGGACGGTAATATCATAAAACTCAAACTGTTTGCAATCTAAAAGTTCAATAAATTATAGATTTTATATTGAACTCAAACGCGGTTTCATTTAAATGAGTATTTTATCGAATATGCTATCATTTAATTGACTGTACTTGTCTTTTAGGAAAGATTCTGTTTTCTTTTGTTTGATGCTTCACCACACCTTCCTGTTATCGGGCTTCACCTATCTGCAAATGTTTCGTGTCTCATTTGTGTAATTTTTAAGAATATACATATTTAAAAGGATCCATTGAACCATCTTTATTTTCCATAACCGTTGCAGTTAGCCTAGAACAGTGGTTTCTAAACTGCGGGTCATGACCCCTAAAGGGGTCATCTGCCTTTTACTGGGGGTCATAGAGGGTCCAAGAGGAATTTCTTTAGGATATATAGGGATTTTTTATTATTTTTTTTATTTTAGGTTTTGTAGCTCCCTTACAACGTCTGACTGAGGTCGTTGGTAAATAACCACTTGCAGAGGAGCTGCAACAAGAGATCAAGGAACACTTGTCAAGCCTCCAAGAAGAGTTCGGACACTATTTTCATGAGATTGATGCAAATGAGAATGTACAGCTGAAACTTGCCCGCAATCCTTTCCAATGCACTGTGGACGATCTTCCTGATGACATACAAGAGGAATTCTTGGAGCTCATCAACAACACCACAGCCAAAGAGGAGTTCCAGGAACAACAACAGTTCAGCAGCTCTAATTGCTGGGCCAAAATGCTTTACTCTTTCCACCAAACCAGCGAATTCGCCCTGAAGGTTCTCATTCCTTCTCATCGATTTGCCTCTGTGAAAGTGGTTTCTCGACTCTCCTGGTCATCAAATCAAAGGCCAGAAACAGATCGGATGCTAAAGCAAACATGCGATGTGCCCTGAGCCACACAGACCCGCGTATTGATTTGCTTGTATCAAAAAAGCAAGTACATCCTTCGTATTAAAATACATGATTAAATCAATCCTTGTTAATAAACATTAATAAACATTTTTTGTTTGTTGTTATTGCTTTCTCTATGCTTTGATTAATCTTTAAAATGTATCTGATCTATTAGAAATTAATATACTTTCAGAAGGCTTATAAAGGTGGGGGGTCATGGTAGGTTTCGTAATACTGAAAGGGGTCACGTACTGGAAAAGTTTGGGAACCGCTGGCCTAGAAGAATGGTTCCACTTTGTAGGAGCTAACTTTGGTAAAAGCTTTCCAACAAATATGTCAAGCATTGCTGTTCGCTTAGTTAAATAACTAAAGATCGATGATAAACTTCCTATTATTGAGAAAAATAATTGCATTCAGAAATTTCGTCAACAGCTTGGGATAAAACAAAGTTAAGTTTATGAGCGTAGCAGTGGAAAAAGTTGCCTCTGGTACAACTTTTATCTTAGCTTGAACTCCGTTAAGTTCGCTGTCCATCACAGCAGCACCGTCGTAAGATTATGCAACAATTTTTTCAAACAACCCATTAGTTCTTATAGTTATCTAATAGCTAAGTCAGAAATTGTTGCAGCACTTCTGTTAATACTCACAACATTAAATCTGATAAATCGTTCACAAATATCACCATGTTTGTCTACATAAGGTACAACAGTAGAGAATTGGGAAAAACAGCTGACATCAGATGTTTCATCTATTAACAAAACAGAACATTAAGATTGAATTAAGTCATTTTGAATAGCAGATGATGTACCCTTGAAAACAGTCGCAGTTTTTAAACGATTCTCAAGCTTTACATCAAATTCTCTCATACAAATCACTATAATTATCTCTATTATCATTGTGACCGCGAGATACTACACTTTTGCATAACTTAAAAGCATGTAATCCTAATTAAGCGTTTTAATATTTCTCTGTTCTTACTGACTTCATCGTTATGTTGTGGTGGAGCGAATGTGAGGGTATTTGTAGGGCCATTCTCCCACCACCTTTCTAGCGGACCTCTCCCTCCCTCTGTAAGAATGTGTGTGTGAATGGGGAGATGTTTATATATATATATATATATATATATATATATATATATATATATATATATATATATATATATATATATATATATATATATATATATATATATTTATTTAATTTTGTGTTATTTTTTCTTTTTTTTTAAGTCTCTTTCCAAAAGCCACTCTATTAATATAGCTCTGATAATTTAAAAAAAAATATTCCTACAATTTGTAAAGAGTGGCTAAGATTGTAAAATTGGGAATAATTTAATTGAATTGGATAGACGTCCATAACACTGGTCTGCGTCAAAAATGTACCTTAGGTTTTCTATAGTGTTTCTTAATAAAATTGACCTCCTAAATCCGAATATGTCATCCGTTTTTCTCTATCACCTCCAGTTTTTGCGATACAGGGGGTGATAATAATTTTATAGTTTATACATCTCCTATATTACATCAAATTTCAATAGTTTTTGCACTGCTCTATTCGCAGTAAATTTTGTGTACATTTTAAGTAATTATGCAAATAAGTTTATATTTTTCAGGTTAAAAATTGCTTAGCATTATAATAATAAGAATAATAATAATAATAGTGGTTGAGTTAAAAATGAACAGAAAATGTAAGAATAGCTCCGACAGATTTTGCTATGTTTGCGGCAAAGTGACTTTTCCCGAGCAGCAAAGTACAATCCGTCCTGTAATTAAATCTTTGTATCATGCATATTTTGGAGTAAGGCTAAGAGAACAAGATAAAAGTTTTGCACCACATATCTGCTTCAAGGGATGCTACATAAGTTTAAGACGCTGGAGTCAGGGCGAACAGAAGTCCCTCTCTTTTGGTGTTCCCATGGTGTGGAGAGATGGCAAGGACCACACTACAGACTGCTATTTTTGCATGACAAATCTTAAAGGTGAGCATTGTATCAAGTATTTAAGTTTTCTGTATTATACTGGCTCCTGAAAATGTCATTATTATGCAAAGACTTAGCATAAAATTAAAAACTAACATAGTTCACTTCAGCATGAACATATCCTTTACTAAACATTTATGTACTATCTGCAACTCCAAATCAATTCCTTTATGTAATATGCAATTATATTTTCCACAGGTATAAATAAGAAGAATAAACATAGTGTGGAATATCCGGATGTTCCTTCTGCCATCAAACCCCTGCCCCATGGCCCAGGAATTCCTATACCTTCTCCCCCTGAACATATAGAGGTACATGAAGAGATTAATATGGAAGTTGACCAAGATTAGGACACATCTGAGTCTTATCAGGTTTCCACATATGATATGGTCGCAAGACCATTCACTCAAGTTCAGTTAAATGACCTGACCAGGGATCTGGGGCTTTCAAAGGCGAATACACAACTTCTTGGCTCTCGACTTCGTGAAAGTAATCTTCTCGCTTAAGAAACAACATTTAGGGGGGTACAGAAATAGAGAACAAGAGTTTCAAAGCTATTTTTTACAGCATTCTTCCAGCTCTTTAGTATACTGCGCCAATATTAAAGGACTTGTTGAGGCCCTTGGAATTCCCTACAACCCATTAGAATGGAGACTGTTCATAGATTCCTCCAGTAGAAGTTTAAAAGCTGTGTTACTGAATATTGGTAACAAGATAGCTTCCGTTCCTATAGGCCATTCAATCCAACTTACTGAAAGTTATGAAAATATGAAAAAAATGCTGGATGCAATAAATTACTCTAGTTATAAGTGGAGGATATGTGGTGACTTAAAGGTAAGATCATTTTACACTTGGCATTTTACAAGAATGCAAATCTGGAAATCATGAGTCATTTTTTAGTTATATTTTTTGTTGAAGTGTGTCCCTATAGGTTAATGCATCCTATTGAGTTAATGGGGAACTTATCCTAATTGAGAAGGTATACAACACAACTCAATAAACTCAAAATAAGATGTACATATATCCAATTAGTTCCAATACGATGATTTAATGCATCGGCATACAGGATTTTTCAGTACATATTCATATTCTTATTGTTTTAAGAAATATTACTTTGAATTTGTTTTTAGAAATATTACACTGAATTTACATACCGTGCTAAATTTTTTTCAGGTAGTGTCTCTTACGCTTGGGACGCAAACAGGCTACACGAAGCATCCCTGTTTCCGATGTTTATGGGACAGTCGTGCAGATAGTATGCACTATGAGAAGAAGGTTTGGCCTCCACGAGAAGCATTTAGAATTAGATCAAACAATGTGATAGCTGAACCTTCAGTGCCTCCTAAAAAAATACTCCTCCCTCCACTGCATATAAAGCTTGGCATAATGAAAAATTATGTCAAAACCCTTAATAAAGTAGGCCAAGCTTTTAAATTTCTTCTTCAAAAAATTCCACAAATCAGTGACGCTAAGCTCCATGGGGGAATTTTTGATGGACTTCAAATCAGGAACTTGATCAGCAATTTGATGCATCAATGAAGGACATAGAAAAAGATGCCTGGAAAGCTTTCAAAGCTCTAGTTAACAATTTTCTAGGAAATAAAAGAAGCCTAGAAGAATATGTTGCCCTGGTCAATCAGCTCTTAACAAGTCTCAAACATTTGGGAGCTCGAATGTCTATAAAGATACACTTTTTACAGTCCCATCTGGATTATTTTCCCGACAACTGCGGGGATTACAGTAAAGAACAGGGGCAAAGATTCCACCAGGACATAAAAACAATGGAATCCAGGTACCAGTGTAAATGGAACGGAAACATGCTTGCTGACTAATGTTGGTGTTTGAAGCGTGATGCACCAGATGACAGGCCCAAACGAAAATCGTCAAGGGCGTCTGTTCTTCGAAATTATAATTATTTTCTTTATTATGTTGTATTCTTTTATTTTTTGTTTATTAAAAGAATTATAGTTTACATATGTGTATTCCTGTTTATATTATATAACAGTAATAATCCATTATTAGATAGAGAAAGTTTTTTTTTTTAAATTCAGAAAAAATGAGGTAATCTCTATGAAAATGGTGTATGCTGTACTGAGAAAATCTGACCTGATTAAACAAATATACATTTATTTTTGAGCTCAGGAGGTTGGATTCATTAAGAAACCACAAAAAAATCCTGGGGAACATAATTTTTTTTTCAAACGCAGGCCTGTGTAATTAATAATATGTTTCGACGGAAGGGCTTTGATAGCCTTGAGACCGCGATCGGATCGCATTATTACTAAGCGTGCAACAATTTTGACCACGAGTGGCTGCCGGCAAGACTTTCTCCCGGGGGGCCTTAAAACCCCTTAAAGCGTAGTACCACGTGAGATAAAGTCCTCTCTTCGTTTGTTTGCATTTTTTGTAAATGTTTTTTGATTAGTAGTATTCCCACGTAGGATCATTTTATTTTTTTGTATATTATCCAAACTATATATACACTCCGTTTCATTTCTCCCTCGATTTCTCACGTCCGCCTTAGTGTAGGAAGCGGGTTGGATAGATTGGGGTTAGAATGTAAGTTCGTGGCCCGCTACAATGTCTCGAAATGGCAGCTTATTTTTATTTGTCAAACAATAAATCAATTCTTTTTGAGTTTCTAAATGTTTTCAAATTAACAAATGCATTAATATGAGAACGACACTTTTTATGACGAGAAACAGCAGTGTGAAATTATTTAAATCGTCATATCCACGATCAACAGAATTCTTCACGGTTTTTCATTTGAAAATAACAAACACGATCAACAGTGCAATTTTTTATTAGAATTATTGCCACATAACCATGGAACACCATCATACATCATAGTGTTAATTTTTTTAGTAAATCCTTTATTTTCTTTACTCAACTGAAAATTTGGCATTGGTCTCCCATTAATTATTTACAATGCGTTTTTCTCATCAATCGACTGTGAGCTAAACTTTTTAACTTTTAATTCATTGAATATGTCGTCTGTCATTATGGGCACAAAAAATAAGTAAACAATAAACTCAGTTAACAATTAGAAATTGGTAAGCTTGTACGAGTATACTAGTAACTGGCACTCAGTTCTCTCACTCCTCAAAATATGTAAGAGACCTCAGCCACTCAGCCTACCGTGTGTGGTTGCCAGATATCTCCTGCAGCTGCATGCGTTTTCAAAATGCATACATTCTGTATTACATCAACAATTCACTGGCCAACAAAGTTTTTGTTTCATTGATATCAAACACTTGGTATTACCTAATTTCCTGCGCTGATTTCAGATCTGAAGTTAGTTTTTTCCTTAGTGCTCTACTTTTATGCAATTAAGGTATTTGAAAATCTCAAAATTTCGTCATTATCACATTGACGTCGTAGTCTATCAGCAAAAATATGTGATGAAATATGTTATAAAACTCTTTAATATAGTTGGATAATAAAAAAGAAAATGTAAGATAGTATAAATCTATTCAAGATCACGATTTGAAACAACTTCCCAAATAAACAATGGTTATAGTTTATATAAAACTGATTGGTAGATAAGACATTTGTTACTATAAGGAAACAAAGTGTAAATGCAGTCTACTCAGGCATGAATTTCCACTTGTAGCTCTTGCGTTTGTGGACTGTCTCAGGGCAATCTCGATTAATGCTCCAGCAGTAATCTGCTATTATATATTTGTCCCATCTCCCTTGGTAACGCTCTTCCATGGTGTTGAGGTCCTTATGGAACCGCTCGCCTTGCTCGTCACTTACTGCTGCTAGGTTCTCAGGAAATCTATCAAGATGACTGCACAGGTAATGGAGTTTGACACTCATATTGTATCCAAGATCGCCCAAAGCTGACAACATATTAGCTACAAAGGTTTCATAGTTGTCAGCCTTTTTATTACCGAGAAAGTTTGCCATCACTGCCACAAATGAAAGCTGTGCAGTCCTTTCCTTGTCTTTAATCTTTCTGGAAAATTCTTGATCACGTACAAGTGCACGAATCTGTGGTCCATAAAAAACATTTGCCCTGATCTTCTCGAAGGATAAACCAGGAAGGACAGAATATATATGTTGGAAGCATTCACCGTCAGTATTCAACGCCTTGACAAACTGGTTCATCAAACCCAGATTCATATGGAGCGGAGGAAAAATGATCTTTCCTCGACTGACAATTGTATCGTTGACAATATTTGGCATACATGCTTCCAGAGTCTCACGTATGGGGCACTCCTTCTGGTTCCAGAGCTTTTCTCGAGCTCGGCTGTCCCACATGCAAAGATAGCAGGGATACTTTGTAAATCCTCTTTGTTGACCTAGGAGGAAATGAACGATTTTGAGGTCCACACAAATTGTCCAGTTGTGCTCGTGGTATTTTAGTAGGGCAATCACAGTCTTAATGTCATTATATTCCTCTTGTAAATACACAGTATTTCCAATTGGAACACTGCATAGATTTCCATTATAAAGTGAAAGACACTTCAAACTGCGCTTAGAACTATCTAGAAATAATGGCCAGTCATTTGGATTGTATACCCCCACCCTAATTCTCGGAGAAGACCTGAGATATTATGCAAATAAACAAAGTTATTCTCCTCTGTAAAAAATGTTGCAAAAACCTGCTCTGGCTCAGCTGACTCTTTTCTTGCAACCTGGAGGCTAACACTTCAGTTGCATTTCTGGAGAGACCCAAATCCCGGACGAGGTAATTCAGCTCTAGGCTGGCTAAACTGTTGAAGAGTCAATTACTCTGGGATCTCATAAGAAGGAGCCCCAGGTTCTGAAAGTATTTCTTGACTTTCATCAGCAGTCTCTTGCTCTTGGTCACTACCCACATCTTCAGATGGAAGAACTTTAAAAACTAGGATTGGGAGCTCATCTGAGTGCACAGTAGGTCTAATTGCTGAGGGGATACTAGGATATGAGATTTTGTGTGTGTTGTTCTTGCTAATACCCTTTGTATTGACCATATACAAATACCAGTCAGTTGTATGGTCCATCGGTTCTCGCCAGGTCATGGAAATTCCAAAAGGTAAACCCTTACGTTTGCCTTTTGTCCATTCACGCAGCATTTCCTCGCAGATATGACACACAGTATTTGGGGCCCATTTCTTGTCTTGGTCGCCAAGAGTAAGTCCAAAGTACGCTTTATAAGCGCGCCTCACAAATGATATAATATTATGCGTTTGACGAAAAAGCGTGAAGCATCCACAAATATGACAGAAAGCGTCCGGCTTGTTCTCACATTGACGTCTCCTTGTAGCCATGATCAGATATGATAGAAAAACAAAACAATTTTAATATCTCTGTTGATAACATAAACGTGTAAGTAATTACTTTGACCACAAACGGCTCGAATGAAAAACTTAAAATTGCCTGAAAACTAGATCATGTAGAGCTGAACTGATTTCAGATTTGAATTTAGCAGGTCAAAAACAGTAAGAATGAGTAAGGAAATCTTATGCAACTGAGATTTCGAAAAGATTTGTTGACCAGTGTAATTTAAATGATGACAACAAAATTATACACATGTATAAAGTTGTTGTAGCTGAGAGGTAAATATATAGTTTTATTTTTTTAGCAATCTTTGCAACATTTTAACTCATGTATTTTAACTACAAAAACTTGAAGAAGTTATGCGTTATAGAAAGCAAATGAGTGAACACAACAAACAACCTTTTGTCTTAAGCACTAAAAAACATTTTTCTGTACACAGACAAAATCTTTGGAAGCTACATTTATGATCTCGGCTGGATTGCTGGTGCATGCAACAAACAGTCTTATTGTCTGTGACAATTAAGACCATTTTTCTGGATCCAGATAAAAACTTTAAAAACTGAGATAATTTATGATGATTTCAAGCCAGACTACGGGAAAATTATTCATTCAATCTTATGAAATAATGTTTGATTTCTCTGCAATGTCAAAGGCTTACAATAGGTGATTCTGTAAAAACAAGGCATGCAGTGCATACCTTGCATTCATGGAGGAATCGCAACTGATATATATATATATATATATATATATATATATATATATATATATATATATATATATATATTAAAAATGAAAAAAAATCCAAGACAAATTGGTAGGGTTAATGTATGGCAAAATTAGACAACTGACTCTGCTTCAGGTCCAGAGGGACAAACTTCGTCCTCGATGAATCCGTTTAATGTAACTAAAAAGATACATTTCGAAACATGTCCTTTCGGTTAGTCTCGTTTACAGTCGCAGAAAACTGAAAAGTTGTTAAACATTTCATCGTTATCTTTGCTAAAGACATTTTAAAGATGGAAAAGATTCCAAGACAAATTGGTACGGTTAATGTATCGCAAAATTAGACCTGGACCTGGACCTGGACCTGAACCTGAAGCAGAGTCAGTTGTCTAATTTTGCCAAAAGTTTAATTTACGAGACTAGTTTTGGTATGTACTTTATCATACCCTCTTCATGCATGGGTAATCCTTTATCGCCCATATTATGTAACCTTTTTATGGAACATTTCGAAGTATCATTACTCCCCTCTGTGATTCCCCATCATAATTTTGTATGGTATAGGTATGTGGATGATGTCATATCGATTTGGTCTATAAATAGTTTAAACTTATTTGACAAGTTCCTTAAAACTCTTAACGACCTCCATCCCACTATCAATTTTAAAGTAGAGTGGGAAAAAGATAATTGTATATCCTTTCTCGATGTAAAAATTGTTAAGAGTCATTAACAAAATTAGCTTCACTATGTACCGAAAACCAACCTATTCTAACTCTTATATTCATTTCTTTTCTCATATTAACATTAAGCGAGCCGTTGTATCAGGTATGTTTTGGAGAGCACTTAGGATATGCGACCCTTCTTTCTAGAAGACTAGATTACATATATAACCTGCAGTTTCATTGAATTAAATTATCCCCTCCACGTGATCAATGAAAGTTCATCTAAAGCAAAATCTACTCATTACCCTCCCAAGGATAAAAACAAATTTAATAATACGAAGTGTCTACCCCTCTCTTTTTCTCCCCTCCTTAAAGGAGTGAACAAAGTTATTTTCCCAAGCCTAACCACATTTAAATACCCTTTTCTATCCTTAAATCTTTCCCTTCGACCAAGCTCTTGGATCAGCCAAATGAAGCAGGTGTATATTTAATCCCGTGTGGCTCTACAAACTGTCCCTCATTTTACATAGGAGAGACCGGAAGAACCTTAACCAAACGAATTTATGAACATAAAGGTGAAGTCAGACGAGTCAGTATCACATCCAGTATTTTTAATCATATTAACAATTTCAACCACCAAATTGACTATTCAAAGGCACAAATCATAAACAATTGTATAGATTTCAGTAAAAGAAAAATAGTAGAATCTATATTAATAGGAGAAATTCCCAATATTAATTTGTCAGATGGGCAATTGAAATGCAGCTTATTCAACGATCTTAGACTCACACCCCCTAATTAATGACCTTTTTCATCCGTTTTATGTTTCTTTGTGTTTTTTTCTTCTTTTTTCTGATTTGTACGCTATTTATAGACATTTGTAACAATCGCATTCTCATTATACCACTAAAGAGGGTATGATAGCTGCATACCGAAACTAGTCTCGCAAAATAAACTTTTGGCTCCTATACAGTGGTTTCACTATCATATACCATAACTTGCCTTTGAGTTCTTTTACTTATATATATATATATATATATATATATATATATATATATATATATATATATATATATATAAAGTTTTTAATTAATTCCCTCCAAAGAGTGAAGAAAAGAAAGCAAGTGTATGTCAATATTTACTGATGATACTAAGTTGCCATCCAGTGCAAGGTAAATGCATTTGGTTAGAATCGGCCGAATAGTTATGATGTTATTGCTCCCCAAAACTAATTCCCTGGCTAACCTTGGGCGACTTTGGCAATTATATTATTCGAAAGGGAATGTAAAACAACATAACGGTTTCAAATTTCGTTAGAATCAGCCGAATAGTTATGATGTTATTGCCAAAAGAATTAATTCCCGGGCTAACCTTAGGAGGACCTTAGCAATTATATCATTCGAAATAGAATGTAAAACAACATAATGGGTTCAAATTTGGTTAGAATCGTCCGAATAGTTATGATGTTATTGCCCCTCCCCCCCCCAAAAAAAAGAAATCTCTGGCTAGACTTGGGTGACTTTGGCAATTATATTATTTGAAAGGGAATGTAAAACGATATAAGGGTTTCAAATTTCGTTAGAATCAGTCACCCGCGAGTAAAAAGTCACAAATTTCTAAAAGTTTATTAAAAAGCAGAACTAAATTATATTAAAATATATATTTTTTTAATTAAAATGGCGGGCCTTAACTTTCTGTCACACCTTATTTATGGAATTGTAAAGACGAAAAAATGGCAACACCCTAATTGCATAGTCTAGAATAGTATAGCATAGCACATTATAACATAGTATAACATAGCATATATTGCATAGTGGTGCTTATCATATTATAGCATAGTATAACATGGCATAGTATATTATAGCATAACATAGTATAGTATAGCATAGTATAGAAAACATAGTATAGTAAAGTATAATATAGTATAGTATATGTAGTATAGTATCTCCTAGCATAGTATAGCCTAGCATTGTCTAGAATAGTATAATATTTTATAGCATAGCCTAGTATAGTCTTGAATAATAGCCTGGCAAAACCTAGCTTATCGTAGGATAGCCTACTATAGTATTACCTCAACTAGCATAATAAAGCGTAGCATAGAATAGACTAGCCTAGATTGCCTAACAGAGTAAATCCTGCCTTGCCTAGCCTAGCATAGTATATCATAGTATAGTATAGCATAGTATAACAGAGTAGATTAGGTCATAGCATAGCCTACCATAATATGGTTTAGCTTACCATCGGATAGCCTAGTCTAGCCTAGACTGGCTTAGTATAACCAAGTCTAGCCTATGATTCCCTATAATAGTAGAACTTACTATACCATACTCTAGCGTAGCTACCATAGTATAGCTTAGCCTTAGATAGTACAGTTTAGCCTGGCATAGTATGACTTAGTCTAGACTAATCTAGCATATCCTAGCAGATATTGTATAGTATGGCCTATCTTAGCCTAGAAACCATAATAAAGCCTAGCCTAACAAAAACTACCCTAACATAGCCTAGTACAACCTAGCATATATAGGATCCTAGTCTAGTATATTCTATCACATCCTAGCCTAGTTAGCATATTCTAGCCTAGACTAGCATAGCATAGTATAGTATATCATAGCCTACCTTATCCTACGCTACCCTAGCCTAGTTAGTATAATATATCATAGTATTGCCTATCCTAGACTAGACTATTAGATCTTAGCCTAGGGTTGCATAGCATGCCTAGCCTACCCTAGCATAGCCTTGCTTATCCTAGCCTGGTATAACGAAGTCTAGCCTAGTGTAGCATGCTTAATATATCATAGCCTAACCTAGCATACCATAGCGTAGCCTAGCCTAGTATAGCGTTTCATGCCCTGCCTAGCCTAGTATAGCTTAGCCTAGTCTAGCATAGCATAACCTAGCCTGGCATTAACTATCCTAGACATGTATAGCCTATACTATACTATTATACCCTAGTCAAGCATAGCTTATTATTGTCTATCCTAACATATGTACTATATGCTATCATATCATAGCATATTATAGCTTAAATTAGCATAGTATATTTTACACTTGTACATTATATCTTAGCATAGCTTAGCATAGTATAGCCTAACCTATAATATTCCAGCATAGCATAGCCTATTATAGGCTTGCCTAGCAGAGTATAGCATATTATAGCCTAGTCTAGTATAGAAGAGAATCGGCAGAAAAGTTATGATGTTATTGCCAAAACAAAATAATTCCCGGGATAACCTTGATATGACTTTGGCAATTATATCATTTGAAAGAGAATGTAAAACAACATAACGGTTTTACATTCCGTTAGAATCGTCCAAATAGTTATGATGTCATTGCCAAAACAAAATAATTATGGCTAACCTGGTGAGGACTTTTTCAATTATATCATTCGAAAGAGAATGAAAAACAACATAATGGTTTTGAATTTCGTTAGAATCGGCCGAATAGTTATGATGCTATTGCCAAAACAAAATAATTCCCCAGCTAACCTTGAGAAGACTTTGGCAATTATAGCATTCGAAAAAAAATGTTAAACCGCATAAGGGTTTCAAATTTAGTTAGAATCGGCTGAATAGTTACAATGTTATTACAAAAACGAAACAAAAGAGCAAAACGGTCCCGACCGACATAGTGAGATGTAGAGTCGCACGCGACCTGACTCGCACGTGACTAAAAATCGAGATGCAGGATGGATTTAATGAAAATATTATGTCACTAATAGAGTCGTGGATTCTTGGAATGCATTGACTTGGGATGTTGAAATAGTTGCAGTTTGAGATCATTCAAAAGAACACTGGACCAGTATATGGGTGAAGAGCATATATGGGGAAATATATTTTGTGGGGTTTTATGCATATATCTACTCGTATTGTAGCAAAGTTATTTTTGCTACTTGCATGTCTCAATATGGCGAGCCTACTGGGTTTAAGGCTATGGATGCAGATTATATCATGCTAGTGGCTTTCTGGGTTATGTATACTCTGACTTGGATGACCTTTGATAGGCCTTATCGACTTCTTCCATCATTTACGTTATTTTATGTCATACTTTTTTTTTCTCTCTCTCTCTATCTCTCTCTGGTATTCGGGAACCCTGCTGATTGAGTACGTGTCCCTTATGTGGACACAACTATCCTCAACCCCTGATGCTGAACAGGTGTCCTTTTCCTTCCATGTCATGGTATTCCACAATCACCAATTGGTGCAAAAAAAACACACAGACTCGAACATCCCTTCCCCTTCTGATCTTTATGTACATTTCATTACAATGCTGGAAGAGCTCAATTCGATACGAGGGGCGATTGCGCTGCCCACCTACCTACACATTTTGCTGTAAAAGAGAGGTAATGCCGATTGGTGGCTGCCTACAAGAGCTCAGCCACACGGGTAAAGAGAAATGAAATTTAAGGGTACAAAGACAGGTGAAGACAAATACAAGATAAAAGGACAGAGAGAGGAGGAAAGAAGAAATGTACGTGTATAGGACACATGTGAGGGACAAAGACAAATACAAGTGATAAACATAGATGCGCATGAAAATAACACGTGTAAGTGAAAAGGTCAAATTCAAGAGAATTTTTTGAACAGGGAAAATAAAAGAGAAAAGCACAGATGAACATGAAACGGTCAAATGCAATAGAAACGGATATATGCAATAGAAAAGGACAATTGAAAGTGGAAGTACAGATGTACCTGAAATTTACAAATGTAAATTTAAAGGGAAGATACATAGGAAAAAGTCAAATTCAAACGAAAAGGATATGTGCACATGTAAAGGAAATAGGCAAGTTAAAGGGACAGATAGAGATGAAAATGAATAATGGAATGAATAAGGATAGATACACGTAAAAAATAACCCAAATTAATGTAAAACAGACATGTAGGGGTAAAGGAGAGGTAATTTTTAATTTTGTTATTCCCATCTGGCGGCTGACAACGAGGGTACCGCCAGGTGTGTAAAAGATAAATGCAAGTTAAAAGTACAGGTACACGTGGGGACAAATGCACGTGAAAGGGACAAATGCGAGTGAATAGGAGAGCTGCACGTGAAAAGGACAAATGCGAGTCAATAGGACAGCTGCACGTGTAAAGGACAAATGCATTGATAAGTATAGCTGTGCATCTAAAGAACCAATGCAAGAGAAAATGACATATTCACGTGAAAAGGAGAAATGAAAAAAAGGCATATGCACACGAAAATGACAGATGCATTTCATAAGAAAATGCATAAGGTAAATGCGAAAGGAAAGGACAGATTTGCGTGAAAAGGACAAATACAACGGAATAATAAAGATGCACGAAAAAGGAAAAGTACAATTGATAAGGATAGATGGAAGTGTAAAGGACAAATACAAGATAAAAGTACAAATTAATGTGAAAATGAGAATTATACAAGGAAAATGATAGATTCAAGTGAAAAAGATATGAAATTGATAAGAAATGTACATTTTGACGTGAAGAGAACAAATACACGAGAGAAGGAAGGACGCAAGACAAATGCAATTAATATATATATATATATATATATATATATATATATATATATATATATATATATATATATATATATATATATATATATATATATATATATATATATATATATATATATATATATATATATATACACACACACTCCGAATTCTCCTTTAGTTTTTTTAATCCTCCCTACTCCCCTTCCCAAGCAGGAAGGCGTTAGGTACAAGTTTTGGTTTATGTAGTCTGGACGCATCCTCTCTACCGCCAAGACACGGCGAACAAAGACGCCGAATTAAGACAATTCAAAGATATGAAGTGGAGGGAAGAGGACCGACCTGCAGTGCGCCGGACTAAAATTGGGCCCTTTTCGTTAACTCAGTCAACCCACTAACGCAAAATTGCCACTGAACCATTTTATTTCTGATCAGACAAAAGAGAATATATATATATATATATATATATATATATATATATATATATATATATATATATATATATATATATATATATATATATATATATATATATATATATATACACATGGTTACAAATACTATTCGCCTATGGTAATTGTAATAATAAGTCTAGTAAAGGTAATATTAATAATAACATTAATTCAAATAAAGATGATAATAATAGCGAGGATTAATAAAAGTTAAATACACGTCCCTAACTTCAATGAAAATGATTTATTATATAAATTAGTGTATGTTTTAATGAAGGGCCCAGGATTAGATAAAACTGTGATTGACCATACAAATTATGATTGATGGCACCTTCACAGTCTCCCTCTCTTCTGATACGAGTTCTCCACCCTGGTATACATGTCACCACGCACATATACGCGTGCACAACGTACATATATGGCAATACATTCACACATGCGCCCTTCCACTCATGATATTTGGGCATATGAGACGCGTGTAGGAATGATCCGCATACACAGGTTAGTTCACTGACTGCAATAGGCGTTCGTACAGAATTGCTTACATGCACTACTGTTTGGCGCTTGTGTCAGGTAGGAGTGTATGTACAGACGGCTGCGGATGTTAGGTCGCATGTGGTTGAATGGGGAAAAATTTCAGTTATCTTAGAAGTGGTTTATGTAAAGGATTTTTGCCTTTTTCCTATCTTTGTTATGGGACGCTTTGCCATGCCATGAGAATTTTGTTCACTCCTTAAAACCCATAGATTATTATTTATAATTTGAAAGGTATTATTTTTATTCGGTTATTGGATTCTCTATATACATATATTCTGTATTTGACTTCTTTTTTCAAATAATTTCTTGATATTTCACTCTCTCACACAACTTGGCTTAATTGTGGAGGTTAGTTAAGGAGTGGAAGATTTCGTCCCTACCCGATAAAGAGCGCTCTAATACCTTATCACTTATCACTTTATTTACATCTGTTTGGAAGCATTCCGACAGAGACGCCTTAGTTTTATTTTCCTTTTAAAATAAGTAGTATTATTCATCATGAGGAAATTTTATCAATATTCGTAACGCTATCTATCACTGAGTTGGGCCTTAGTAGCGCCACTGAATTGCGCGGTTCTTTCCCCGTGTTAAAATGGACTTTGACCCCGTGGTGGCCAAAGAAAACCAATCCACCACACTTCACAGACCTGTCTGGACAAAAGCACAGGGGAGTAAAAATTCCAAGAAGCAAAAACTTCAACTTTCCTCGTGTTCATAACAATGTAGCATTCATGTGCTGGCTGAAATGGCAATTATGTCCTTAATGGGTGGGGGGACTATGGCCATGAATCTCAATCTCACTAGGTTGAGGGATGAACTTATTCCCTCGGAGGATTTTATGATGACAGGACGCATGCGCCACGGCAGTTGTTATTGTAAGATTTTGTAGCAAAAATCTGCTATTTTCGATCCGGTACTTCAAGATCGGACTGGAGAGAATCGACTTACAAGTAACTCAACCAAGCAGTGAATTCATCGGGAAGAACGAGTCAAGTTATCCTATCAACCCCTACCCCCCCAGCCCCCCCAAGGTCGGGATTGCTTCCTTCAAATTGGGGGAAGGACGATATCCCCACTAAAGGGGGGGCATATATTCTCTTGACTTCTCTTAACAAATGCTTGGCTGACTATCTCAGGTAAAGAGGAAGTCAAGCAGATCAGAGCCAAGCACTCGCGCGTAACTCTGCTAGGCAGGAAGTTCCTTTAGTTACCGAAACGAAACTACCTTTTACTACCATCATGTCGACCAAACACTATAGAAAGAAGTAAGTAAAGCACGCACTTTCTTCCTGTGTAGTAAGATGCTCCCATTCTACCTCAAAGACGAAGGACAGCGAAAGCAAAAAAGTCTCTTAAAAGAAGTTTGGGGCTTCTCTGCTACGCTACATTCCCTGCGATACCAACGCATTTACACAATTATATGGAAAATTTTGTCCGATAAATAACATCTATTATAAACAAACCACACAACCAATATTCATCTTCACAGGTAGAAAGATGCTTAAAGTAATTGCCTTTATTTACAATTCATTTTTGTCATCTTTCTGGCAATTTCTTGAGGCCCATCTGCAATTTTGTCCGAATTTGCACATTCATAAACCTCATAATTACAAGAATAATTGCGTTTATTTTCAGGACAAATACAATCTTCGATTTCTCGCTGTCCTCATCTACTCTCGCCATTTGCTCACCCGACGGCAGCCCGGTGCTGTGGCGGGTAGATGATGCGTAGATCTTATACTTCTCATCGCGCACAGAGCCAATTACAACACCTCTTTATTTCCTCTCCCATCTTCGCAGCACAACACACACACAATCTATCTGTTTCAAGGAATCCTGCCGATGGGTATCTTTATCCACATACCTCTGATGCGGAACAGGTTCCTCTTCCCCAGAGCGACGAAGGTTCCACTTGAACGTTAACTGTCTGGCACCTCTCCCCAAAGAGGATCAGCCCCTGGTGCCTTCAGGCTCACCAGCAATTGTCATACTGACCTTTATGTCTATTTCATTATCCGGTCATGATCTGCCTGAACGAACCACTTCTACTCACCCGACGGCGTTTTTCTCTGGCAAAGGTTCCATATAGTCGTAACCACTCGGACAAATGTATTGTCTTAAATTAATTCAACCAAAGAAAACCATTAATTTTCTCAAAACTGCACTCAGGGAAAACATTTTTACTTCTGTCTGACCTTCGCCTCTGTCAATTAACCGAGCGTGGCCTGAAAAAATATTTCCAGTTGGTAAACTTTATCCACCTAACGCGATCTTCATCTTGGGAGAATTAGTAGTCCGTAAATGATTGGTGGCAATTTGTATCACTTTGCGTTCCATTCGCTTGGAAAATTTAATTTGCGGTCATTTTAAGCGATGTTAATTAATCCGCAATTGCGCTTATTCCCGGATCAATTATTTACCAATATTTATGTAGTTTGCCTTTTATAATGGAACCTACCATTCTCTTTAGGCAAGCGTCTTTTCACTCCCGCTTACATTATTCTCAGAACTATCGTAGTTTTTAATACTTGTGGTCCTTATATGAGCCTGTTACTGAAAGCTTAATGTGTGCTCTCTAGGCCCCATATGTTGAGTTGAGGAGTTTTTATGTAGCGATTATTTTATCCATAAGATTTTTCCTTTATTACCGATTAAACAAGGCGGAAAGTGGCGTTTAAACCTATGGAAATCTCCTTTGTTACCACTAATCACCTCTATTCTCAACTGCGCTTTCTTTGCCTCTATTATCAATGACTCCATCCTTGTTGCTCTCTCTTCTCAGCGATTCCTTTCTTGTTGTCTCTCTCTTTTTAACGAGTCCTTCTTAGTTGCTCTCTTTTTCTCTCTCATCAACGAGTTACTCCTTGTTGCGCTATCTCTCTGTTTTGCCCTAGTAGGCAGTCGCTTGATGGTATCTTAAAATGTTTAAAAATTTCTGAATGTCTCTATCTTATCAACGAGTATTTCCATTTTGTTTTCTCTTTTCAACGAATCTTTCCTTGTTGATCTCCTTTCTAAACGAGTGCTTTCTTTTTGCTCTCTCTCTCACCAACGAGTCATTCCTTGTTGCTCAATCTCTTTTCTCAACGAATACTGTCTTGTTGCTCTTTCTCCTTAACGACTCCTTCCTTGTTGCTCTCTAATCTCAACGATTCCTTCTTTTTCCTCTCTTATAAACGAGTTATTCTTTGTTGCTCTCTATTTCATCAATGATTCGATCCTTGTTGTCGCTCTCTCTTCTCAACGAGTCCTTCATTGTTGTTTTCTCTTCTCAACGACCTCTTCCTTGTTGCTCTCTCTTCTCAACGAGTCCTTCTTTGTTGCACTCTCTTTTCTCAATGAGTCCTTCCTTGTTGCTCTCTCTTTTCTCAATGAGTCTTTCCTTGTTTCTCTCTTTTCTCAACGAGTACTTTCTTGTTGCTCTTTCTTCTCAACGATTCCATGTTCTCGGTCATTTCAACTCCCAGAGCTGGTTTCCACCCGCATTAGTTCCGCTTCTCAGCTCCATTTGAAGCCGTCACCAGCCGTGACATACGAGACCTAAGACAGCCGTGGAGTCTCCTGTCTGCCGACGACCGGTTGTCTCTAAGTAGCAAATGCGGTTGCCTCATGTTGTACTCGAGCAAGGTCCCTTGATCCATTCAGAAACTCGAGGTGGGTGGTCTTCCAGGGGTTCTTACCTGAAGGCCTAGAACCAATTGGATTAAAAGATCGGGTCTTCAATGCTTGAGTTGTAATCCTTCCCAATAATTGCTGGAAGGGATTGTGAAGATTTAGGGTTTTAAATTAAGCGAACTTCAATGATATGGAGGATCGAAAAGAAAGTGGTAACATTTTGGCGAAATGTGTGGAGGGTACATATCCTAGGTAGGCAATTTGGGGTTATAGCCCCCCCCCCCTCCCTCCATAACGCGCCACTCTCACGGACTTGCAACCATTCCGGTCGCATCTCCATTGAAGATTATAGTAAAAAGGGAGTAATTTGTGTTGACACTATTTTTCTCCGCGCTTATATAGATGTTTGCTCAGCATGATTGATATGTATCGTCAAAATGTTCTGGTTGATTCCTTGAAGTTTATAAGTTATTTTTGCTTGCTTTTATTGAATTTGGAAAATTATAACAGATGGTGTGGTTAGTGGAAAGCAATAAATGATACCGCCCGCTTCTTATAGCACCCTGGGGGACGCCCTAATCACCACCAGGGAAGATTAAGTTTCAGTCACCCGTTTCTAGCGGACCCAGAAACAGTCCGCTAGAAACAGGTGAGTGAAACTTGCTCTTCCCTGGTGGCGACTAGGGCGTCCCCTAGGATGTTATAAGGAGCGGGCGGTATCATTCATTGCTTTCCTTTTATTGAATTATAATAAATTAAAATTATTCGTTATATACATAATTGCCATGTGAAAATGTCTTGGAAGAAGGAGGAGTAATGTGTTGTTCCTGTTTAAAAGAATGACGCTTTTTGTCTTAGTAATTTCTAATCATTTGTCGGCCTCAGGTTAGCGATAGTTCCATAAGCAAATGATTTCAAAGCCTTTTGCCACGTATTTTCCCATTGATGCAAGATCCCTCAAGGTGGTGGATGTGTAGCAGGATCAACTCTCCTGCTACAATGCTACAACTAAAACGTGGAACAACGGCACATCCTATTGCCCCCTTCCCCCCGGTGTCTGCAGGTGGGAAACTTCATAAAACTAATCCTACAGGGAGACATGCGGCCTTATATCTTCCCCTATTTTCATTTTATCATCATTTTCTTTGCAGATCTATCATTATTTTTTTTTACGTTTACGGCCTCGTTGCTATTGCGCTCTAAATTCAATTAAAAAAAATACTGATGCAAGAAGACTTGTAGTTAAGGGTAGCTGTGGCATAGGTTTCTCCCATACTTATCGTTTTGCAATAGGTATTATCTTCAAACCTAATAAAATTTGGGGGTAGTACCTTTGGCGGTGGGTCTTGTCGTGTTCTTCTAGAAGAATAGCTCGTCAGTCATTGGTCCCCACTTGGCACTAAGCCCTCACTTGTGTCTCCTAAAAGCTGTTTGCACGTGGCAGCGGCCACACCCCGGTACACCGCTTCGACAAGCGGACTAAACCTGGTTGAGTGTAGCCGACGGGTCTCAAACCCTCCCCAGGTACACCGCTTTGACAAGCGGACTAAACCTAGTTGAGTGTAGCCGACGGGTCTCAGACCCTCGGTGAGTTAGGGCGTGTCTACCCTAGCATGCGAAGACGACTCTGGCGGATTGGGTGGACGAGATCAACTGGGAGATCCAACGGCCATGAAGGCGGTGTTGCGGGGCTTTGTGGAAAGCCAAGGGCGTGACCAGGCACCTAACACATCACGGCCATCCAAGAAAGTTTCCAGTCATGACGGTGCTGCGTACTATGGATTCCGACTCCTGAGGCCGAGAGGATGGACTTGCGCCAGGGCAACGGCTTGATCATTTTAAAAACATTCACGCACAGGTTCTTCTTCGTCGAAATCGATGGACTAGTACTACTTAATAAAATTTTGAATGGTTAATTTCTACCATTAGATTAACTTAAATTTGTTTCGTTATATTCCATTTAATCAGTTTGAACTACCAGGTTTAATAAAGAAGGGTGGACAATTTAACATGAAATCCTAATCACTGGTAGCTGCACTAATTCCACACCCGGCTATTCACACTCGATGTAGCTTAACTTCGATTAAATTGGATGTAATATTTTCACTAGACTTGACCGAGGCCTCTTATCTTAAATAAGACCTTATGCATTTTTTGTCCGGGAACTACCATTTATTTAAGAAAATCAAGCCTAACTTAATCTTCAAAGGGAGAAGGACCATGTATGATTGGTCTAACTGAGGCATAGTATCGACCGATTTCTGTTGCTATGGTGACCTCATAGTTACAAGAATGTCTATGTTTATTCAGCCGAGAAAACTATGTATACAAACATAATTATGTTTTATGGCTATAATTTGTGAACAAAAGAAAAACCTAAATTCATCATCCAACTATAAAAGAGACTTCAAGGCATTATTGCCTTCAAATCTCGTTCATTCAGTACTACAATACCTCCATTTTGTCAAAAATACTAAAAAAAGAATGTTAAACGATCCTTTTGTATTATGAACCGGAAGAATACATCATGCGCTAATGGGCAATAGAAAGATTAAATTAGGTCGATTAGTTAATTATAGACCGAGTCTAAATGAAGTCTAGAAGAGCATATTTTATATATACCAATATTTGTAAATCAAAAGTTCGAGAATAAATTAAGAAAGGGTTTGGATTAATGGGCAGATCCTATCCCACGTTGAACACACATTCATGCGATTATTACCTTCCAGTAGATTATTTTTTAATTTTAGCATTTCATCCTCATGTAAATCAACGAAGGGATCACCGAAGCTAGACCCCATAATTAATATTTTAATCAGGTGTACGAATCTTTTCATCCCTTCCCCCCCAAATTCTTAAAAATTGACTGGGAATGGAGGAAATTTGAGCTCGTGAGCTTTCAACAGATGCAAGCGAGGTTTTAGTGTAGACAAATATCGCCTCGGTTACAGATTGGAAATTTATCGCTTAATACAGAGTATCCCTAAAGTAAATGAGTATTTTTATGAATAAAGTCAAGGTAAAAATAATTATTTAGAAAATACAGTACCGTTGAAACATCAGAACGCCTCTATTTATATTACATCTTTTATAACTGTTAGAGAAAATCTAAGGTTTCCAAAATTAGTGTACGATAAATTACATATATTATCTATGTGTTGATAATATTGATGTAAATTTGGATGAATAAAGGGAAAGTTATCAGGAGATAAGCAATTTATTAGAAAAAGATATCTAAATGTTTATAATAAGCAGCACGAGAGCGGAAACAAATTTCTAGTGGAATAAATGAATAGAAAACAATTGTAAAAAATATAAGTTATTAGTATTTAGTGTGAAGGCCTTTATTCTCGATGATGTTTTAATATCTGTCTTAGGGACAAACCAACTGTTGGACGCTATTTGGCAGTAATATCGTTCCATTCATCTTGAAGAAATTCCCAGAGTTCTTGAACTGTTTTCGGATTCCTCACTTTATACCTTTATCCGTCTTTCAGACATTTTCAGTTGGATTCAGCCCATGAGTGATGTATGTTCGTCGTGCAAGATGGTCTTCACCGACGTGGCTGTATGGCAGGGGACGTTAGCCTGCATGAAAATTGAAAGTTGGACTTCGCAGGCTCGAAAATAGAGTCAAAGCATGCTGTAGTATCAATACCTTGAACACGTGTGCATTCACTGTGTCCCTTAAGCTCACAAGTGGCTCACTGTTTTAACCCGAAATTACTCAGTCGATCATGACATTTCCTCTGCCAAACTTCTCACTCTTTTTTGTGAAAATGGCAGAAAATATTTCCCCTGCATTAGGCGAACGAATGTCCTGCCATTGAATCCAAACAAATTGAAATTAGATTCGTCATTAAAGTGGACTTCAATAGCTTAACCGCGGGAGGGTGAGCGTGAAGATTGTCTTCCTCCTGTCGACGGGACATAATCTGCCTGGAGACATTGGTGGCCAAAAATTCACAAATTTCTCAAGAAACTTCTTCAAGCTGTCTTGAATCGATTCTTCTTCACAAATTGGATAATGGTTCGATCTTCTATTTTTTTAGGTCTTCGTTTGCCTGGCGGTTGATTTATAAGCCTTACATAAACCTGTTTTATCATCTATTGACAGAATAGATAGTGACTCCAATTGAAAGACCATTTTGGTGGCGCAGCTTTACCATCAGCTAGCAGACAGAGGAAATGAACTAATATACACGAGATTAAACTAAAGTTAGTTCTAAGCATTCTTATAATTTGTTATACTCCAAATTTTAAAGGAAATTGCTTATTTGCTGATATCTTTAGTTTTATTCATCCAAATTTACATACCCTTTGACAATAGGTAGTTCATACCTATAAATTATCATACAACAATTTTGAAAACCTTTGTTTTCTCTCCCAAGGGTTAGGGAAGATGAGATAGAAATATAGGTGTTCTAATCTTTTTGGACGGTACTGTATTTGGTAATACTTCAGATTAAGGGCGCACGGTAGATGGCGCTGTTAGTAAGCTACAATTTTGGGCTACAATATATCTCTTATGACGTCAGAGGGTAGCTTCAGATGTGACCAATCACGGCGTTATATTTTTCTTGTTGTTTTGGGGGATTTTTAACTTTTAGTCTGTATTATTTACTAAATATCTGCGCCTCTGCTCGTTTATAGTTTTTCTAAGTTAGGTAAGATTTCTTGATTTATTTTATTGATTTTTTTCGTATTTTTTTGTTTCGCAGCGAACGATAACAACTTCTTACTGGCAACGTCGTAGCTATAAATAGAACTCGCTTAGCATTTGTTTCTGTTTCGTTATGGCTTTTTCGTGCTCTAGTTGTGCTTCTTCGTTATTCGAATATAGGTTTATTTTGCATGACCGTGAAAAACTTTTAGATTATTTAGAGGCGCATAAACTAATCAAGAAACCTATAAAAGTAAGTATTGTTTGTCATTAGGTTAGGTTTTTCTGCCAGTAAAAAGCTGTTGAGGGAAAAAAAGAGTAAATTCAAGGGGACTGCTCGTGGGGGAAATATCACTACGGGGGGACCACCCTGCGATGATCCTGAGTTTCAATCAATTGGTGGGGTTGGGGCGCGCAGCCCCCCAGTATATACTCATATACCAAAAAATATAACGCCGTAATTGTTCACATCTGACGCTACCGTCTGATGTCATAAGACATATATTGTAGCCCCAAATTGTAGCCTATAAACAGCACAATCTACCGTGCGCCCCGAAACAGAAGTGTTACCCTGTATTTAAGTGAATATTTTTTTACAAACTGCAAAGTCCTAAAAAAATGTTTAACGGTTGCCTGCAACGTATGCTCAATCAATGTCTCAGCAAATTTCAAATCTATCAGGTACTTGGGGTATGGTTACAAACCACTCAGGCTTGTTGGGGGATGATGATCATGGGAAAACCAGCTGTTTTTCATATATTATTGATCTCCGGACAAAGGGGGGTTATCCCATGCCTTCGATTACCTGACGAACCTGCTTTCTCCAATGTTCCTGGTCAACAGACGAGCCAGGGTTGACCCATCTCATTTTCAGAGGGCCCCGTTTTATCCATGCGCTAGATTACCTAATAGATTTTTAATTTTCTACGACAGGGTTGGAGCCCACATTGAAGGAAATCAGGAAACCTGTTTTTTTATGTTCGTGCACCTGTGTTTTAAAAAAAATAAACACTTAAACATATCAATATTTTTTAATTTGTCTTAATTCATCAAAATAAGCATTGTATAGATACCTTGTCCACCTAGTTGGGTCGAAAACCTAGCACTTCTTCCTTAATCTGAGTTTTGTTTAGTTTGTGTATAAATATTTATTCTGATGAATATTCTCTTAAGGAAAATTACGTAGATTTAAATCGGTCAGAAGAGGAAATCAGCAACAAGGAACGTGTGATTACTCTAACTTAATGGTATGCGTAAAAGAGTGAGAGGAATTAGACATTATCAAGGAAGAGAACAAATTATAGGAACCAATAAATAAAACTAGACTAGTTTCTAAGTGTGGAATAAAGTTGTATAATGAATAGTAGCTGATTAGAAATGAATATACAATGGGCAATGGACAAAACTAAGCAATACGATATTATTATAGTTGAGTAACAGGAAAGAAAGAAGGTAGACGCCATTTATTGTTATTATTTCTTAAAGCTAAGAAGCCCAAATCAAGGAGAATGTCTACGCTGAAACAGTTTTGAGCAGAGATCTGTAAGGAGAGTAGTGAAGAGGAGGAGGTAAAGAGGTGTGGGGGATATGCATATAGCGGCAGGTTCTCTTGCATGGGCAGGGGCCAAAAGGGCGACAAAGAACCGAGAAGAGAACTGCATTTTATAGAAATTCACCTTGATCAGTCCTCTCTCGAGGGAGGCAGAGATGGCCCCATCGATGGGGCTTGCCCATGTTTGTTTTTTTTGGTGTTTTGCAGTAGGCAAATACCCATGGCAGGAGTAAACGATATTCAAGCACAAGAAGAGCATGGCCTTACCCCAGTTCAGTTTGGCAATGGAGATACCTTAACTACCGCAGTGTGCCCCTTATTCAAGTCATGAGAATTAGGATAAAATAGAGAAGTTTCTATCTCTAAACAAGAACGATTTGTGTCTCGTCTGAATGTGCTTTCTCTCGTTACCTTATAAGGCAGCCTTTGTTTGTACAAATGCACTTCTGGGAGTCTCCATTGCCTGATGAATTCCAATGTGACGAAACAGACCGCCACAGTGATTTCTTATGATATTTTTGTGCTACTCTTATTTTTTTTAATGAAAGATATGAAGTTATTTATCTTATGGAAAATATAAGCTACATGTACTTCTGACCAGTGCTCAATGCGTACTTGTAGTGGGATTAAGAACCGAATTTTAATTTGCGTATTTAAAATAACCTGCCTTTCATGAGTAGGCCTTGAAGCGAGTATAAAAATTGCCTGTTAACTTTCGTTGTCTTAAAGTTGGTTATCATACTGCTCTAAATCGTATATTTAATTTATTGCTCCTAATCGTATATTTAATTTATTGCTCCTAATCGTATATTTAATTTACTGCTCCTAATCGTATATTTAATTTAAGGTTCTAAATCTCATATTTAATTTTTTGCTCCTAATCGTATATTTAATTTACTGTTCCAAATCGTATATTTAATTTACTGCTCCTAACCGTATATTTAATTTACTCCTCCAAATCGTATATTTAATTTACTGCTCCAAATCGTATATTTAATTTACTGCTCCAAATCGTATATTTAATTTACTGCTCCAAATCGTATATTTAATTTATTGCTCCTAATCGTATATTTAATTTATTGCTCTAAATCGTATATTTAATTTATTGCTCCTAATCGTATATTTAATTTATTGCTCCTAATCGTATATTTAATTTACTGCTCCTAATCGTATATTTAATTTAAGGTTCTAAATCTCATATTTAATTTTTTGCTCCTAATCGTATATTTAATTTACTGTTCCAAATCGTATATTTAATTTACTGCTCCTAACCGTATATTTAATTTACTCCTCCAAATCGTATATTTAATTTACTGCTCCAAATCGTATATTTAATTTACTGCTCCAAATCGTATATTTAATTTACTGCTCCAAATCGTATATTTAATTTACTGCTCCAAATCGTATATTTAATTTACTGCTCCAAATCGTATATTTAATTTACTGCTCCAAATCGTATATTTAATTTACTGCTCCAAATCGTATATTTAATTTACTGCTCCTAACCGTATATTTAATTTACTACTCCAAATCGTATATTTAATTTATTCACCTCTCGCTTTATTAATTTAATAAATAATTCAACATTTTTAGCATATAATTAATAAAATAAATATTTTTATTAGAAGCTTTATTGTCGATAACTTTAACCTTCTTCATAATGCCAGGCTATTATCAAGGTCGTTAAAATATTGCTGAACTCTGATAAAATAAAGAGAATCTCGTGTATGTAAACAAGAAAAACTATTTAAGGATATTTGGTTGTTTTATTACCTTTTTTAATGACTTCTAATTAAATATGTTACATAATTATCACATTTATGTAATGTTAAATAATTATCACTATAGAATTTATACATATATGAACTAAAATATATTTTTGTACCGGTTTGAGACTTCAGTGATTTTTTTATGGAGTTTACTTGTAATTGAGTGTTGAATAATGATCACGTATATGTAATTTATATGACGCAATTAAATATTTATTTATCCACTTATTTATGGGCGAGTAACAGAGTTTCACAAGTTGTCCAGTCTGTGTCATCAAAACCCAAGCATATTTTAAAAAGTATATTCCTAAACAAAAATGTATAGATTGTGATAGAAAATTGACTATATCATCTACCAAGTGAAATCTTTTTAACCCTTTAGATGAATTAGCATTGAAAATGTTCTCGCCATGTGGGATCGGATCGCATTTCAAATAAGTGTCGGAAAATTGTATTCCCTAACTAGCAACGCGGGAATCTGCCGATATGAATGTTGGAGTAGAGAAGTCAAAAAATCAGATAAAGTAAAATAGATTAAGAATTCCGAAGTAGTATTGATTAATTAATTCGAATAAGCCCGATGGAGTAATCTACGAAGATATCAAATCGAGCAGGGTGGAAAATACAAAGTGACCATAGAATATTTGTTCATAAAAAATTCATTAAAGACATGATTAGGATTTTAATGGGCTTATTTTTGGCAATTAAAAGAAATTATTAACGAGAGTGGAAATATGTAGGTAGAACTCTAGCGCAGAGAGCCGAACCTGCGCTCTGTGAGGGCTAACAGCCCTGAAGGGCGCATTATAAATACTTTCTATTATTATTATTATTGGAGAATAAATATAAGGTTGTCAAGAATTAATGTTCCAAATTTGTTGCTTGTTTAATTAAAGATAACCGTAGTAATACCATTTAAACTAGTAATGTCTTGGCCTTTTTTAAGTTACCAAAATGGTGTTTAGGTACCACGTAAACAACTTGATCGAAATACTCGTGAGCCATTAATGGGGAAAATTGTTAAGGGAAATGAAAGGTAGATTCCTTGCTGCAATATCATGCGAGAAACAATGTCTTGGTTGGTAAAGAAATCATTCCTATTATTAGACGTGGTTTCCAACAACAGAAAGGTATGTTTTGCATTTTGGTGACGGTGTGAAAGTAGTTATTCATTATGAGCTCCTTTATAATAAGCAAAACGTTACCTCAGACCCTCAGACCTGAGTGTTCGAGTAATTGCAACGTTTAAATGAAGCGGTTGAACAAAAACTTCCTTTGGTGGTTAGGCGAAAAGGTGTACTACAGGACAATGCACGACAACACTTGGCACGTTTGACAAGAAAATAATATTGTTAGGTTGGGGAATTTCTTCCTTATCCTCCACATTAACCGGATCTTGCACTATCTAATTGCCATTTATTTAAGTCATTACAACATTACCTAAATGTCAAAGTTTACTCTGATGTGAAGAAGGTAGAAAAGTATATCAAATCGTATATTTCATCAAAACCGACTAATATCCTTGAAGAGAGGAATCCATTGCTTAGTTAAACGATAAAGCATCATTCTCAATAATGATGGAAAACAACTTCGCTCAATAAATATTGTTGTTTTTTGCACATTATAAATGATCGTAAGCGTCTTTAGGCATCTTGCAGAGCAAATCGGCCAGAACACGAGTATAATGTGAAGGAAGATTACTCCGAATATATCACATTGGTCCATTGTTCAATTCTTACGATGCTTGATGTTAAATCGCGTAAGCAAAGGCTTGGAAATTGCATCTAAGCAATAATACCTGACCTTGATTTCGACAAATAATGGTCTTGTCCTTTTTGTTTACCTGTGTACCTGGCGTAACGCTGACCCACGGAATTAAGGAGTGTTTGTTTTTTGGTAAAGTAAGTGCGTTCGTTTATTTGTTGTTATTTGGTATCTTTTTTTTTTCCTTTCCTTCAATTGTGTTCAGATTTGGTTGAAGAGTACAGGTTTGTTACAGTCGCGAAAGCTCGTTGTTTGTTTGTTTTTTCCTCCGTGGGTTGATGAATTCAATTTAATGCTGTGGTTATTTCAGATTTTATTATTACTATTATATATATATATATATATATATATATATATATATATATATATATATATATATATATATAGTTTAAGGATGAACAATAAGGCTCCATTTATGATTTTCATCAGGGTAGTTATATTTATTTGGTACCGACCTTTCAGGTTGGAATCCATTCTCAAGGATCTTAAAGAAATGAAAATGTGCATACAAATTCGACTTTCCTCTTAACATAGTAATTATTCTGTTATTTCTCTGATAACTAAAAGAATCTAGAGTACATTAAAAGGGGAACATTTTAAATTAATTGAGTTAATTAAGACGTTTAGCTGTTTATCATTATTAATCTATAAGCTGCTTGGATAAAGAAGAAAATGTTAAACCTAAAATAACGAAAATTGAAGCCTATTAACTGTAAACGAATCGGAAAGTTATGATAATCCTTTATATATTAAAACACTAACCTGTTGCGTGTTTCTTCTTCGTAGAGAAATGCGGAAAATGAATGTTTGTGACCGCTATTATTTGTTTTGTGTGAGAGAAGCTTGAAAGTGAGAGACAGCTGTTGTTCCCATAAGCAATAATAAGGGAAAGTCGCTTGTATCGGAGTTTAGAATCGGGTTTATAAATTAAATGTAGAGATTCCAGTGTTCTTAATTGGCTTTCTGTGTTGGCTTTCTTTAATTTTAAAATTCCAAATCTTGGGTTTGGTAATGTATTTTGATAGGGAAATTTTCTGAGTTGGTGATGGGAGCTTCATTGCTATGGCATATCCTAAAGGTGTGCGCTAATACGAGCATGTAAAATGCGCTGCGTCGAATCTAATTAAACCTCGGATTTACATCGCGAGCACTTTTATTCGTAAATGATTGAGGATCGAAGCAGCATTGGTACTTTGTGTTTGTTTTAAAGATGCATCGTAATTTGTGTGGGTTTTGAAAAACAGGCTGAAAGTTGGTAGTGGGGAAAGTGTGATTTATAATAGGTGAGAGTTTAGACCAGAGAAGGGCGTTATGAGGTCCTACATAAGGCACGGGTATGGGGTATGAATACCCTCTCTATAGGAACGTTGTATGATGAGAATTTAGGGTAGAACATTGCTTTGAGAAATGTACAAAGAGTTCGGTCAAATAGGTTTAGTGGGTATCCGTTTTGCCGGAAGTAATTCGAGCGGAAGAAAACTTCGCTGTGGAAAGTGGGGAAGAGGAAGACGAGGCTATAAGCGTGAGAAATTAAAATCTCAATATACATAAATTAGTTTGGATTTGGTAGCAGAGTAACTATGAAAATGTAATCCGGAGCCTGTATATGTTTGGGTTTACGCTAAATGGATGTAGAGAAACTGTCAGGTGTGCGAGTCTTTTGTACGTCCAGCAGGAAGGGGATGGAGTTATTTTCTTCTTTTTCTTGTGTGAATTTTTATATTCGAGTGTGTTTGATTAATGTATTGTAGGGATTTTTGTAAGATTTTTCAGAACGGAAAAAAATTATCTTGTTATTTACGTATCTCCTGTAGAAATATGATATGAAACTGTAGTGTGCTATTGTTAAGCACTTACTCCGCTAAGAAAGGCATGAAGAGATTTGCTACAGGGGTGGCAATAGGAGTACCCATAGAAAGGTCATCTATTTGGTGGAATAACTTGTCGTTAAAAGAGAAGTAGTTGTCTTGAGAGAGAGCAAGGAGCATTTGTTCAATTTCTTTCTTATTAAAACCTTAAAAGAAGAAGTTGGGGTATGGAAAGTCACGAGATAATGGTTTCTAAAAGTGTAACACTGCTATAAGGAACTTAATACAGTTCGGAAGTACTTAGAAACACCATTTCATTTTTTCCTGGGGGACATTGCATTCATATATATATATATATATATATATATATATATATACCATCTCAAATCAATTTGTGTTATAAAAAAATGACCCTGGCTAAATTTCAGGTCAAAATTCAACTATCTTAAGGTCGCGCCGCTCTTTGAAAATTTGCTGATTTCCAAGACCCCTAGGAGGTATCAGAAAGTGTCTTGTTACTTTTTTTTAAGTGGAAGTTCCCCAGGAGACCAATTATTATACCACTTTGCTTACATTTATTACATCATGATTCAGATTAAACTTGATATAGTTTTTTGTATAAAATTTACATCTTACTCTTTAATAAGAGATATTAGTGTTTTTTTGTTTTATGTGCGACCTTCTTTCTATAATTTGATACAACTTGCAGCAAATACTATTTCTCTTGTTCATCATTAGTGAAAATTTTGTTGTAATCTTCTATCGGTTTTACTCCTCTTTCAGCAATGTCATTAACAACTGCCATGCGATTAACAACGTTTTTTTGCCACTCAAAAACTCTCCTCTTGAAGCCAATCTTCCACCGGTTTGTCCAAAAAGAAGATTATAAACTCATAATCTTGAAGATCATTGTATTAGTAGTAACAAAATCTTGAATTTTCTTCTTTTCCACAGTTTCAATATCTACTTGTGTTTTCTTTGGTGGATCTGGGTCTGCTGGTGTTGTAAGAGCTTCTTTCATTTTTGGTTTTGTCTCATGACTTATTTTATTGTCAAAAAAAGCCATAGCAATTAACTCTTCTGACAAATACCACAAATGATTCTTCATTTTTTGCAAAACTCTGCTAGCTAGTTCTTCATTTATATTCTTGTAATTATTAAGGCTCTTCAGTAGGCACAAATCATTACGTGAATCACTTGCAGCACTGGGAGCAGAGAACCGATGTTTGATATAAATTGAAGCAGAAAACCAACAAATTCCCTCAGACCTTTCTCTTGTTTTGCTGTTATTTTTCTCGAATATATCAGCTTCGCCATCTAACGTGCTCTGTGGTAGGCTCCTGGTTTCTTGAAATTCATTCCAGTGGATGAAGTGCTGCTTAGCAAGATTATTGTCAGTTCTAAAAGCTCTTTATAATCATCACGAAGTTGCTGTTCACTCAGTTGTTTGGATGTAAAAGCAATCATTTCTTCCTTTTCTTGCTGAAGAAAGTTTTAAATAAATAAAATGATTTCAACTCCAATGTGTTCCAGTTTGATTTAAATCGTTTGAATACCTCAATGTTAGGACCTGAAGATGGTTATAATGTAGAGGCCACCGCTGCTTCTAAGAGAATTGAAAAAATATGGTGTCCTAAAGAAAGCCATAGCAAATCTTTTTCCATATTTTGTTCGATTAGGACACAAGCTCCATTTTTACGCCCTGTGTTTGATGTTATTGTATCAAAGCACATTTCTTTTACCTTCTCTGTTAAATTTCAATCACAAATTTTTTTATATGCAGCAGTTGCAGTGTTTTTGCCTGGTCCATGATCTATCTTTGGTACTCCAAGCAGTTGTGTTGCTTCACTACCAGATATTAGAACTGGAAGACGATCAAATACTTCATTCCCAGTAATGTCTTCTAAAAGTTTACCATCCCAATGTACAATCAATGGTTTGTCAGTCTCAAAGCTTCTAGTGATATTTTCACTTGTCTTTATTCTTCTATGCTGTCTAGCTCTACGAAGTGAGGAGTAGCTGACGCTGTAATCTTCAGGATTTTCCCCCACATTTATTATAGCTGGAATAAGAATTAGAGAAGCAGATCGATCACTGACTTTAGACACATCTAATAAAGATAGTAGATTTTCATTCATAATTTTTTCTTCTTCTTTTATGGTGGCCCTTATTTAGATGTTGAAGACTGGTTTAGATCAATTACTTCTGCACTTGATATTGCGTCACTGCTGAAAGCACTAGTGCTGGCACTGCTGTCTTCTAGAACTACAATTTCATCTATAGAACTTTATTAACGAATACGAAACTCTTCTAAAGATGTTTGCTTCTTTGCTGCAAATTATCGGCGCTTTTTATCTTTCTTATCTACTCCCATGATCTTACTTTTAGGACCTTTCCTCTGTAAACGTAGAAATTCTCTATCTTCTTCAATAGTTATTAGTTCATCAGCCTTGGCATGCGCAATGTCAAATAATTGACACAAACTTTCCTTACATTTATTGTATTTTGCTATTGAAAACTTTGATTTCTTTCCTTTGCTCTTTTTCAACATTTGCCACTCATCGTACAATTTGCTTAGTTTCTTTACATCATTACATTTATGCATTGTTGGTGTTGCTGCCTTCTGCCAAACGTTCATCACATCATTAACAGTTGAAGTTAAAGCTTCTTTAACGGTTTCACTTTTAAAATTTCTGTAATTAATGAATTAGGAAAGTACTTCTTTATTTGATGGCAACACACTTTGATTTAATGTATCTATTTGTTGGCCAATCAGCCATACACCAGCTGTGATTCTTGTCATGTTTATAACAAGATGACAAAGTAATTGAGAGAAACACACAGTAACACCTCACTCTGACAATGCCGAACACACATTGAGCTCAGTCCCCTCAGTGGCAGTGTCATACTATTCAGTTCATACTTACTCTAGGGTTAGGACTCACTAGTAGTATAAAACAGGTCTATATTCTACACGCAATTAACCGTATATTTTCATTGTATTTTAGTTTGAATTTATACTTACACTTCCTATATATTTTAACCTGTAAATAGGAAGAAAATTACAAACTTAGGTTTCGCACTCAACTTTGATTTTCTTAAATATTTTTAAAGAGTGGGCACGACCTCTGAATATTATTTATTTTGTCTAAAATTTTGCAGTGTTTTTATAACATACATAATCATATTAGAGGGTATCCCTTCAAATCCAGGATGGTCTACTATCTTGCATCACCCTAATATATATATATATATATATATATATATATATATATATATATATATATATATATATATATATATATATATATTGTTAGGGCTAACTTTGACGGGTGTAAATCTCTTTTTTTTCTCAGGAACCTGTTAATGTATCGGCGAACAGTCAACGGCGTTGGGGAGCATACAGAGTGTAGTTTTAGTTAAGAAAAGATTAGCTGACATGGAGGACTGGAAGCTATTTGAATATTGGAAAAGAGTTACCTGCATCATGATGATTCGCACCGGGTATCAAAATGCCGACGTTATAACTGCTGCTCAATACTCTATCAAGTCTGAAAAACTGTAAGATGTGACAGCTGATACGGAGACTACGAAGCCGTGACAAGCGGAAAGGGACACAACACGCGTTCTGACTGCGTCCACACGCCGCAATTCATACAACTGCAGGAGCAGATGATGGAAGATTCGAGCAAGGGAATCCTGGTTTGGCAAGAAAGATGTGTGCTGTAGTCTCCACCAAGAAGACAAATTCTAACAGCCAAGGATAAGGAGAACAGCTTGACGTACTCAAAGAAGCTCTTGAACAAGCTAAAGCATTCTGTTGAGTAGGAGAAGAGCTGGTTCTTCTCAGACGAAAAGACCTTCTCTCAGGGTTAGTTACACAACACCCAGAACAACACATGGCTTGTCTACAATCCGTGTGACGTTCCATGTATCATGAAGACTAGGTTTCCCCAAACTGTGATGCTCTTTGGGGGTGTCTGAATGCAGGGTAACGTAATACTGCTCCCTATCTTTGAGCAGGGTCTTATGCACAATTCAGACGGCTATGTGGAGCTGCTGTAGATTGTGGTCAACCTTGGCTGGAGAGAGTTGCCGCTGGTAGGCCATATCTCCGGAAATAGTTAGAAAGGGTTGTCGAAGCATTTCTACGGCTTCACCAACACCACTTTTTGGCCTCCTAAATCTCCGGATTTTAACCCTATGCATTACTATGTGTGGGGCGCGGTTGAGAAAGAGACCAACCGCTCTGCCTGAAACATCAAAAAGGAGCTGGTGGTAAAGATCAAGGAGGTGTTCGAAGATCTTCCCACGGAAACAGTGAGGAATGAATGCGGCAAAATTCATAGCCCTTCTGCGGCCCCACCCAGATTAATCCATTTTTTTCAAAAGGAGAAATTTCAAGGTTTTTATAAAAGATGGCGTTTACTTTAACAAAAAACGGGAATGTGAATATTCCCGTGGTTCTTCACACCTCTATTTTTTATAATTTAACAATATATACATATATGTATATATATATATATATATATATATATATATATATATATATATATATATATAAGTTTGTGGTCTCTGGTTAGAATCACAGAGAAGGCTAATTTTTTCATACAGATTTGCGTGAATAACACTGCAAATTGAATGCTAGCCATGCTGCTCTAATTTATTTGATATTTTATAAAGCCCCCCTCCCCCTCAACTGAGTCGGTAGATAAAGCGTTCCAAGCTGTCATACTACCATCGCTATATTTCTCCGTAGGCACAATACACTGAGGACCATTTCCTCACCACTTTTCCTTACAAAAACTAAGTAAAATCAAACTTGGACTCCCCGGATCCAAAGACACCTTAACCACTTAGCGAGATCGCCTAGTTTTGATGTCAATCAAGCGAATAACTTTGCCCTCTTACAATGTCTGAGAGGTTTCTTTGTTGTCACTCGACCTAAAAACCCAGCTTCTCTAAGCTTCTTCTTGACTGTTGTGGCAGAGACGTTTGATCCCTTGGTACTCTTTAATTGATTAGATATTTATGAAGCAGTCGGGTGGCAATTTCGGAGGTACATCACTCTAATGAACTTATTTTGTGAGTTTGGGGTCTTTCTGGGCCGTCTTGTCTGTTGTGTTTCGTGTAGTATACTCGACTCTTCAAATATTTTGATAGCATTCCTCAATGTACTGACCAGTATTTTCAGTTTTCACACATTTCTTTTATATGCCATTCCTTCTTTGGGAAAAGTTAGGATGCTTTACCTTTCCAAAATGGATTTTGAGCACTCGGGGAAAGTGATTTTGAAAGTATTTGAAGCAGGCTTTCAAAAATTGTAATTACGGTTTCTGGAAAATGGAAAAAAACTTAAGTGAAATTTTGTTAAAAAAATGATTGATACCATCACTTGCTTAGGATATTAACAATAGAATTATAGATATAAATTTTAGCAATTATTTTGCTAAATATTAGATAACAGTTCTTGTAAGAAAATATGATATACATATTAAGGAATGTAAAAATTGTTAATAAAAATCAAAGCCTTTGCTTTTTCTGTCAATTTTTTCTGTATTATTCAAAACTCATTTATGAGGAAATAATGATCAAAATTTTATAATAATTTTATATTTTATTTCGAGTTTTATTGAAAAACTTGAGTTGTGCCAGTATTTATTGTAGGTAGTTTATATACATACACAAAATTTATATCTTTGTACACATTCGTTTTTGCACATACAAACATACGCCCACGAGACGCAACATCAGAATAACATCGAGGCGAAGCATGATAGACGGAGCGGGAGAGTTACATAGATACACAGATCACACGGACCTTACGGCCCAGACTAAGGTGATATGGCCTTAAATCTACTGCCACTTACACATAGAATAGTAGAAGTAAAGGATAGAAAAGTTTTAGGCTCTCCCCACCCTCCACTCCCTCCGGCAGCAGCCGTACATGAAATAATTTTGGAAAAGTACCTTGCAGGTGTAAGAAGACAGTACCTGAATGAAATTTGCATTGAATAGTAATTAAATAAAATGAATATGAAAACCACTTACATACACCTGAAAGAGTTATATGTTTTGTAATATTATTTTATTTTGTAGCTTATGCTAAACAATTCCAATATTTGTTAAGTGTTTGTCTAATCTCATTTTAAATAAGTCTATAGTTCTGCTGTTCACTACCTCGTTTGGCAAATTATTCCAATCATTAATAATCGAGTAAGTAAAGAAGTTTTTTATTACATCCATAGTAGCTCTTTTACCCTGAAGCTTTGAATCATGTCCACGGGTGGGACACTCCCCTGTCAGTGTGAACAAGTTATTGGCATTAACGTTGTTAAATCCTTTAATTATTTTGAAGCACTCGATAAGCTACCCCCTTAGTCTTCGTTTTCTGACGGAAAATAGATTGAGTTTTTTTAACCTCTCGTGGTAAGGTTTGTTACGTACTGATGGGATAAGTTTTGTCGCTCTGTGTTGTACAGCTTCTAATTTATCTATGTCTTTTATTAAGTAAGGGGCCCAGAACTGTACAGCGTATTCGAGATGGGGCCTGACAATACTTTTATATAGTGGCATAATTATCTCCTCGCTTTTATAAGTAAAGTTTCTTTTTATAAATCCTAGTGCTGTGTTAGCTTTGTTTGCAGCAGCTGCGCATTGGTTTGATGTTTTTAAGTTTTCTGTAATTATTACTCCTAAATCTTTAACCTGCGGGATTGTGTTTATTAAGCCGCCTTGCATTGTATAGGTGTATTTTTTGTTTTTTGTTCCGCACTGAAGGATTTGGCATTTGTCGATATTAAATGGCATTTGCCATTTCTCAGACCATTCGGTAATTTTATTTATATCAGCTTGCAGGCTAGCCCTGTCCTCTTCGCATAATACTGAGTTACCTATTTTCGTGTCATCTGCAAATTTAGATATGATATTATTTATTCCAACGTCTATGTCATTGATGTATATAGTAAATAAAATAGGCCCCAGGACTGATCCCTGGGGAACACCGCTGGTAACAGATACCCAGTCCGATTCCACGCCATTTATTATCACTCTGTGCTTCCTGTTTTTTAACCAGCTACTAATCCATTCGTATATATTGCCATTAATTCCTAGCGTACGCACTTTGTTCATGAGTTTCTGGTGGGGAATTATGTCAAATGCCTTTTTAAAATCCAGATAAATTATATCTAATGATTTAGTATCGTTATAAAGGTTGAAAAGGTTATGTATGGTAAAAGTCAATTATGTTTGTTAAGCACGATCTCTTAGACCTAAAACCATGCTGGCTATCTCGTAAAAGTTTATTGCTTTCGATGAACTCTACTAGGTAGAGGGCGAAAGATAGAGCAAGAGGGGGGAGAGAGAGGGGGAGGAGGCTGTAAGGGAGGGGATAAATATAGACTTACAATAGAAAGATAGAGCAAGTCAGAAGGGGATAACTAACGAAAACATTTTCATATACTGCCATAAGAATGTGAGAATTAAGGTACTAAGAGTAGAGGAATGAATGAAAGGCTGAGCCAAATAGACTACAAACATATGTACATGATTGGATGAAACGCAACATCAGAAGAACGACAAAGTCGAGAAAGGAGAAGGTTACTAAAATAAGAACAAGATAAGAAGAGAAAAAAGAGAGAAACGGATAACCAACCAAAGCATATTCCTTTCTAAATGTATAAATGAGAGCTACAAGGAACTACAAGGACAAGAAGTACCCTAAAAGACCTTACGGTCCATTCAGAAACGGTACCTTTGGACTAGCTGTCGAGCAGGCAAAACGGCCACTTTTCAAGACTTTGTCCAGTCTTGACTTGGACTGATCAACAGAATTGCTGTTGACAACTTCCACTAGAAGTGCGTTCCAGCTACCGCAGATGCTATATGTGGAAAATTTCCCACACAGATCGCGGTGGTAACGCTTCAGCTCAAGTTTGTAGCCGTGATTTCTAGTTCTGCCCTCACTAAGTTGGAAAACAGAAAGAGAGAGTAAGCGAATAAAAGCGGAGCCAATATTAGGTCATCAGGAAAGTTCATAACGATTTTGAAAAAACAAAATTAATATATTTATAAGTAAATATAACAAACATTATGTAACACAATTTTTGTTTCTAGCCAGTAAATGTTATTTTTCAAATCTTCTTATTGCAAAACAATAGAAAATAGCTATTATTTGTTTTAAACTTTGCTTTTGTGGTTTGTATCATAAAATATTTACTAAAAATAGGTAATTTTTTTAACCCATTGTAGGGCTATAAAAAACAAAGTTAAACTTCTACAATTTATTGAAACTCCTTGGTATCTATGTTCAGAGTTCAGTATATCTTGATGGAAGCGCTCCCCTTGCTCCTCTGAGCATGCTCCCATATTCTCCTTGAACTTGTCAAGATGAGCATCAAAGATGTGCACCTTCAGGGAAAATCTTTCAGCCCATTTAACAATAGATTTTCACTAAGTTCTCATCAGTTTCACATAATTCTCAGCCTTGTGATTACCGAAAAAGCCCAAATACACCGAAATAAAAGTCTTCCAGGTTTCTCTTTCTTTCGTAGTAAGCTTTTCAGGGATTATTATGGACACTATGATTTAACTGATTTGTGGTTCAACGAAGACATCAGGTTTCACCTTCGCCTCAGAGAGTTTCGGAAAGATATTTTGAATGTATTTTTAGTCTGCAGACTCTTTATTAAAAGTTCTAACAAACTGCTTCATGAGACCTAGTTTTAACTGCATTGGAGGGAATAACACCTTTTGAGGGTCTATAAATTGTTTATGTTTGATATTATGCCCTCCAACAGAGAACTAGATCCTTTGTGGACAGTTCTTCTAGTATTAATGTACTCTATTATCCATACTGTCTACAAAACTGAAATGACATGGAAACTTTGTAAATTTCCATGGAGACCCATCAAAAATGCTGTCATATTTAGGTATCCAATCACTGCCCAGCCACACGAAAGATCAGGTGCATTTTTGCCACTTAGACTTTTGGAAGGGTCCACCATGCAAAAGTAACAGTTGCTTGAGTGGTCATTGGATTCATGCCAAATCCTGGGAATGGCAAACTTCATGGTTCTTCTTTCCCCTCTATACCATCCTGTAAAAGTTAAAAAAAACTTTATTACTTTTTTGGCTTACAAACAAAAATAATAGCTTAAATATTTGTGACATTTAATATTTTACAGCAAACAATTTTATTACCTTCCAAAGTTTTATTGCAGTGTTCACAAGCAAAATTAGGTGCCCAGGGTTTGTTTCGGTTCTCACTGGCATACTAAATTATGCTTTTTTAGCTTTACACATTCTGATAGATGCTGTCACACTGAACATTTTTGTTCTTATTTTGATGAACTGTCCGCTGATATAACAGAATGCATCTGGACAATGATTGTAGCATCTTGATGCCATTTCTCTTCTGTTGTGTTCACTATGGTAGCTAGAGCTGAAATGATAGAAGATCTGTGAATCTCTGTTTAAATATTTCTGAAGTAATATTCTAGAAGGTTCTAGAAGTTTCCAGAGGTCTGTTCTAACAAGTTTTGGAACATTCTTGAAAGCATAAAATTCTATTAATTTCTACATAGACATTACTTATTAAATCTAGAGTTGTCTTGGAAGGTTTTCTTATAAAAAGATTTATTCTACAACATTCCAATGCTTTTAGAAACCTAAATTTTCAATTTTCTACCTTGAATAGAATAGATTCTTAATATTTTTCCGAAATTAATAATACCCTAGCATTAATTTCCAAGTAGGCAAATTTAGAAATCCAGTGCCCTACTTACATAAGAAAAGTCTTGGGATCAAAATAACCTTTTTTTTCATTTAGTTACAAACAACTGGTAAATAACCCTTTTAACCCATGAAAAAGAAAAAAAGTGAAATTTTGTTCCATAGTGATAAGCAATTATATAGATAACATTTTTTTTCTACAATCTTATCCAATGTTGTTGCCTTAAATGAAGCGAAACAATATTCTTTCAAGAAATAAGAATTATTATGTAAAATATTTTGAGCTAACAACGCACCTATCCTTAATGAGAGACGAATGAGGACTAGACGAGGACTAAGCGAAGTTGACAGAAGCGAACAGGTTAGAACTTGTTAAATAGAGATGTGATAACCCAACTAGGCTCCTAGTCGTCATTTATCGCTTAGTGAGAGGCGCGTTGTTAGCTCAAAATATTTTGCATAGCAATTCTTATTTCTGCAAAGAATCCTGTTGAGGTTTTTTTTGTAACCAATAAAATTGGATAAAATTGTAGAACTAAATGATACCCGATTATATTTACTTACGAATATTTATTTTTCAAAGTGGCGCGAACTTTCTGAATGACCTTAATAAATTTGAATATTGAATGTACTCACTCCTCTTTGAGGAGGTGAATACTGTAGCAAATCAATCAGGGGCAGGAGCGACGGGGAGTGAACGATCCAAATAGAGTGCTGCTATTCAGACGAAATTAAAACTTCTGGATGAATTTTTGATAGACAAACCAATTTGCAGATACAAACCCATATATAAACAAAGTCTGACACATACGCGCATAGAGACATATCCACATATATAATGAGGCGGATGGGCTAAACAAAGAATCAGAGAAGACTAAGAAAAAAGAACAAGGTAGGAAAAGAGTGGGAAGAAAGGCAGAAATGGAACATACATGCCTTCTCTCATGCACATAATGGCCAACGGGAGAAAAATGAAGAAAAATAAGCAAATAAAAGAGGAGAGAAGAAAACAATATAAGAAAGAAAACAAGAAATAACTAAAAAAAAGAAAACAGAAATATAGACAAATGGAGACGCCGAGACAAAGAAAGAATGAAACAAAGAAACAAAGAGACAGAGGGCTAAAAATAAAACACGTACGTATGCGCGCGCGTGCACACACACTAACACACCTCTACATCACACAATAAAATCCTCACCAAGGGGATGGATAAGGAATAGGAAAACGCGTCGCAAATGGTTTGAGAGAAAGAAGTAGTAGTTGAAGTAGAAACACAAAATAACAAGAGGGAAATACAACACCTGATCTCCGAGGAGGTTTGAGATATAGTGTCTTGGGTTTCGCTGAGGGACGTGTTTGTTTCCTCTTGTTGAGAGCCCTGCATAGTCATCAGATGTAGCTCTAGGAAGCTGACATTTTGGAAGCCCACGTTATATACAAGGTGTACCAGAAAAAAGTTAACCGTAATTTGAATTAGTATAACTCAAAATCTATTAAAGATTTTTCAGTCCGACAAAACAAAACAAATTTAACAACTATTTATGTGTCGATTCTGGAAATTTCATTAAATTCCCTTTTACGGTATTGATACACTAATGGGTTTAGTGGAGGCTATCAAAATTATGTTTGCGTAAGGAAGTAAAATAGTGAAACTTCGAAGTTTAAAATCAACAAATATATTTAAATCCATTTTGAACAAAAACACATCTTCATATGGATAAAACAAATTCATTTTTTAATTTTCTAAGCACCGTTTCCTTCCACATGGCCTCCATTTCTTTCCAAGCACAGTTGCACCTATGATCGCATTGATTGAACAACTTTTTTGATTAACTTGTGATTTTCCTTAAGTCTATTGACGTGTGATAATATCGCTTAACTGGTTGATGCTTTGTGGTGGAGTAGAATAAACTTTATTATTTAGATATCCCCATAAGAAATAATCACACGGTGTTAAGTCAGGGGATCTTGGGGGCCATTCAATTGCATGATTTAGCGCGACAATGCGGTTGTCAAACGTTTCTCTTACAGCAAGCTGTCTATGAGATGGTGCGCCGTCCTGAATCCACCAAAGTCTATTCAATTGATTGCCGTAAATCTGGCGGAGTTCCGGAAAGATCCTTTCGTTGATCATGCTCAGGTAGGCAGCACCATTCAAGTTATTCTTGTAAAACAATAGGCCGACAAGATAGCCATTCTCGCATAGTCCGATCCACAGAGACACTTTCTGCTGACCAATACGTGTGTCAAAGTTGAATGCTGGTTCAGCGGCTCATATTGCCGAATGTTATGGCTATTTACCTTTCCATTCATGAAAAAGGCTGCCTCGTCACCAATCACATTTTTTTCCAAGAAACGAGCAGGTTTATGGAGAAGCCATTCGACAAATTGTCTACGACGAGGAATATCAGTTTCAAGAAGCTGGTGTCTTGCATGAATCTTATGGGGATGCCATTTTAAGTCATAATACGGTTAAATGATGACTTTGGCAATTGTAACTTATTATTTCTGACTGATACATCTGGATTTTAAAGAAGTGCCATCTGAACATTTCCGATATTTTCTGCTCTTCTTATGGTTCTCATACGACCCAAACGACCTTAATTTAGATTTAAGCATGTTCCTTCATGTTGGTAGTTGCGAACATTTTTCCAAATTGTGGGCTTGCTTGGTGGGTGCCGACCTATAAAACGTTGTTCAAATGAATCTTATACTTGTTTAATACTGCCAGTCTTAATAAAGTTTGTGACTACAAATACGCGTTGATCTTTTGTTAACTGCATGATTAAAAAGATTCTATGGAAGTAAACTTTTACACAGAAACGCTTTGATTTGCTTAGTAAGCAATAATGACGAGACCATACCACAGCGTGGCTGAAAAACCACTGTAAAATGGCCCAGGCTTTGCTTGAAGAGTCACACAGTGACCTAGGCTACCTAGGCTCCCTAGGTTCTCTTGAAAGTGCACGGTGGCCTAGCCTTCCTAGGCTTCGTTTCATTATTTTACTTCCTTGCGCAAACATTTTTGATAGCCTCCACTAAACCCATTAGTGTATCAATATCATAAAAGGGAATTTAATGAAATTTCCAGAATCGACAGATAAATAGTTGTTAAATAATACATTTTTACAAGACCCACACATCTCCAATAGTTTTTTAGTTATACTAATTCAAAATATGGTTAACTTTTTTTCTGGGACACCCGGTATATATTTAAAGTGGCCCAGCAAAAGCTTCACTAAATTCAAACTTGAATAACTATATAAAATGTAATTGGATGTAAATTAAAATTCGTTTACAACAGCTTATATGTATTTTTTATTATCTGTAAAATTTTCAATAATATACTTATAACAGTATTACTACAATTAAAAAAATAAAGTAGTTGCTTAAATATTTGCTTACCGGATCAAGAAAACGTGTGATATTTATTGAGGAGGAAATAAGACCTCTGCATGTCTTAGCTATTATGTTATAATTGACTTCGTTTTGTTTTTCTCTCTTTCAGTCATTATTTAAGTTGGGTTATTATACCGCCAATCAGAATGGTGTTGAGTTTAAATGATTAAATTATAATAGAAACATGTTTTAAAGAAAAAGATTAGAATGGAAATATAATTATTCGTGAATTTCCAGATAGAAATTTGACTTGTAGAAGCCTTTATAACTTAATTAAAAAGATAAAATCTACCTGTTTGATAGCTCAAAAGATAGGTAGTGGTGGTCATAATAAGACTGTTACAACTGAGAAAAAAATGATTGAAGTAGAAGAACTTTTTTATCTCAGGAGGAAAAGCCCGGAACTCATCTATCACAATGGAAGATCTCCAGTGAATTAGGTATTTCCCATTCTTTTGTGCAACGAAGTTTAAAAAGACAAAAATTAAAAGCTGATATAAGAATGCGCATTTCCCGTCGTGATATTAATGTAAGTCAACGTAGAAAGACACATTGTAGGTTGCTCTACGATTGCTATTCATCTCAAGATACAAGAAATTTTGTGTTGAACGATAAAAAAGATTTCACTTTGGAAGTGCTAACAAATAGTCAAAATAACAGCTTCTGGCTTAAAAAAAGGGACATCCATCCATTCTTCCTTTATAATGAATCTTCAAGATTTAGCAAAAAAGAGCAAAGTTTTCTAGGGGAGTGTCATGGAATGGTAAAACGAGGATCCATTTTATCGATACACAAAAAAAAATCCAAAGTTAATTCAGAAAATTACATCGAATTACCATCTATCAGCCTACTTCCTTATTGCCCTCAACTTTATCCTAAAAGAAACTTCATTTTCCGACAAGATGGTGCGCCCTCTCATCCTAGCAAGAAAACAAGAATTTTTTCTGAAAATTGTCCTCATTTTATCAAAAAGAATGAATCGCGTGACTATGTATGTATATGAAATTTACTTAAAAAGAAAGTTTACAGCAATAGAAAAAATAAATTTATTGAATTTGAATTTAAGGAAAATATTCGTCCCGCATGGAACAACATAACCATATCTGATATAAGAAAATGCATTTATTCCTTTAAAACGCGATTAAAACCTGCATGTGACCAAGAAAGTAGACAAATTTGTGATTTATTTCATAAAGGTATGTATTAGTTTTGATTTTTGAAAGATATTATTATCCTTTGTTGGGAGAAATCGGCAAGCAAATTCTTGAGTGACTATTTTATCGTTTTAATTGTAGCAATACTATTATAGTAATTAATATTGTTGAAACTTTAAAGATAATAAACAATACATATATATATATATATATATATATATATATATATATATATATATATATATATATTATCAAAATTGAAAGAGAGACCACGGAGGAGTACAAGAGCTACAAGGAGCTACAAGGACAAGAAGTACTCTAGGAGACCTTACCCTCCATTCAAAGAGGGTACTTTTGGGCTAACAGTTGAGCAGGCACAGTTCTGCACAATGACTTAGGTGCCCAAACGGCCACTTTTCAAGACTTTGTCCAGTCTTGACTTGAACTGATCAACAGAATTTCTGTTGACAACTTCCACTGGAAGTGCGTTCCAGCTACTGCAGATGTATGTGAAAAATTTACCACACAGATCACGGTTGTAACGCTTCAGTTCAAGTTTGTAGCCGTGGTTTCTCGTTCTGCTCTCACTAAGTTGGAAAATATCCGTGTAGTCGACATTATCGAAGCCTCGAAGTATTTTAAACACTTCGATAAGCTGACCACTCAGTCTCCGGGTTTCACAAGAGAACAGATCTAATTCCCTTAATCTATAATCGTAGCTTTTGTGTCTGATAGAGGGAATCAGTTTAGTTGCCCTGGCTTGCACACGTTCCAATCTCGCAATATCTTTTTGAAACGAAGGACTCCAAAATTGTACGGCATACTCCAGGTGCGGTCGGACAAGTGAGTTGTACAAACACAGTACTATTTACTTGTTCCGATATCCAAACTGGCGTTTTATGTAGCATCCTTTGGGCCTTTTTCTCCGCCTCAATGCACTGTTTCGAGAACTTGAGGTCACTAGTGATTGTTACACCCAAGTCCTTCTCAGTGTAGGTGGATTCAATAGCAGTGCCCTTAAGGATATACTGAGATTGGGGTTTTCAGTGGCCTATATGCATCACTTTGCATTTGTTCACGTTAAAAGGTATTTGCCACGTGTCCGACCACTCCCAATCTTCCGAAGATCATCTAGAAGGCGGGCAGTATTTCCTTCCTTTGCGACGTTCATACCAAGCTTGGTATCGTCGAAAAATTTAAAAATCTTGGCAACCATGTCACCGCCCATGTCGTTGACGTAGATGATGAATAATAGTGGTCCCAGGACAGAACCTTGAGGAACACCGCTAGTAACGGGCACCCACTCAGAAGCCTGTCCATTCAACACTACCCGTTGCCGTCTGCCGTTTAGCGATTTCTCTATCCAACCTGCTACATTTCCGTCTACGCCTAGCGTATCCGGAGAGAGAGACACACACAAAAACAGAAAGAGATGGATAGAGAGAGAGATAAAGATATAGAGAGAGAAAGAGAAAAAAGAAAAGAGAAAGAGGGGCAGATACAGACACACAGAGACAAACAATCATACATAGAGAGAGAGAGAGAAAGAGAGTGAGTGAGTGAAATGGAGAGCGACAAAAAGCAAAAGAGAGTGAGAAAGAAAGAGAGAATGGTTGTGAGGATTTGTTAGAAAGGCAGAAAAGAGAGGAGGAGGAAAAAGCAGCTAGGTTAATTCCCAGTCTTGTCGCAGAGTTCGTGTCAGCACGGCGGCCGGAATACCAAAGCGCCGTGCTGCTTTACGGGTAGAAAAGAAGTTCCTATCGAAAAGGTTGAAGTTAAGAGAATTAGAATTATGTATAGGAGCATAACTCAAGTTGAATATTCGAGGTACTAGGCTCCGGGAGTGTGCCTAACTCGACCCTTATTTCACAATAAATACATCATCCCCATTTGAACCCCCATCAATATAAGTTTGATGGTGTTTGCTATGTCAGTTTTTTTATCCTAAATTTTGTTTGTATTACCGCTCTCCCTGTCTATATGTTTTGCCTCATATTTACCCCTTTACATACATCCTTGGCCAAAATTATGAGGCCACCCCCTCATTTTTTTAGTTAGCCCTCAGAATGTTAATAAAATGCGTGCATATGGTTATTTTATGGTATATTTCAGAATATACACTTGATCTAATATCTAGTTGACCCCCCTTTATCTTTAATTACCGCTGCAATACGCCTAGGCATCGAGTCAACCAATTTCTTGCAAAGGTCACATGCAATTTTAGCCCATTCTTCGTGCAGTTTCTGGCACGAATCGTCTTTATTATTAACTATAGTCCTCTTAATAGCTTTACCAAGGACTCCCCATAGGTGTTTGATGGCGCTTAAGTCAGTATTTGAGCGGGCTAGTCTGTGTTTTAAACTAATTTAGAGTATTCTTAGCTCTCTGGCACAGGACATTATTATGTTGAAAGATAACATTAGCTTTTGACACGCCTGGATATAATTTAGCAATTGATGGCTCTAAAACATCCGATTACATGGAAACATATGTTGCCGAATTCATTCTGCCTTGGCATAAGCACATCTCCCCGGGCCCTGTGGCAGACATGCAACCACATACCATGACGGAACCGCCTCCAAGTTTTTCTGTTGCAACGAGACATTCAGGCTAAAGTCGCCCCAGGTGTGCCGAAAACCCGAGGCAAATAACAGGAAATATAATTAAATGCATTATTATTTATATGTCTCATAATTTTCGACTTTAACCTCAATTTATGAGTTAATATGTTAGTTCCAACCTTATACTATCTTACCTCATAGTTACTTTCATCAGACCATACGACTTTTGACCACTGCTTAGTATTCCATTTGGAATGATTTTTGGCCCATTGAAGACGTTTCTTCCTGTTTACGTGGATCAGAGATCCATGGCTTCTTCCTGGTTTTGCCGTCTTTGAAGCCATACTCTATAAGCCTCTTTCTTACAGTTCTAGTTGATATTTGTGAGGTATTCGCCTCATTGAAGTCGACTCAGGGCTCTGAAGATGTTTTTTTTTTCCTATTTTTAAGAGAATGACGGATGAGATATCAGTCTTCACGAGGAGATATGACCATTTTCCTGCCAGTTCTTGGTTTTGAATCTACACTTTTACTCTCCACGAAGCGCCTGAGAGTACTTTGAACTGCCCACCGAGAACATCCCATCTTCTGAGCTATTTGTCTTTCTGACATCCCATTTTAATAGTGATTTAGAATTTGACCTCGCTTAACTTCACTCAACTCAAAATTTCTGGGTATCTTAGTGATTATTAACTATAATTACTAAATATTATGGCAATAACCTGTGAAAAATAAATATAAATTTTGCCAATATATGGGTTATGCACATTTATAGCTAAATACCAGAAAAAGCAATATAGTGATGTCAAAGCACAATTCATAGTTTAAACACAAAAATAACGGGTGGCCTCATACTTTTGGCGGAGGGTGTATAATCTCTCTCCCTTGAGTAAAAAGGCAATCACTGCTTGGACCAACCTCCTTATTTTCTTTAAATAAAACACAGTATCGAGTCCTCGTTTTGAGATTTAATAATCGTTATGGCAATCTCAATGTTTTCAATTACAAACACATTCTTCCTTCTTCTCTTCTTCGCACCGACTTTTCAACATTTGGGGATATATGTATGTATATCTTCTACATATTAACACTCTTCCGAATCTTCATTACATGCTTTTAGAGCCTCTCCTAACAACCTTTCTGTTAAAGCTAATTGCGTTTCGCTTCTTAGTTTACAAATAAATAAAATCCTTTCGCTAAGCGTTAGGTCCCTTTTGGTCAGTTGCCAATATCCTATATATTTATTCCTAAATAAACTGATTTTATCTATAAAGGAGATATAAGTATAATGCTAGATTTAGTTTAGGTGAAGGTCCCAAGGCTAGTTTGAAATTTACCAACACATTTTAATGCTACATTTGGTGTTTTATTTAAATTTGACCCAATTTTTTTTCTGTGCAAATGTATAGAAGTCTAAAAAATTGAAGCGCTAATTTTATCAGACTTCTGATTATTTGAAAAAAAAAATGAGGTCGTATTTAAGCAAAACACATTAAATGTACCATTAAAATGTATTTTTTTACATTTACCTACTTATCCTATCCTGGCGCTACTTAGCCCAGCCTAACCTAAACTTACCGAATCTAATGTACCTAACCTCAACTTACCTAACCAAACCAAACCAAACATAATCTAAACTTACCTAATCTAATGTACCTAACCTAACCTAACCTGACCTTACCTAACCAAACCAAACCAAACCTAACCTAACCTAACCTGACCTTACCTTACCTTACCTAACCAAACCAAACCAAACCTAACCTAACTTAACCTAACCTAACCCATCGTAACCTAACCTAACCTGATCTAACCAAACAAAGTCCAATTTTTATAATTAATCAAGCAATAAACTTACATTTAATTTACTGGAGGATATAACTGGGCTATATAGCTTTAAAAAAAATTATGCATCCTTTTATTAGTTGGAACCATTTTAGTAAATAAATATATGGCAAAGTATTTATTATAATCTTCCTATTTATTGCCTGCTCGCAGCACCCAAGATTTGATATCCTTCCATAATCCCTCCAGACTTTGAGTGTTGGGCTCTACTTTGAGGGTTAACGAAATGAGTATACCCAATATCACTTATTGAATCGCAGGCCTTCCAGTTGTCGCTTATAATAACTGAACTGGGTAAAATGTGCTATTGTATTATAAGTATTAATATATCTGCCGATTGGTCCAGCACAGGCAAACTAAATTTATTTTTTGATTCTCGTTTCAATAGCCCGAAATGCCAAAGCACCCTCTATTATATTTAGATGTCCTGAGCTTGCTTTCATCTATCTCGAAAATAATAATCCCATTTCCACCAATCTAAGGTTGGTTTCCAAGCCAAAATTCACAAACCTTTGAACTCATCGACTTCCAGTCGAGAGCTGCTTGTGAACGTATCTTTAATTGCGCTAAGCGATAACTTTGCGAGAAATGCTTTGTGAGGAAAATATAATTGAACAATATCTTCTTCCATGGTGGAATATAAATTTTGTCTCGCCATGTATCTTTGATAATGCTTTGATAAAATTAACATTTAATTACTCATTTATTTATCGAATTTAGTTTTTATTTTCTACATTCAAATAATTGTTTCTCATGTTTAATTTTACATTCATGATCGCATGCAGGGCATAATTTACTAAAAGGAATAATGCGATGTTTTTGAAAAAAAGAAATGGCTTCTTAGTCATTTTCACAATCCATTTTAATAAATGAATAAAAGGGTTATGTAAGTTGTACTTTAATGTAAACTAAGAAAATATTGGAACATCGCGAATGAATGTAGTGAATTCGCATGGTAGGATTAAGTTATTAAAATATTAAATTATATTTAAGACATATGTAGATCTTCATTTGAACAAAGCATGGATATCAGGTTTAAAGGTAGCATAAAAAGTCCTTCGGATAAGTATGTTAGCTATTGTTTTTCTTTTTATAATTTGTATCGAATAATTAAATTTGATCAACTGATAGAAAACATGGCATTTAATATATCGTATGTAAAAGTGTCGATAAGCTATACATTGTTGAGAGAAGTAGATTCCCTAGGAGAGCGAAGGAACACAAATGCAATATACGACGTGGAAGCCTCTCTTCTAGCTTGTTTTTTTACATGTCTTGTGAAGACCATGCAATTGAATTTAATAATGCAAAAACAATTTATAATTCCAACCTTTATATCCATAGACGCCTAATTGAATCAACCCTCATAAAAGAATTTCCCAACACGAATCTCTTGATAAGCAGAACACTCATCAAACCTCTCTCTCTCTCTCTCTGTATATATATATATATATATATATATATATATATATATATATATATATATTGGCAAACATCAACTTTATTGTCTTAGATTTTTTTTTAGCTGATTTAGGACAATTCTGATGTGCTCAATCCAAAAATCACATTGTTTTTTTCTCACTTAGGTCAACTTTTTGATTTATGGCCACATTATTTTTTAGGGGGGGAGGGTTACATGTATGGGTATTTTCTATTTATATGATAAAAAATATTTATTATTTCTTTAAATAAATTAATTTTGAAGAGTTTACATATGGCAATGTTTTTCTAACTTGTATTTTTCTTTGCAGGTGAATGAAATGAACTCGGCCAGAATATCTTGCAAAAATAAACCCGATATATTTTGCTACATGAGTGGCGAATACACGCTTGTTCCTAATAGGAATCCCAGTCACAAGTTTTATAAAGCGTGCTTCTCATGCTTATTTTAGTATAAAACTTGGTGACCAAGCTAAAGCTTGGGCACCACACAAGGTATGTAAGACATGCACCGAGTGTCTGCGTCGTTGGATCAAGGGCAAGAATTGTTTAGAGGGAGTTCGCACACCATAGCACTGAAAGCTAATTCTGTGTTATTGATTTGAGTGGGATCAACAGAAGGAACCGGAACAGCCTCTAGTATCCTAATCTTCAGTCAGTACGTGGTCCACTAGCTCATTTTGATGAAATTCCAGTACCTGTCATTAGAGAACTTCCTGACATTAGTGACGAAAATTCGTCCAGTGTTGAAGAAAATGAAGAAGAAGCAGTGGTTGTTGAAGATGATGCTCCACATCCTTTTTCCCAAACCGAGCTAAATGATCTAGTTCGCAATCTCTACTTGTCAAAGTTATCTGTTAAACTGTTGGTTTTCAAATTGATGGAAAAAAAACCGCAGTGACAGTGCTTGCATAACCTTCTGCCGCAACAAACTTTAAGAGTACCTCCATTTTTTTCTCTAAAGAGAAGTAATTGGTGTACTGTACATATATTGCGTAGCTTCTGCAAAAGCTTGGAATGCCTCAGTACAAACCCGAAGATTAGAGATGTTCATTGATAACAGCAAGTGATCGCTGAGATGTATTCGGCTGCACAACGGCAACAAGATTGTCTCTGACCCATTCGCTCACTCGACTACACTAAAGGAGAAGGAGAGATATGAAGCGGTGAGGTACCTGTTTAAGAAAATTCGTTATGGTTAGCATGAGTGATTGATTCGTGTTGACCTGAAGATTGTGACCTTTTTGTTGGGAGAACTGTACAGGTTAACCAAGTACACGTGCTTTCTGTACATGTAGGATAGTAGGGACCGAACTCAGCATTACCTCGAATAAGGATTGGTCTATACAGGGCGAAGGGGTATCTTGCAGAGCAAGGAACGTCATAAACAACCCTCTGGTGGACAGAGAATGAATACTCTTTCCACCAAAGCTCTGGACAATGATGGTGGTTCCCCTACTTACTTGGGCCACAATTTATCTAGGTTTGATCATAGAGAAATTGAAAGCTGGCATTTTTTACGGTCTTCAACTCCATCAGTTAATCAGATATCCATAGTTTGAAAACTTAATGAACGAAGTATGTGGAAGTATAAGTGTGAAAAGCATTTGTTCTGGTCGTGAAGAACTTTCTTGCCAACCAGAAGAAGAGGAACTACACAGAACTTGTTACTAATATGCTGACTTATTTCAGAAGCCTCGAATGCAACATGAGCATAAAAATTCTTTACTTATTTCCTTCTATGGATCGGTTTCTTGAAATTCTGGGATGAATAAGCGACGAACAGGGGGGAAAGAGATTCCATAAGAGCATAAAAGAGATCGAGACCAGGTATCATGGATGAAGAGATGATGACTGATTACTGATGGACTCTGAAGAGAGACATCCCTACTACTGTGCATTCTAGAAGTTCGAAAAAACGGAGGTTTATGCCATGAATTCTCAACAATGCTGGCCTAATATCCAATTTACATGTAATGTTTACTATTCAATGTACACTAATCAATTTTTGTAACATTCAATTAATAAATTCTATTAGAAGACGATGTTTTTTTATCTAAAAACCTATTTCAGATGAGAAATATTAAAAAAAATCAACCGAAAATGTCCTAAAAATGTAATCGATTTAGTTATAAGATCGGATTATTTTAATCGATTTAGCATTAAAACCTGACCTGGTTGTAGGAAAAGGAAGGATGTCATTTCCGAATTTAGCAATTTAAACTTGTCATAAACCAGTTGAAGAAAACTTAGATTCCATAGAAAGATATTTTTCTTTTAACCCAGTGTTATTAATGTCTCTTTTTTTCAGGAATATGTTGATGTATCAGTGAAGAGACATTGGCGTTGGAGAATATATAGAATACGGTTTTAGTTGAGAAAAAAATTAGCTGAGGTAAAGGGCTGGAAGCTATCTGATTATTGTAAAAAAGCTACCTGTATCATGATAATTCACGCGGGCTATCATAATACCGACATCCCGACCGTGCTTAATGGTGTCGCTAACACTCCTACAAGAGACGCAATGGACAAATTATGACAGCCAGGGCCAATGAGAACCGCTAGATAAAGGCAAAAAGCTCGTGAAATAGTTGAAGAATATTGTTGAACAAGGGACGATCTGGTTCTTGTCAGATGAAACGAACTACAACCATGACCAGTTGCACAACACCCAAAGCATGTGGATTGGCTATAATTCATGCGACGTTCCAAGTATAATTCAGACCAAGTTCTTCCAAACTGTGATGGTATGTAGGTGTGTCTTTAGTGAAAGTGACGCCATGTCGTTCCAAATGTTTCGACAGGGTCTTAGGCTTAATTATGACGGCTATGTGCAAGCTGTTGTGGCTTGTGGTCAAACACTGGCCGAAGAGGGTTGATACTGGAAGGCCATGCCTCCGGAAAGAGTTAAAAGTTGTTGTGGAAGAATTTCTACGATTTCACCATCCCCACTCTCTGACTTCTTAGAGCACCTGATTGAAATTTCATGGATTACTATGTGTGATGCGCGGTTGAGAAAGACACAAACCAATGTGCCAGAAACTCCAAGGCCGAGATAGCGGCCAAGATCAAGGAGGTATTGGAAGATCTGTAGTGCTCAATTACAAGGTGAAGTAGAGCCAACAGGAAACCTAACAAATTGAGCACCCCGTTGGCCCTTTGAAATCTTAAAATGGGCACACAGACCAAATACTAAATAATAAGACATTTGTTAATAATTAATGTATTAATGCAGAGCAAACTGTATACTTGTAAATAATGCAAAACCGCTAGGCACTGAAATCGCTGTGGTCCCACGGTAAACACACAAACATTCACACATAAAACCGTTGCGAGCCGACTGTTTTGCCCACGCTGTAATATGGGAGAGAATTGTAACAGTTGTTCATACAAGTATTAAATCAGATAGAGAGAAAGTCTGGCCAATGGTCTTTTGACATGGATCCGCGAAAGACGAAATTTTATTTGCTACGAATGTTGGCCCGACCAGATATTTGTCAGATTTCCAAATACAAACGCCCTATCGGTGTACACGCGATTACACTAGATTACGCACATACCCTTCAGCTCAAAAGGCTCTGCCCAGCCATCGGATTGAAGAAACGGAGGCACACCCCAATCTTTCAATAGGATAAAAGGGTTTGTAAAGGACACACATCAGAATAGTCACTAACAAGTTAAGACCCACATTAATATCAAAGGAGCAGTCTCTCATACAAAGACATTAAGACAGTCAACACCGAAAGCCAGATACAAGGACGTAAGCATACGACAGACCTATAGGAACTAAACGGTTTCACTTACCAGAAACAGGGGCCGACCATAGGACCAAGAATAAACCTAAAAACCCCGTCATTATTCTAACTTCCTTACCTACGCTAAGGAATAGGTCAAGCTACCGTTAGGCAGCCCATAAGTGGATAATCAGTGAGAGCATCTCGAACATTCATTTGAAGTCAGGTACCTACAATTCTACGGCATAACCAACCCTAACGGATAACACCCGTCAGACCCATAGATCTTCCCAGGGACAAAATGAGGGTGGCACCATGCCGCCCCAAATATTTGACTAAGGTCTTAGGCTTAATTATAATAGATAAGTTGAGCTGCTGAAGAATGTGGTCAAACTCTGTCTGGAGAGGGTTGCCGCTGGAAGGCCATACCTCCGAAAAAGGTCAGAAGGTGTCGAAGAATTTCTACAACCTACCAGCCTCATTTTCTGGCCTCTTAGATCCCTCGATTGTAATCCCATGGAATACTATGCGTGATTTGCGGTTGAGAAAGACACCCAGCACTCTGCCTAAAACCCCAAGGCAGAGCTAGAGGCCAAGATCAAGAACGAATTTGAAGATCTTCCCAGGGACAAAGTGAGGAACGCCTGCGCCAGGTTTCGGAGCCGTCTTGAGGCCGTCATGGAAGCTAAGTTCGGTTACCTTGAGTAAACTGTTATCTCCCAGCCATAATCTAGTCGATATTATTTTTAATTTAAAATACATTTATTTGGGGGGGTTTCTTTAATGCAAGCCGTAAATGTTAACCCATCATCCTGTATATATAGTTCTTTTCAAGTAAATCGGTACAAAGTTGAAAGTGTGCCTAAATAATAATGACCGCACCGAATAGAATATAGATAACTTGACCTTGGACATGCTCAGTCCAAGCCGCGGTCCTGCTTCTCTCGGCCCTCTGTGCCGGGAAAAGCGTGAAGGAGATTGTTAATCAGTTTAACTACTGAAGGAACGTCGTTTATCAAGCGAAATGTCAGTGTGACGCGGCTGAGCGTGGTCAGCAGTGAGGGCCTTATTATGCCTCCTCACGTCTTCCCCAAGGGTCAATGCGGACGTTTATATTAAGGTGCTGGAAACTATACTCAAGCCTTGGATGGGCCAAGTAGCCGCGGGAAGGCCTTACGTTTTCCAGCAGGACTCGGCAACCGCAACCAAGGCAAAGAACACGCCGCACCATTGGTTGCCCAGCTTATGGCCGCCCAGCTCTCACAACTGCAACCCCATAGATTATTTCGAGTGTGGAATTATTTAGAAGGATATCAACAAGGCTGCTCACAACACTTTAGGATCTCTAAGGGCCGCCATTGTGGAGGTAATGACATCCCTTGATAAAGTCTTCTTAACCTGGGCCTACAACCAGTTCAGATCCCTCCTGCAGAAGGTCGTGAATGCAGATAGTGACAATTTCGAACGAGTTTGCAATTATGATTCTATTTGTGTGTAAATTCTTATGGAAATATATTGCTTCGTTTGGTACATAATTTGTTTTATTTTCCTCTGTAGGTACACTTTGTATCGATTTACCTGCCTTCCATATATATATATATATATATATATATATATATTGCCCTGTGTCCTCAATTTTGATGCCATTGGTTATTTATTTTTTATTATTATTTTATTTTTATTAATTAATTTATTTATCTTTCGGATGGAAACCTATATTTCAATTATTGCGTATTTAAGGTAGAATTTATAAAATGATTTTCCGTTGCCAGAAAGAAGATTAGATATTTTCCCTAGAAAAAGTGTTAAATGCGGGATTGTCGTGAATACACAAAGACGTATGAATCTACAAACGTGATGACGAGAATACACATATATGTTACCTACACATAATATTAGTAATAATATTTATTATTATTCCTCTAAAGATAAAAAAGTCGAAGGCATCACTTTCAAAACGTTTATAAGGAAAGAGTTATAAATTACGTACATAATGGTGCACATGGCCATTGGAGCGATTAGAAAATACACACTCGCAGATATAATGTGTAGACTTTTGTACGGCAGTCGGTAAACACATATTCTGGGCCCCGTTGATGCCCCTGGTGATGCTGTGGCGCATTGATCTGTAAATGTATATGTAAATGATAAGCTGTAGTTCCCCTTTGAACACTTTAAAATGCACGTATGTTTACATGTAACGTGAATGTGAATATAAACAGGAGTGAATATTACATATGGATATGTACACTCACGCTTACATACATTCACGACGCGTATTTACATATAATACTCATATATATAGAATTACACACGGAAACACTCGCTGGCGTACATAGACGTGTATTCGTAAATGCAAATACATACAGAAGCCAAATTTAGTAAATTGTGTGTGTGAGGGATTTAGTGTTTTGTTGATAGGGTGTAATTAGATAATGTGTCGTGTATTTTGCGAAAATGTAAAATTTTTATAGAAATTTTGTGTTTATTTTCGTAGGTTTTTTAATTTTTTTTGTATCGTATTCTACCGTATTTTACTAGAGCTATCGCTACCCGAGGGGATACGGCGTTAGTCTTGTAACGTCACGGTACCGGGTTCGATCTTGGCAAGAGCGAACACAAACGTCAGCCGCAGGTAGAGATCTGGTTACTATTTGGTGGACTCGCTGCGCTCAGCCGTGTATTCGGGTGGGTAGATCTTACACTTCTCATCACACACAAAGCCAATTACAACACTGCTTTCTTTCCTTTCCCGTCTTCGCAGAACAACACACCCACACTATCTGTTCAAAGGAATCCTGCCAATGTGTATCTATATCTGCATACCTCTGACTCGGAACAGATCCTTCTGCCCTGGGGTGACGAAGGTTCCATTTGAACGCTATTTGGTGTCAAAACATGATACTTCCTGGCACCTCTCCCGAAAGAGGAACGGCCCTCGGGTTCACCAGCGATTGTCATACTGACCTTTATGCCTATTTCATTATTCTGTCGGGATCCGTATTACTCTATTTTCCTGAGAAGAAATTTATGGTATGGTAAGTTAGGTTTCCGTCGGTTGCGTTGTATCAGTTGCTTTTCAGAGCTGGGTAAGGGTATGCCGGACGAATCTAGGCAGTCGCATTGCGTCTAACATCGAGCTTTGCGTCCCCTACCTTCCCCAACACTTGAATATACGGCAATAACTATATTTTTCCCCATGCATTTTCACTCCTTTCCTTATTTTTTCCACTTCTTTACTCAATTTTCTTTTACAAAGTTCCGCCGGTTGTGGCTCTTGTTCGTTTTGTCTTTTAAGTAATGGTTTTCTTCTTGATTGATTGTTCATGTCTGTTCATAAAGAACTTCCTTTAGTAATAATGATAATAAAAAATAATAGTTTTCATGCCAAACTGAGAGTGAATCACTTTTGTAGACACAAGTCAGTAATATGCTCATATGTACGCACCCTGATGCCTCTACACACGCACACAGTACTGACGCCCAAAAGATTGCAGGTTATCTGAAAGTTGATTAAATACGACTCATATCCGTTGGGTCGGCCGTTTATCATCCATTGTGACACAGACTTTGATGCCTACAAGTTTTGTATTTCCTTTTAGGTCTACTAGTAGCTTGCAATAGAGGAAATAGGAAAAAATTATCTAATAAAATGTAAATAACTGTTAGTTATTAACATTTTATTGGAATAAAATATAAAGGAATAATATATTATTGCTTTGGTTAAAATAAAATATCCAGTAATGCATTTTTCTGATAAGTGTATCGTGATCAAATTTTTAAATTTCAGCTGCAAATTTGAAAAAAGATCCGTCCTATATAATTTTAAAGATAAAGGAAATGGGGCCCATCGAATTGACAGATATTAGCTGCCTTTTCTCGATTCTTTTTAATAATTAGCAAATGGAGGATGCAGAAAGTTATTTGAGTATGGCTTGAATATCCGTCCATGAATGTTGCATCAACAAACGCCGGCTCAAAATCACGCATCTGTTCATATTTTGAGATGAAAACTTCACTCGCATCGACATATTGCAGAGATTCGAGACAATCCTTTTTACTATTCAAGTGTAAATTGCACTCAATTGTTTCACGTTAGTAGAAGTAAACCCGATCTTATATTCGTTAATTATTCCTTTAAAACAACCGTAGAAATCACCTTTTATAGGGTAAAGTGAAACGAAACAGTTACTGTTAAATTAATCTATGCTTATAAGTCTTGGCAGGGTTGATGTCCTCTCGTACATTTTGGTTCATTCACCCTCCAGATATAATAATAAAGAAAATAGCGGTAGACGGGTAATATTGTGTTACTTGGCATATGGGTACCTATATACCTTCCTATTAGATAAGCCCGCCTCAACCAGCCTACCGATTTAGACCTACTGGTATTAAATCCTTTTAGTATATTTGGGATCGTGGCCTTAAGGAGCTACCTTCTTTGTGATTCCTATTGGGGCTTCCTTCCTGGAGTTGTACAGCTTACTATAGAGTGGTTCTGAGAGATATGATGGTCGAGTTGTGTAGTTTTTAAGTGTTTGAAAAGGTGTGGAAAATTAAGTAGAAAGGAGACGAAATTAAGGATAGGCCGGTGTGATAGAACGGGTTGAGGCCGCGTTAGTTTCAACCCCTATCACATATTATTTAAAACCACGATGCTCCCACGTGCATCTTCGCTTCGAAGCTTGGCGCCTTATCGCAGCCACCTGAGTCAATGTTTAAACAAGGAGGTTTATCTTCCCCCCGTTCACCCCCATACGCCGACCTCGCCAGATTGAGTTAGGCTTATGGGCAGATAAGGCATTGTTCCCAGGCTCGGCTGTGCATTCCCTCGAAGCTCCCACTCCATTGTCCCCCACGCCAGGGGAGTGTCTCGACTATTTAGATGGAAACTTTACCACTAAGAGCAGATTGGAGATCCAGATTTTCGTCGCGAAACATCACCACGACCCTATCTCACTTTGTGCGCCAATGGACCTCGACCTCGAGATTCACCATCACTTGTCCAGAAGAAGGACAATATCCCTTGAGTGCCAAGGTTCGAGCATTTCGTGACGCCAAGTCCACAAGGCTTCCCCCTTGTTGTTCAGAAAGAGATCAACGTTAGAACAGCCATTGTTCGTACGAGCCCGTTGACAAGAAACGGTTCTCACGCCTTCCCCTGTTGTTCAGAAGAAAACAACGTAGAACAGCCATTGTTCTTTTGAGCCCGTTCGCCAAGAAACGATTCTCACCCTTCCCCCTTGTTGTTCAGAAGAGAACAACATTAGAACAGCCATTATTCGTTCGAGCCCGTTGACAAGAAACGGTTCTCACCCTTCCCCCTTGTTGTTCAGAAGAGAACAACATTAGAGCAGCCATTGTTCGTTCAAGCCCGTTGACAAGAAACGGTTCTCACCCCTTTCCCTGTTGTTCAGAAGAGAACAACGTAGAACAGCCATTGTTCTTTTGAGCCCGTTCGCCAAGAAACGGTTCTCACTCCTTCCCCTTGTTGTTCAGAAGAGAACAACATTAGAACAGCCATTGTTCTTGAGCCCGTAGACAAGAGACGGTTATCACCCCCCCCCCCCCTGTTGTTCAGAAGAGAACAACGTAGAACAGCCATTGTTCTTCAAGCCGTTCGTCGAGAAACGGTTCTCATTCCCAAGACGCCACGTCAGGATCATTTTATTCCCCCCCCCTTCGGCTGGAACTCGCCAGTGGACCGAAAATTCCTTCACGTCGACTTCCTCTGCACCACTGGTATAAAATTACGTAAGCCGAACGTTACCTTTGAGTATTAAACCCTTTTGTCAATTCTATCCTGTGCTTTAAATGGTTTAGCGAACCATCCCATCTCTTTAACTTCATATTTGTTTTACCTTTTTAAATCGTTTAATCCTCGGATTAGCCCGAGCCCCCACGACCCTTTCCATTCTCTGTTTATGTCAATATTTTCCGTTTTGTGTATTGTTGATAGTTATTATTAATAAAACTCTATTTTATTAATGATAGCAATATTATTATCCTTGAGCTCAGTTCCACTTCTTAAGCATATCGAAGATACATAATATCGGCCAGCCAGACATCCACGCACTCTAAAGATAATTAAAGAAGTTCCCTCAACGAATAGTTATATATGGTATATCGTCGAGAGTCCATTCTACGACAGCCACACTTTAAGGTTACCCAGTCCACTGAAAACAGGACGACTATCTAATCAGTTAAGTGGATGCAATTTTTTGCTTCTTTTTTTCAATGTTCTGCGATTAAAAATGTTGCCTTCCTCGCTTACAGGAATTGCTGCTTTTACCAAGTGCTGACCCCTTGTTACGCAGCGTGTAAACTTAATGAGAACCGTCGAGTGATATTCAAAGCATCAAGGGATATCAAAAGTGGTAAATGTGAGAGAAGAGTATAGGATAGTTTAGGAAATATTGTGTATGGTGTGTATGTGTGTGTGTTAATGAAATGGTTATGAATGGTGATATATATGGCCGTGATACGGTGAGGAGGAGGAGGATTTGTGTCAGGTTGTCTGTCGAACGCATTCGATTTTGAAATTATTTCGCCTTTTAGTGTGTGCAGTTTGTTGTATTTTTAGCCTTTGAATCTCTGTTTCTTTTTTTTCACTTTTGCGGTCGTTATATATATATACATATACACATATATATATATATATATATATATATATATATATATATATATATATATATATATATATATATATATATATATATATATATATAGCAGTTGGCTGTTTTTCGACCAACCAACTACATAGATCAGAGAACCAACTAATACTAAATGACATCTTTCCTGTTAGTATAATTTTTAAATTTCATTCATTCAGTTCACAGCTTTCTCCAAATCAGGTAACAAATTTTAGTGTATTTATTGAAGTTTTCGTTTGAATTTATTTATTTTTTATCTTAATATATAGATATTTGTCCTTTATATTGCATTTTGATATTTTTTCTCTTTGTTTTACATCCTAGTACATTTTTAGCCTAAAGCCATTCATTATCATTGTTCTCATAATTGTTAAGGATTTGTTTCTTATATAAATCTTTAATATTCTAGCCTAGAAGATGGGTCCAGAGCCCGAAACGTTGGCAATATATGTCATATTCAATACTTGCTCTCCTTTTCCTACTGAAGATCCGGCTTGCTAGAGGCAGAAACACACACACACACACACACACACACATATATATATATATATATATATATATATATATATATAGATTTCTTATGATTTCACATTATCGTTTCTTGTTCATAATCTCATCAGCGTGTCAATTTTTGTTTGTTCCATTTGATTGTCTATTTTACTTGTGGATATCGGTAGTCTCATTCAGTTTGCTTTCATTTTATTATTTATATATTGGGTTTATATCTATCATTGTATTCTTTCTGCTTCCGGTATATCGTTGTTTATATGTGATTTGACGGATTTCGTTGTCAGGTACGGTTATTTTGTTTATTTCTTCATGGGGTAGCGTTTCACCTAGTTTTACCCAAAGTTCTTTGTCGCGTTTGTTTAGTACTTTATTTATTGGTTCGAGTGCGGTTCTCTGGTGCATATTCTCTGATGTTATTTGATTTTGCCTTCTCTTGTTTTCTATAAATCTTGTGGCCCAGTTTTCTATTTTCTAAGCCTTTTTTATCTTGTGTTTTGTTCAATGTATGCGTAGGGATTATTGGGTATATCATCTTAGGTCGAACGAGGGCTGCGTATAGTTTTCCATTATTCTTGTTTGAGAGGTTACGAAATCTTTGCAGTGCTGTTAAGGGCGCTTTTGCTTCCGGTACTTTTTGCGTTAGATGGAGGATATATCCCTTTGTCGTTAGTTTGAGTCCGAGGACTCGCCCTTCCGTGTTACATGGGTACGCTTCTCTATCAACTCTAACAGCGTCTGTTTTTCTCCAGTTTATTGGTATCAAGTTGAATTTGTTTATGTTTTTTTTTATTTTATTCTTTTTTTCAAAGTCGTTTAGGTTCTTAATCTCTCTCGCTATCTTATGTGCAATGTCTTTTGTTTTGTTTTTTCTGTTGCTGGTGATGATCTGTGTGATGTCATTCGCTAGTTGGATGTACATCGCACACTCGTCCGTTGGTTGAGGTAGGTCACTGGTATATATTGTGTACAAAGTTGGGGAGAGACACCCTCCTTGAAAGACACACCCGCTTGCAATACGAATGCCTCTCTTGTTTGGCCGTTTAGGTGCAAAATAGCTCTTCTTCCTTCCAAGAAGTTGCAAAATATTTTACATAGGTTAGGTTCTATGTTAAGGCTACTGATTTGAGCATTTAGGCTGGGTATTCACACCTTGTCGAAAGCTTTGGCTACATCGCGGAGTATGACATCCACTCCGTTGTCTGGCGCAGTTTCGGTGGCGACCTTTTCTGTAATAATTGCCAGCGCGGTTTCCGTCCCTCGCTTGCTCCTAACCCGTGTTGTTGTGAGTTATAGAGGTTGTTGGTCTGGGTATGGTTTGCATATATAATTCTGTAGTTTGCTATTTTCATTTTTTAGGTTTTCGTGTTGACTTCGTGTTCTGTCAAAATTACTATGTCCGGATCTTCCTGTCTTATTATGTTTAAGTAAATAATCCGTTTGTCCATCCAGTCGTTCACGTTGAGCGTGAATATTTTTATCTTTCGCTGATACGTGAACAGATTGGATTTAGTTCTTGCTTTCTTCTCTTGTTTTATTTTCTCGGTTCTTGCTGTGGAACGGGCGCGACCAGATCGTTTTTAACTAAACTGGTCTTTCGATATGTTATAGCAGGATTCAGGGACGATTAAAACCATTCCCTGCTTAATTACATTATGAACTCCTGTTTCATCGGCGTTTGCATCGTAATCCCATTTATATTTTCCTTTCGCGAGTCCGTCTACGATTTCTTTTTGTTTGCAAGTTTTAGGGAGTGGGGTCATGTGTGAAGCATATATTTTAATATTCAGTTCCTGAATATTTATTTTTCTTTTTCGAGTTTATTGGCGATTTCTCTGGTTGCTTTTGTAATTTCCTAGTTGGATTTATCTTCCTCGGTTTCTTGGTCGGTTTTCTTCCTTTTTTTTCTTGATCCTCTGTATTTCTTTCTTGTTCGGTGGGTTTCATATTAATGTTTTCTATTTCACTTGAGGGTGGGTTCTCGGAGAACCACATTTTGTTAGACCGTTTTTTCGAGCATTGTATTTAGTTCTGTTGCGTAATATTCAGGTTTTGCGATATTCACGAAATGCGCATACATTATGCAAAGTATTAGGTCTGGTCGCATACTTCCTTCATTGTTTAGGGTTCTTGTTTGTGGTGCAGGTATCCTTGATGTTCCTTCTGCTGTTGCGGCAACGTAAGTCGTGTTCTTTTTCCTTTCCTTTTTTTCATACATTTCGATTTCCTTTTTCTTTATCAGTTGTTTTTTTTTCATCGGGCACGACATTGCTAGGGTTCTGTGTGCGTTTCCGCAGTTCAGGCACTTTTTCGGAGTTTTTCCACTCATCCCAACGGTGATCCTGGCTTGCAGATTCTGAACAAGCTTTTCCTTTGTACGGACATTCCTTTGTTGTGTGTTAGTCCAGGGCGTAGCAGGTGAAACACACCTGGACAGAGACGAACGTCTCTCTTTCAAATTGGTGTGGGGAAATTTTCGTGTAGAAGTGAGGTAGGCCATGTTTTGTGGCCTTCTTTACCAGTTCCGTGGTTCGAAAGATTACTTTGAAGATATATGTGTGTTCTTCTCCGATTTGGTTCTTAAACTTTACAGCATCCTTAATGGTAGCCCATTTTGTTCTTTTTCCAGTTCATTTTTAATTTTTTTCCCCTGGGTGGGCTCCGTCCCATGGATTGAGGCGTCTGCCGATCATGGATCTCCTCGTTGTGAAGTTTGGTGATGACGCCTTAGGTGGTCACGTTTGTCAGAATCCAAGATGGCGGCCGGCCGCCATCTTGGAAAGAAGTATTGCTATAACTTTTAAACTAATTGGAATAGAAAGTCATGTAATTTGTCTAAAATCACTAACTTGGAGCTCAAGAATCCATTTCCGAAATTTGCTTTACTCTCTGGAGGCCCCAAATCCATAAATTCAATATGGCGGCCAGTAACGGTTACGCAAACGATGTGGTATTTAAGAGAATTACCAAATCATGCGAAGTATTGTCAAGTGTTAGAGTTTTAATATTAATGAAATGGTTTTGATTGCTTATGCATAACTGTTCTTTTGTTTCTATTTTCAGGTAAGATGTCTTTTAATACTGCACAGTCATCGTCGGAGAAGCAGCCATCGTCAGAGGAGGAGCCAGTTAATATCGAGCTATGTATTATATGCCATAACGATGATAAAGCTTCCCTTAAACAGCTGACCAGCAAACCGAGATGTCGTGCCAATGTGAAGAGGGTAGCCGAAATCAGAGATGATATCGTGATAAAAGACTATGTACTATTAACGCTATTAGTGTTGGTGTAGGTAGTAAAACTTTTAAGTACCACATTAATAATAAATTTTACAAAACATACACTCACAAAACTTAATTGAAATTAATCGAAGAAAGGCAGAAAAAACAACATGATAACAGTGAAGCTGAGAAAACAGATTCCATCCACCAGCGGGATTACTACACGACCGTCACGTAGATAGTCTATTCCGTGCTCACTCCCAAGTGCCAATGAAGACCAAAGGAAATTAATATCCACTGTATGCGGATGTGCGTCATAGAAAAACAATACAGATAAATTCAGAATCAGTTCGAGTGAGTCGGTAGTAAAATTAGTTACAGAAGCTTGCCATCTTCAAGATGAAGTCTATACAAGAATTGCTGGCCTTATACAGGACACTATAGTGTCAGCTGTGCTGGCTGCTGACTTGTACTGTCATCCTCAATGTACAAAGTTATACCAGAGAAAATATCAGAGTGACATTGATGAACCAGATGGTAGAAGCCATACGTGTAACATAAAAAAAGACATTATTCCAGCGAGCACTTCCATATATTGATTAAATGTTGAGTAGAAAGGAAGTGTACTCAATGAAAGAATTGCAAGAATTTACGACTAGCTTGTTAGATGAAGAATAGAACATTGCTAGTGAGTTCAGAATGCGTGGTTTAAAACACAGGCTGATAGATAACTATGAGGAATCTAACAATAGCACCAAATAAGAGACAGTATGAATCAGATATTGCCATTTCATCCAGTATCACTCCGGCTGACTTAGCATTGAAGTTGAGTATTATGAACATTGTCAAAGAAGCTGCAGTGCAGTTAGGAACGACGCTGAGAGAAGTTGGCTTCGGACTAAATGACAGCTTTCGTGATGGTGAAGACTTAAAACAGTTTTGGGAGAATACAGTCATGCCTAGCTCACTCATTACTTTCTTTCCGCATTATTTAACGTTCCAAAAAATAAGTTGTTCAGGTTACCCGTGCTTGATTTGAATGAGTTCGAGCAGGAGGTTGATAGCAGAGATACAAGGGCAGATAGCAATAGTAATGATGTCAGATATGATGTTGGAGAGGGTGATGATAGTGATATTAATGGTAACAATGTTGTTGAATGTGAAGATATTGATGAAAACAAGAAAGCGTCATTTACAAATCACTAAGAATAAGAATATACGCATACACTGTGTAAAGCAAAGGGGGCGCCAAGAAAAATACTCCCTTCTTTTGTTTCTTGAATTCCTTTCCTCTCTATGTCTCCTAACTATAACTACAAGTGTAGTAAAAAGTTCTGTATCCAAGGAGAAAAATAAAAGAAGAAAGAATTTGAATATCAGTTAAGCTGAGCGCTAAAAGCTTTCACCTCGCCGATAAAATGGTATCTCCGTAGTCGAGAAAAGGATGGCCGAAAGTTCCCACTCACATCGTTGGAGACGATTAAGACTGGTGTCGGGCGACAAAATCTAATCTCTCTCGGCGCCGGAAGCTTTATCACAGATTTCTGTGCCTTCCAGCAAAGACGCACTATAAAAATGGCCGTCATATGAATACCCTCTGTTTTTAAAGATCGGCAGATTGAGTTTGAGATATCGGGGCCTTCGGTTTAGATCTTGTATCTGTTTCCCCAAGTCCCTGGCATTCACGTATACCATCGAGGTTGGATCTCACCAGGCAGATCCATCTCTTTTGTGAAGGCTTACTCTGTTCAGAGCAAAGCCTCGAATCGTTTTATCCCCAAAGGACTGGCCGGGATTCTTCTCGTCTCATCAGAACCCCCCCTTCAAGGATCTCCAATTTCCCGTGTGAGATTTCGCGCCGAGCCGCGTCAGAGTCTCGATTTTTGGAGGTTTCACTTCTCTAAAACAGAGGTGCCTTCGTCCGTCTTCGAGGAGGATCGTGAATTTGTCTTCTGGTCCCCTCTTCTTCATCCTCGTCACCATTAGGATATTCGGCCGAGAATGACGGCCATTTTCCATCTCCATTCCCCCCACGCCGACTCGCAAAGGAGTCCCCTTCCTCGAGGACTCCCGTTAATCGACCCGCTTTCCGACTTTTAAATATTCCTTCTATATAACTGATTTATAGTATCCCATTTAAAAGCTAATTAACAAGTACTTAACGTTACCCGATTGCCAATTTTCTATAGTCTGTCAGTATTATCTTTATTTACATTTCCTATATTTCCCGTATGTATATATATGTTAACTAGTGACTTATTAAAAATTATATTTTTGGTTTTCACTCTTTAAATATATCCTTGAACTGCAACTTGGTAAACTCATTAAATGCTATCGGCCCCTGTATTAAAATCGCACTCTTATACCTCGTAATCAACGGATTACTTTTACGAAGTGAACTTAGTTGTACGTAGCGAAGGACGTGTACGTACATTAGAGGATATATGTGTATGTAACTGTATATATACAGTTAGATACATATATGTATATATAGACGTATTGTCTGGAGAGTGACCTATTCCTCGACACACTGTCTTTATCAAATCATTGTTTATATGTTGGACAATGGTATGCATGCAACACCGTTGCATACAATGCTAGGTCATGCTATATTTGACGTGATCGGAGTAAGACATTGATAACAACTCTAAATCGCATAGGATTATATAATAGTCACAATGTAGTGAAAAAAGATAGAGACATTCTCATGGCGGATACTGTAGATGCAGCTGGAGAAGACATTGTGCCCATACCAAGTACTTCACAAAACTGATTTTACAATTGGAGGAACGGTCAATTCAAACTATGCTGATAAGTTATCTCTTTCGGGTACACAAGGATCGAATTATGCAGCAAGCGTGCTCTTTCAGGATGCAACAATAACAAAACCTCTACAAAAGCCGCAAGTATCAGCCACTGGACTTGATCGTAATCAGCCACGATTGCGAACGACCTTAAAGTGCCAAGAGGTTGCTATGTATAATAAGCCGATGGTAAGAGACTCTCTTCCAGACGACATGCTTCTTTATCCAGAGAATTCAAACAATGATATTCTTGATATGGATTCAGCTTGCCAGAGAGCCTCTGAGAGAGAGTTTATCATAGGATTACTTCGTGTAAGTTTAGCGCCTGAACAGCCTCAAACTCTAATATTAGCTGCTACACACACACTAGCATCTTCAGCTGTTGTGCCATTAATGAGAGTTGGTTTTATACCTGTGATCCCGAAACCCATAACAGATCCACAGTAGTTAGACAAGTTTTGACAAACTTTGAGAACATACAGAGGCAAGTCAATCAGCCATCATTTGAAATCTGGTGTGACGAAGCTGTTTTTGCATTATCCTGCGAACTTGTGATACCTGAGCCAGAACTGTTTGATATGTTGCTTCCTTGCATGGGACCCTTTCATTGGGAACGTATTTTGCTGAAGTGCCAAGGTAAACTTCTACCAGGTTCCGGAACTGATGATGTTTTAGTCGAGTTTGAAGTATTTGGTAAAGGATTCCTAGAATCTGTTCTGAATGGAAAACATTACTATAAGTCATTTGCTTGGATGTTGATAGTTGAGGATATAATCTTATTCATGATGTGGAGAGCATTTTGGGAATCACATGGTAAGAAAGATTACCCCTCTGTCCCTTAGCTGGAATCACTCGCCAAGACTCAATCTAGTGAAAAGAAATGTCCCCAAGCCTTTGATAAAGCACGCACACAAGTGAAACCGCTGCGAGATGAGTTTGTTAGGTTCCAGAAAGAATGTGAAGAAAAGTCTGAGGTCTTTCAGTTTTTTGGAGTATGGTTGGGGATTGTACAGATCAATAAGCATGCTGTTGCTTCAGACAAAGGGGGCAACTTTGATCTGTATGCAACAACTGTGCAGAACTCAATATCTTTGTTTGCAGAGTTTGACTGTCAGAATTATCTTCGCTATGGAGCCTACTATTGTGAGCAGATCAAGAGACTCGAGCTCACCCACCCCTGGTTGTTTTGTCATTTCAAGACGGGTCAATGGGTAGTGCAGGAGAATCCTGGCACATTCAAAGCAGTTGGAGCGGCCATGAAAGTTGAACAATCTGTACAGAAAGTATCCAAATGTCCTGGTGGACACTGCGTTGTTGCTGAGACCCGAAAACTTGCTGCAGTAACTGAGTTTGAGCTTCTTTACCATGAACTTGGAGCAATTGCAAATCTGCTTGCTCATTTCACAGCAGACACTTCTGAACATATGCAATGCAATCTCCAGTCTTGCTTCAGCAAGTCAAGACGGCTGACATTCAATATGAATGTCAGCCCTCTGCTGGAATATATCCTGTCCAAACAGAACTCTTACACCGTGAATACTGCTTTAGTATCTCTTCACAATGTCTTGAATAGACAAGCAGCAGACCCTGTCGTCGCTAAGCAGATAATTCAATGCCTTGAGAATGGTAAGAAGGTCTACGAGCGGCACAGACATAAGTGCTATATCACCAGAGAGAAAAAAACTAGCGCAATTCTTTCAAAGAGGAAAATTCCAGCATTTCGAGATGACCCAAAAGATGATAGCCAGACCGAAGGAATTAAAATCCTCACTGATGTAACACCTAAAGAACTCACAACGGCTCACAGAGATTCGAACCTTGTTCAGACACAGGAGATTCCAATCAGCGAAATAATGTCGCATGATCTTTTTGAAAGTTCAACGCTGTTTGATGGAGACCTTCCACTTCATGCAGATAAAGCAACACTGGTATCTGAGATCGAGGATGATATGATGTTAAAGCCAGCATGGAACTATCAAAACGCCCGAGCAGCGCATGTGATAGTAGATTTCATGTCAAGCAATAGGCAACTGCGTTTGTCGGACTTTAGTGAGATAGGAAAGATCATAATAGAAGTTGTAAGAAAGCTGTGTAGATATGATAAAAAACATCAACCTTGCATTTCATATTCTACAGTTACATCGAATAATCCCTGAAAGAAGTAGAAAGATTGAAAAGAGTACAATCCATTGTTGCTTTGGATATCATCAATATGACTCATGACACACCAATCCCAAAGCAACAAGATAAGTTCTTGGCATCAGAGAACAACAAGCGACCCCTGCAAGCAATAGCCAGAGAATGATAGTAAGCTGTGTTGTTGTTGATAATGAAGCTATTCCTGCAAAACAACAAGATACAGAAATAGAAGAGTTCGCAAACTACACAGAGGAAGCAGATTGCAGAATCATATCTCATGTCGAGTGGTCAGTGCGTGTGCATCATTATAAGAGGGTTGTAGTGATTTCCAATGATGCAGGTACCTTTGCCCTACTACTCCATTACACTCCGGAGTTCAGGAAAAATGGAATGGAGGAACTAATGGCAGAAATACGGACTGAATCGCCGCATGCTGCAATTGCATGCATGACACTTGGATATAGGATCCTCCCGTTGTAGGAACCATCAGTAGTCACACATCATGTTTTCGTTGAAGCGGCCTTGATACCTGCTTTCCATCATTGCGAAATCTCAGTGAAACCTTTTCCCATGTTCGTCACTAATATCACCCATATTAGATGGAAAGAAATCTAGATGCGAATGCAAGAAATCCATCTTAAGAGACATTCGACACTCCATTTGTTGATAGGCCTTTAGCATGTTTTCCACTAGTTCTTCATAGTTTTCAGCCCTATGATTACCAAGGAAGTTCTGCACTACATGGACAAATAAATCCCATGCTGCCAACTCAAGTGGAGTTAGTTTATTTCTGAACTCCCTGTCACGTATCAATTCCCTGATCTCCGGCCCTACAAAAATGCCAGTTTTAAGTTTAGCATCAGTTTTCTTTGCACCAAATTTCTCTTTGAGATACTGGAATCCATCAGAATCATGGGCCATTGCTTTAACAAAATTCGTGATAAGGCCAAGTTTGATATGAAGTGGTTGAAGGTAGATCTTCTGTGGATGTACCAAAGGCATGTGCTCCACATTGTATCGGCCAACTATGTGTTCTCCTCTTTCGGGCTACTTTTTGACAAAAAAATGATTCCTGTCGTCACGGCTGTTCCATAGGTATAAGAAGCACATATTATTTGTATATCCTAGCTGCAGTCCAAGAAGTAAAGAATTTACCTTTAGATCACCACAGATATTCAATTTATGATGCGAGTAATGAACACCTTCCAAAATAAATTTAATTGAGTCATATGTCTTTATCATCCCAACAATAAGTGCGACAGGAATTGAAGTTTTTTGTTACCATTGTGTAGCAACACAGCTTTGAGGCTAGCAGTGCTTGTATCGATGAATAGTCTCCATTCATCAGGTAAATGCTCGTTTTCTAACTGATTCATGAGTCCATTAACATCAGTAAAGAAACAAACACCATCTTCTTGTTTTATAGAAGGCAGCTAAGGTCTCATGGCGTGAACGGGAAGTAGATATTTGTGCACCGTCCTCTAGAAGATTCCATTGCTGTAGTCTGGAGCCCAACAGTTCTGCGTTCTCGGTTGACAATGACAAATCCCTCACCAAATGATTCAATCTTTCTTGATTTATCAACTGGACCTTCTTTTCCTTAGCATCATCCTCATAAACTGTTATCCTCCTCTTTAGGCGATGAATAATCTTCTTTAACTCCACTAGCTGATGGAGGAACTGAGATTGGCATCTCTATATTATGGGGGACTGGTTTAATAGCCGTCAGTTCACGTCGGAACTGATGGAATATGTGGGCAAGTTACTCCTCATCAAATCCCTCTTTACGACCCCATTTCACCCCTCTGCAAACGGGATGTGCGAGAAATTAAATGGCACCCTAAAGGCAGTGTTAATAAAGCTCTGTCAGTCTTAGCCTCGATAATGGCATCGGTACCAACCAGTCGCCCTCTTCGCATGCCGAGAGATTCCTCATTCGAGTTTCACCCCATTCGAGTTGGTGTGCGGACGTAACGTCCGAAGACCTATGAGAATCCTTAAGGAGCTCTTAAATCCTCCTACGCATATATAATCGAGCTGCGCGAACGCTTGGAGAAATGTGCTGAGTTGGCCTGCTCAAACGCAGTGTGCAACCTAGAAAAATACAGAATTTATTTCGACTTAAAAACAAAAGCTCGGAAATTAAAGCCTGGCCACGAAGTGTTGTTATTATTGCCTACATAGACAAATAAGTTGCTCTCCCAATGGAAGGGTCCCTTTCCGGTCAGAGAGGCTCGTGGCCCCGTTTGATTTGTGCAAGGCCTATCACCAAATCCCGTTAGCCGACGCGTCCAAGAGGCTAACCGCGTTTGCAAAGGATAAAGGCATGATGCAATTCACCCGATTGCCATTTGGTTGGTCACGGCTGGGAGCAATTATAATTGGATGATGCGTCGAATTGTGGATGGTTTGAGCGACGTGTCGTTCTATTTCTTAAAGAAAAAATCCCCTGCCCCGTTAGGTGGAATCCTAACGCGATCTCCCAGTTTAACTTGTTGAAGGAAATATTAATTTCAGCACCCATCCTTCGACTACCTAATCTCCCAAAGAAGTTTGGGATCCGCACCGATGCCTGTGGTGAGGAAATCGGTTGTGTCCTGGTGCAATATAAAGACGATGGTACCCCTTTTCCCATAGCTTACGCGAGCCGAAAACTATCGAGTCTAGAAATAGCTTATACAACTATAGAACAGGAAGCGCTAGCCATAATTTGGGGCATACTGAAATTCAGGTTCTATCTAATAGGTCGGGAGTTTAACGCGAATCCGATCACCGGCCTCTGTCATATTTGCGTAACAGCAAAAGCCAGAATGGCAGACTCATGCGATGGAGTCTTATTGTTAATGGAGTACCAATTAACCATAACCTATATAAAAGGCTCCGATAATTGTATAGCCGATAACTTGAGCCGAAACCCTACAGAGGGCTAATTAAGCTCCTGTTAGTCTTAAGACCATTTTTTTTGTATATATTAATTTGTTAAGTGTTTAGTTGGTGTAAGGATTAACTGCCTAAGTGCAGATTAATAGTCAAGTTTCTTTTTCTTTTTTGTAATTGATGTTTTTTTTTTTTAATTTAAATTGGGTTGTGTGTTCCGGACTGCTTTGTCCTTACGAGGCAAGGTTAAATTCCGCCTTTTACCTGTCTATGTACGTGCGCGCGTGTGCGTACTATTTCAATGTCTTATTTTAATATGATGGTTGACCACTGTATTTTCACTCTAACAGTCGGACTTTGAATTGCATTGCAAGACATGTTTTTTCTGTGTTGTCGGTTATTTTTGCACTTGAGTGCCCCCCCCCCCTCCTATCATTACCTTCTTTAGTAGGGAGGAAATGTGGATGAATGAATATAACGAGGACAAGCAGACACTAATTTGTGTATACAGCGTCAATCGTTACGTTCCACATGGGCCAAGACTTCATCCCCCCTCCCTTTTTCCCGCTGCCCCAAGACCCTTCGAAAAAAAATTTCGGTCAGCAGATTTCGAAATTTACGAGACTGGTGGTGTCGTCCATTGATATAAACATAGGAGGGCGTGCGAGCATTTAGAATGAAAATCTTGCTGCTTAAGGCTTCGTCGGCAGAAAATCTATGAGCAGGCTCAGTGTCCCCTCCCATTGTTTATGTCTATGTTTCGCCAAATAGACGAAATCTCACCTTTGCCGTGCGTAAACTTGTAGGGGCGAAGTGTCACAGCGTTGAAAATTTATGCCCTAGGAGAGGGGTTTAACTGTGGGCGAGTGAGGGTTCGCCCCTCCTAAACTTTCTCGTCTCCTCTCCCCCAGGGAATAATCTACGTATTTATAGTTCGATCTTGAGAAATTTAGGAAGAAGCCGTGCAGCCCTCGAGAGAAGAAGACGAGTCCCTGAGTCAAACAGGAAATCAAGAAGATAGATCGAACCAAGCGGGACTTTCCTTCCCGAGGCTGTTCCTTTGGTCGCTTAGAAGAGCTGACCAGTGGTATCGAGACCAACTCTCCTGCCATTCCCGTCCAGAGAAAATTCCGTATGTCAGTTTGCTGAAAAAAACAGAGATACTCCTCACCATTGAGGAAAAACAAAGTGAATTCTCATTCGAGAAAAGATTCACATCTTGGTTAAGTCTCATCATCGAGAAGCTATAATTAGTAACACATGGATCGGGATAATTTCCATTAATCTAAGATCCCCTCACTTACATCTTCAAGTCGAGAGAAGCATCGTCACGCACCTCCCTCTCCCCCGTGAGAAGCATTAGCTGTTTTCACAACCATCCTCGCCTCAGCGAGGACGTCTGCATACCAACTCATTGAGGAGGCTCACTTTCAAGGTCCCTCAACTGTCGACACACTCTGAGTTAAAGGTAAAACGAATATAAAAATATTCAATTTTTGTTATTTTCCATTCAGTGCGAAAGTTTATTCGTGACAAACCCATTTCAACCTGGTAGTCGTAACTCACTATCTCAATTTCAAATGACTTAAGAACTCTCCTTAATTGAGCTTACATCGCGTGTATTAGAAGTGATCTTTGCGTCAACCATCTCGTAGTACTCAGTTGTAAGACCCTTTTACTATAAGATAAGTGTACTTAAATATTTAATATTTCAATTTGTTTATGTAATTAAAAGTATATTTTGTCGGAGTTGTTTAATTATATCCTCGAACGCAGCAAATGGCAATAGATATATCATAATACGAAGCCTCCCTGGTCAAAAAATAAAATTAGAGCACTCTTAGAGAAAAGTGGAACGGATTTACTCATGTAAGTATCAATCGTACATACGTACTAAGCCGTAAACCACGACAATGGGCATTGGCTGATTTCACTTAAGGATGATAAGGACTTAGGCGTAGTAGTAGATAGGCTACTGAATTTTTCAAAGCAGTATATTGAGGATGAAAAATGAGAAAATAGGGTGCTAGGATTCATTAAGAGGAATATTAGCTACAAAAGTAAAGAGGTTATCCTTAAACTCATCAACTCATATGTCAGGCCACATTTAGCCTACCGTATTCAAGCATGGTCACCACATTTTATACATGATATCAACCTGCTAGAGTCAGTACAAAGGAGGGCAACAAAAATAATACCTTCCCTGAAGCACCTTGAATATATAGATAGACTGAAGGTATTAAATATGTTCTCATTCGAGAGAAGATGTGTGAGGGGAGATATGATTGAGTTTTTTAAAATATTTTCGGGGATGGATAAGTTGGATTTTGGCAAGTTATTTGAATTGGAAGGTAATAATAGGACTAGGGGTCACCACTCGAAAATTAAAAAAACAAAAGTGGAGGTTGGATATTAGAAAATAGTTTTTCACCAACACAGTGGTAGATTACTAGAATAGTTTGCCACTCGAGACAGTAGACAGTCTAAACTTAAATGTTTCTAAGCCAAATTAGATGATTATATGGGGAGGGAGGGTTAACTTAGCTTTTTTTTTGGGGGGGGGGGATTCTGGACTCATTCCTGTTGGTGCAGTTTGTTATTAATAGTGATGTTATTAATAGTTTGTTATTAATAGTTTCTTATTAATAGTTATTAATAATGTTATTAATAGTTTGTTATTAATATTAATGTTCTTTGTTTTGGGCGCGTTTCTGTAGATTGTTTAAATTGCATATTGTAGATGCAAGATCTGACACAATCCTATGGATGCATTTTGTGGGTTGGTTTTGACGGATGCGGATGACCTTTGAGGGGCCCTTGCAGCTTTTATCATCAGTGAAATTATGTCATGTTATGTTAACGCGTTCCTTTATTTTGTCTAAATAATAGTTGCGACCATAGTTTAATGCATTCACTATTCCGATCCAGAGTAAGTACGGCGTTCAATTCTTTTGTATAACACAAGATGAAGAGCACAAATTCATGCGTTCAATACTCAGATCCGGAGTAAGTAACGTATTCCATTCTTGTTTCCACCTAATCATTGGGAGAAAACTTTAGAAGTTCAATAGTCAAATTCGGAGTAAGTAATGCGTTCCATTATCTTTTCTAGCTAATAAATGATAGCATTGCTTACTTCGTTTCATAGTCAGATTCGGAGTAAGTAAGGCGGTAAATTCTCTTATGTGCCTCATAATTAAGACCAAGGTTTAATGCATTCCTTACTCAGGTGCAGAGTAAGTAACGTGTTCCATTTTCTTGACCACATAATGATAGACCACACAAATTATTGTCTCCAATACTCAGATCAGGAGGGAGTAATGAGTTTCATTTTTTGTATACCTAAAGTTGCAGAGCACAAATTACTGCATTCAATAATCATATCCGAAGTAAGTAACACGTTTCATTGTCTTCTCTACATAATGATTTGGAGCACAGTTCACTGCCTTCAATACCCAGATCAGAAGTGGGTAACGTGTTCCATTTTCTTGTATACCTAAATTTGGAGAGCTTAATTTTTTATTTAATCTAATACTCAGTTCCGGAGTAATTAACGAGGTCCATTTTATTGTTTACTTAATCAATGAGATCACTGTTAATGTGTTATATACTCAGATCCGGAGTAAGTAACCCGCTCCAATATCTTGCATACCTAAAGTTGGAGAGCACAATAGAATGCGTTCAATTATAATCAGACCGGAGTAAGTAACGTGTTCCATTTTATTGTATACCTAATGATGGGCAACCCAGTTCAATGGGCTCAATACTCAGATACGTAGAAAGAAACCCGTTACATTTTATTGTCTACCTAATGATTGTGAGCACAGTTTATTGAGTTTATTACTCTGATCCGTATTAAGTAACATGTTACATTCTATTATGTGAGTAATAAATGGGAGCACCGTTTAATGCTTTCAATACTCAGATCCGGAATAAGTAACCCGTTCTATTATATTACATACCTAATGATTGGGAGCACATTTTAATGCGTTCGATACTCAGATCTGAAGTAAGTAACGTGTTCCATTCACTACAATACCTAAAGTTCGAACACACAATATAATGCGTGCAATACTCAAATCGAAGTAACGTGTTCTATTTTATTGCATACAAAATGGTTGGGAGCTCAGTTGATTGTGTTCTATATTCAGATACGGAGTATGCAACGCCTTCCATTCTCTTGTATACCTAATCCTTTGGAGCACAGTTTAATACGTTCATTACTGAGATCCGGAGTAAGTAACGTAGTACATTTTCTTGTATACCTAATGATTTGGAGCACCACGGTTTAATGCATTCAATACTCAAATCCGGAGTAAGTAACACCGTCCTTTCTCTTTTATACCTAAAATTGGAGAGCACAATTTAATGAATTCAATACTCAGATGCGGAGTAAGTTACAGGTTGCATTTTATTCTATACCTAATTATGGGAAGCTCAATTCAATGCGTTCAATACTCACATCCAGAGTAAGTAACGCGTCCCATTATATTGTTTAACTAATGATTGGGAGCACAGTTCATTGCGTTTAATTCTCAGAATCCGATTAGTGTCCTTTTGGCAGTCCTTTTATTTAAAAAAAATTCAGTGGACTAAGAGAATTGTTGTGGTGGTTGCAATTCTGTTTGCGAGGTTACGAGTGTCTGAGCCAGTTAAGCACTATCAAAGAGCTTTAAAAATCATGAAGAAACAATAGTCCTCAAATATAGCAAGGATAAACAAGCGTCCTTGAATCAATCAAGGAAAACGAGTCCTTAAATAGAGCAAGGGCAAACAAACGTCCTTAAATAAAATCGAAACTAATATGCTTCGTAAAATAATATAAGAGCAAACAAGTTTCTTTAAATAAAACAAAGAAAAACAAGCTTACTTAAGCGGAGCAAAAAGCTTTCTCAAGTGAAAATGTTGAAAGAGCTTCCTTAAATAAAGCTAGGAACCCGAGCTTCTTAATGATGCAATGAAGGTAGGTGGAAACCTGCAGAAGTGGAAGAAATCGTGAATTATTAATTCTTAGTACATTATCTATAGAGCATATCAAATACCTCATACGCCACACGCTCTAACAGGTGTGACATCTTAGATCCTAACTTCGATTCATAAAAAGAAATACAATGTATCATGTTAGAGCTCTAAATGAAAATGTACCAAGCTAGTCACCCTTATTAATAATGGGCCCATAAATTCATGCATTATCAAAATATGGGCATCGCCTAGAGCTTTTGCACCTTGTGTCCCAGATACTCAGACAACCTACAAAGTTGCCAAATATTAAGTTCCAGGTGTAGACATAAATTAAGAGGTCTGTAGTCAATTACTCCTCTCGGTTTGTTATGACATACAAAATCCCCCACAAAATAGGTTTGCACTTAAAGAAAACAAGGTCTGCTGACCAAAATCTCGCGTGCCCTCACTTATTCTGATTTATTCTGACCTTCAAAACCTTCACTAATTCCCGGAGTAACCTTAGGAGGACCTTGGCAATTATATCATTCGAACGAGAATTTAAACACCTTAAGGGTTTCAAATTTCGTTAGAATCGGCCGAATAGTTATGATGTTATTGCCAATAAAAATAATTCCCGGGTTGCTTTTTAATGGAATTTGAAGATGTGGTTGGTATTATTAATGTTACTTCATAAATTCAATCCTTTCCATCTTGAGCATCAGCCATTTGTTCTTCATTTTCTTCAGGAGAGAAAATTATTTCACTTGCTGGCATTGCCACATTGGCCTACTTATAGTAAGCAATTCTTCTTCCTTCACCTTCTTGTGGCTTTTACTTATTGACTTGTCTATTTTACTCAAGTTAATCTCGAAAGCAAACCTGATGTGGTCCAAAAGAAGTAATCATTTCTCTCTGAACTTTAATGAAAGCAAGTTCCTTCACATAGATCTTCGTCTCCATAGGGGATTTAAATTAATTTGAGTTTCGTTTTGGCAACCAGGACAGCCAAGTTCACAGCAAAAAATAATTTGACACTTGCGCCTGAGGATATGAACAGGTTGTCTAGTTTTGTAATGAAAGTGCCTTAGGCCTGTAGCTCTCCTCTCCCAAGGGATATGTTTTTGGCCTGCTCCCAGTTCTTTTGGATCTGTTTAAGATTATGACTCTTTAATTTACAACGGGTCTAGAAAATAACTGTTCCCTCGTTCCCACTTTTCAAGCCCTTTAGGGTAAATATCCTTTGCAAGATTGGCTGCTGGGTAGTTTCTCACATCCACTTTTCAGAACGTCAACCAGAGTTTGGAATTGTGATGGGAACAACTCTGCTATTTTCAATTTAGGTGTTCAAATGTGTGAATGTCGTCAGTCTTGTCCTAATTTTAAAAGCAATTGTAGGTCAAATCCCACTGGTAGGATGGTAGAATTGAAGGCCACGTAATCTTCAGCACACTAATGAATATGTTTCAAACAGTAAAATAAGAAAAAAAGTGAAATAGATATAATTATTAATATAATAATAGTCATTTAATTCCCCAAGATGACAAAAATAAGTCAAAAATTTTAAGTAGCTAACCAAGTAGAACTAAAATTATACTAAAATAAAAAAAAACTTTAGAATTCATAAGTAGGGCTGCAAATTTTGAGCACCCCTCATTTATGTAATTAGAACGTTGAAAAGATTGACACACACTAATAGCACAGTATTCCATAGTATAGCATAATATATCATAACAGATTATAGCATAGTATATTTTAGAATATTGCATATCATAGTAGAGAATAGCACAGCATTGCATAATATAGCACAGCATAACATAACAGGATAACATTGCATAGTATATTATATTATAGCATATCATAGCATAGCAAAGCACAGAATAGTATAGCATAGTCTAGCCTAGGCTAAATTAGCTTAGTATAGCCACATACTTTAGCATAGTAGAGCCTAGACTAGCCTAGACTAGAATAGCCTAGCTTAGACTGACTTATTATAGCATAGTATATCATAGCTAAGCATAGCAGAGTATAACCTACCCTGTGTTAGCCTAGTTAGCCAAGCCTAGTCAAACATAGGATAGCCTAGCCAAAAATAGAATAGCATAGCTGTGCCGGGCCTAATCAAGCCTAGATTAGTATAATCTAGCTTGCCTAGTATAACCTAGGCATAGGCTACTTTATCTTATCTTAGATAGGTTATTATAGCCTAGCCAATATATCCTTGCATACGATAGCCTAGCCTAGCATAGTATAGGCTAGCTTAGGGAAGCCTTTCCTAGCATAATCACAACTAATATAATATAGCCAAGCGTATCATAATATAGCCTAGTATATCCTAGACTAGTATAGGATACTATACCCTAGACTAGAATAACCTTGCATAGCTCAACCTATTATAGCCTTGGTTAGCTAGCATATCGTAGCCTAACAAAATATTACCCACCATAGCCTAACATAGTCTAGCATAGCCCTTTCTAGCCTATTATACTTTAGCCTACCCTAGTATAACATAGTATAGCCCTGTATTGCATAGTATAGCTTAGCTTAGCATAGCTTAGTATAGCCTAGCTAGCATAGTATAGCCTAGCATTAACTATCCTAGACAAGTATAGCCTATACTATCCTATTATACCCTAGCTTAGTATTGTCTAGCCTAAGATACTCTCCTAGCATATCATTTTATAGCCTAAATTAGCATAGTATATCTTACCCTTGTACGTTATATCTTAGCATAGCTTAGCATAGTATAGCCTAGCATAGTAAGGCCTCTTCTAGGCTTGCCTAGCAGAATATAGCATATTAGCCTATGTAAAATAAAGTGGCCTTAGAATAATTGGTTGCCTTAATTTTACACAGCAAGCGGACAATTTACAGTCCTGAAACTATTAGGAGGCAGCGACAGGAGTTTGAAATTAATGATTATAATGATCACTACGTATTTACGTAGTGTCGTAGAATTCCCCTCCTTTTTGTTCTATCTCTAAGAGTGCTAAGTGTGTCTAATATATATTGATATTATAAGAATATCTTAAAGAACAGAGCCGTTACCAAACACGTAAGGATATAAAAGAAACGCCCACTAATTCACAAAATAAACTTATATTTTACCTTTATCAATTGAATACATAACATTTAGACATTAACTACAGTAATACTCTGAATATTATCCTAAACGAGAATTAATTAAATTAGTTGACCCACAAAATTAAGTTAACGTTTTCTCTACACACAACAATAATATAAGAATTAGGCTTACGGTCTCATGTGGAGTTTAAATGGCCTCAGAAATGTTATTGACTCCGACGCGTGCCGTGTGTCCAGTTGTAGATGAGCGAAATTCTACGGTCGTTTTGGCGAGGGTAGCAGCTGGGGGGGTCCACACGTTCTTCCGGGGGGGGGGTCTTCAAGGACGAGGACCAATACGGTGCTTTATGCAACACCTAGGCAGTCGTGGTCTCTCTGGTGAGAGTGAGTCGAACTTGTTTCTTAAATCAAGTTAACTTGGTGTGCGGTGTGATCACCGAGTAACGAGCTCGAGGAGGAGCTTTTCTCCTCCGTTACTTATTTCCTTATGGACGAGGACTGAACTCGGGGAGGGTCTTCTTCACGGGCGAGGATAACGGAGGGGGATTTCTCTGGCGAGAATAATTGAACTTGGTTCCTTACAAAGTTAACTTAAGAGTTCGGTGTGGCCACCGAATAACGGGCTCGAGGGGGAGCCTTTTCCTTCTTCTTCTTAATTCTTCAAGGACGAGGAATACCCCTGGTGTTTAAGGTGCACCAGGATATGAGGAGTCTCTCTGGCGAGAGTAAGTTGAACTTACCAAAGTTAACTTATTGTTTGGTTTGATAACCAGGGACTTAGCTCGAGGATGAGCTTCTTCTTAGCCCCTTAAGGTAGGTAGCCCTGCCTCTCTTGCAGGGTACTTCTTGGTCTGGCGAGCCAAGTACACTACCTCTCCAGTCTCGGTAGCTCGGTTTTGGATCCGAGGACTTCGTCACCTAGAAACTGACGTATACTACCTCCTTCTCTTTTCTTAATTCCTCAAGGACGAGGAATACTCCTGGTGTTTAAGGTGCACCAGGATATGAGGAGTCTCTCTGGCGAGAGTAAGTTGAACTTACCAAAGTTAACTTATCGTTTGGTTTAATAACCAGGGACTTAGCTCGAGGATGAGCTTCTTCTTAGCCCCTTAAGGTAGGTAGCCCTGCCTCTCTTGCAGGGTACTTCTTGGTCTGGCGAGCCAAGTACACTACCTCTCCAGTCTCGGTAGTTCGGTTTGATCCGAAGACTTCGTCACCTAGAGACTGACGTATACTACCTCGATTTTCCTCAGAGTTCCTCATTTATACCTAGCACCCCCACTGGGGGAGTGGTAAGGGGGGGGGGGCTGGAGGACGGCCCCAGGAGAGTTCTTTTTCCAAACGGTCTTTCCCACGAAGTCAAACATCGGCTCCTCGTTAGCCATCGAGATTGGGAGAAACCCGTCTCCAATTTCTTGTTCGACGTGAAACTGGATCTCACTCTCCTGGGGGAGATCTTACCTTTTTGACCTTTAGGGTCTTACATGGCACCGAGTAGTGCCACACTGCGGTTAAGCACTGACCCGCCGATGCCTTTGACGGATGTCTTTGCGGTAACCGCCTTGTGACTGCACCAAGAGTGGACGGGGGGGGGAGTAACCATTCCCCGACACGTAGGTACAATACTTACAACCGAAAGAGCTTCGGTATATACACTTTCAATATTTACAAGAAGGGGAAATCAATCGAATGTTGAGAGTATAACAAGCGAGAGTTAATAAACACGGGGAAGGATTATAAATTAAATCCTATAAGAAGCACAGCGTCTTTAGGGCAAGAGTAAATTTATCGTAAACAACGGAGGGCGATAGGGAACCAAGAAGTGATGATATCTAGGGGAAATTTCCCCGACATAAATTACTATATTTACATTTACGATTGGCCAACCTTTACATAAAAAAAGAAGAAGAAAATACCATTTAATTATTTGTCAATGGGAAACAATAATATACACAGCAAGGCTTAACACTAATTAGTTTGAATTTATTATAAGATTCCTGTATGTCTGAAGAAATATTTTGGGCAGCCTAGTCTAATCTAGCAGAATAGTTATGATGTTATTGCCAAAACAAAATAATTCCCGGGCCATCTTTGGGAAGACTTTGGCAATTATATCATTCGAAAGAGAATGTAAAACAATAGAAGGATTTCAAATTTCGTTAGAATCGGAGGAATAGTTATGATGTTATTGCCAAAACAAAATAATCCCCGGTATAACCTTGGAGGGAAAAACTTTGACAATTATAGCATGCCAAAGAGAATGTAAAACAACATAAGGTTTTTTAATTTCGTTAGAATCGGCCGAATAGTTATGATGCAATGACAAAAAAAAAGCAAAACGGGGACCGACTGACATAGTGAGATGTAGAGTCGCTCGCGACTAGACTCGCACGTAACTAAAAACAAAGACAATCCACTTAACTTTACATAAAGAAATAAAACTCCTGAAATGATTCATGGAAGGGTTTAAGTCAAATTATAATCCATATCCTCAACACAAGGAAGATAGATTCGGTACCCGAGATCTATTGTAAGCCAGAGTGCAGGAAATTTGAGTAAATGAGATCAACTTGGAGTCATTCCAATTTTTTTGCACCAAGACGGCAAAATCAACGAGAAAATTCGTCCAAATACCAAAGTTCACACTAAACTGTCCCCATTCACCTTGGGAACATGGTACAGGAAAGCTGCCAAAGTCGATCCCTACATACAAATATGGAAAGAATAGATTTTTTATTGAACTTCATACAGGAGAAATTACTCACGGTTTCTAATATGAAACCTTAAGTTAAAAAAAAAATATTACTTTAATAATAATCATCACTGGATCATAGAAAACCTTTAAACACAAAAGCTTGTGCAGTAAACTTAAGGAGAAAAAGCTAAAACATCTAATTAGACAGCTGCCCAAAATGGAAATGGTGCATTGGGCGTAATGAGCGACTCATTTGCAGGTTTAAAAAAAAAAAAAGAAACTCTTTTTGATCGAATACTCAAATAATCATTAAGAGGAGTAGTAATATCTTTTCTGGTCAGCAATTTCTCTTTTATAAAGTATTAAACAATAGTAAAAAACCGACACTAATAGCTATAACATCAACCTTTCTGTCATCTAGGTGAATACAATCTGCTGAATATGATTGCTGATTATGATAATGTTGATGACTAATGAATAATTGGTGATAATATATAATTAAAATAATATATGATTTGTGTGTAGCACTTCACATTGTAATTGTAAATGGTGTTTGCGAATCCTTGTACCTATAATGGAAACCATCCTGTCATCTAGAAGAATACCCCCGGATAAATGTGATTAATGATGATAGATGATAATGATGATTATTGATTATGAGTGATATTGAAAGTGATATATATATATATATATATATATATATATATATATATATATATATATATATATATATATATATTCGTAATACTTCAGAGTGAAGCTGTTACCGGTGGTTAGCGATGTTGATTATGACTGATGATGACTAATTAATTGATAATGATGATGAGTGATTATGATAGCTAATAAGTGTTTTTCTTTATATGAGTTTGAGGCAAAAGTTCACAGAGTAGCTGTTCGTAGTGGCTTGCAATAATCTGTACGTATCCTCGAAACTTTAATGTCATCTGGGTAACGATCTAACGAAGTTAAGCCACATCGGTATCGTAATTGAACGGGTGGTAGACCCTATTCGGGGTATATTTACGTCGGCCGTCTGGTGTAACAAGCCTTAGTTCGGATCCCACGTTACACCGCATGTCCATACCCAAATATTACATTTATTTCATTCCTTTCATCAGATAGGATGCCCTTGGATGATGCCTTTAGATAATACCCTTTGAATACCCTTTGATGAAGCCTTTGAAAACCCTTTGGTGATTCAGCATCACCTTCATCCATAAATACTAAAGGCGAATGGGATTTATCATGAGAGTCCAGGAGCAAATTCGTACAAAGAGTACATAAGTACTCGTATGTACGAACTTGAAATCCTTTGAGCGTCCATTGAAAAAGGAACGTTGAATATGTTAGTTTTTACTGGTGTTTAACACCCTCTATCCCTCGAGTCTATGCAAGGGTTCGATTAATATGCTTGTTCCATGTGGTGGTTCCCATTTGAGAGTCCACAGAAGTGGGCATGAAGTCCGAGGTATACCCCTCCTGACTCTGCCCCTGGGGTAACTGTTTGTGTGATAGAAAAAGCTTATTTATTTAATAGAGAAAAATACAAAGATTTGGAGCAAAAGTGGTGAAGTTAATGTAAATGAAAAAGGAGGAAAGAGCATTTAAGTAGATACTAAAGCTGAAAGAGTTCGCAACTCTTCAGAACCTGCGCTTGTCTAGTAACGGAGGTATGTTACCAAACAAGACAGACAGGCAAAGGTAGCTGGTGATAGCAAATAGAGAAGAAAAGGTAACACAGAGGAAGAAAGAGGGAAGGAGAGAAGCGGAAATAGAATCATCTCGGCGACAGTGAAGACGAATTTCGGAGGAGGGAAGTGGATGAGAGTGAGGAGCATCTCCACATCATAACGAGAAACATTCGCACTCAAATACTTCAATATTTAGAACTCAACATCTTATCTTTAGAAATAAAACACCTTAACATTTAGAAGTCAATATTTTATCTTTGGAGAAAAAACACCTGAACATTTAGAACTCACCATCTTATATTTAGAACTCAAACGCCGTAGCATTTAGAACCCAACATTTTATCTTTGGAACTCAAAGACCTTAATATTTAGAACTCACCATCTTATATTTAGAACTCAAACACCTTAACATTTAGAACTCACCACCTTATATTTAGAACCCAAATTCCTTAGAATTTAGAACTCAACATTTACATTTTATCTTTGGACCTCAAACTCTTAAACATTTAGCACTCACCATCTTATATTTAGAGCCCAAAACCTTAACATTTAGAACTTTACATTTATCATTCGAATTCAAACACCTTAACATTTAGAACTAACCGCCTTATATTTAGAATTCAAATACCTTAGCATTTAGAACTCAACATTTTATCTTTGGAAATAAAACACCCTAACATTTAGAACTCGGCATCTTATATTTAGAACTCAAACACTAATATTTAGTACTCAGTATTTTTTCTTTGGAATTCAAACACCTTAACATTTAGAACTCACTGCCTTATATTTAGAACCCAAATACCTTAGCATTTAGAACTAAACATTTTATCTTTGAAAATAAAACACCCTAACATTTAGAACTAAAGATTTTATCCTTGGAACTCAAACACCTTAACATTTAGAACTCAACATTTACATTTTATCTTTGGACCTCAAACTCTTTAACATTTAGCACTCACCATCTTATATTTAGAGCCCAAAACCTTAACATTTAGAACTTTACATTTATCATTCGAATTCAAACACCTTAACATTTAGAACTAACCGCCTTATATTTAGAATTCAAATACCTTAGCATTTAGAACTCAACATTATATCTTTGGAAATAAAACGCCCTAACATTTAGAACTCGGCATCTTATATTTAGAACTCAAACACTAATATTTAGTACTCAGTATTTTTTCTTTGGAATTCAAACACCTTAACATTTAGAACTCACTGCCGTATATTTAGAACCCAAATACCTTAGCATTTAGAACTAAACATTTTATCTTTGAAAATATAACACCCTAACATTTAGAACTAAAGATTTTATCCTTGGAACTCAAACACCTTAACATTTAGAACTCATCATCTTATATTTATAACTCAACATTTTAAGATTTAGCACTCATCATTTTATCTTTGGAACTCAAACACCTAAACTTTTAGAACTCACCATCTTATATATTTAGGACTCAAACACCTTAACATTTAGAACTCAAACACCTTGACATTTATAACTCACCATCTTATATTTAGAACTCAAACAGCTTAGCATTTATAACTCAATATTTTATCTTTGTAAGTAAAACACCTTAACATTTAAAACTCAACATCATATATTTAGAACTCAAATCACTTAGGACTCAACATTAAGTCTTTGTTCCTCTGTAAAGGCAAAACGAGGAACTAAGTTCTCTCGTCCCAAACAAAATAATGAGAGGTTCAACAGGAAGTTGCTCGATATCTGGCAGGCTAAAATAATACAAGGAATGTTTCTTTAAATATATTAAATAAATATAATGCACTTCCCGGTGAGAGCGAGAGAGACGAGTAAATAGGGAGCTTGCGACAGGTGCAGGCGCAGAGGTAATTGTGACAAGGACTGGCAGGGGTCTAGTAAGGCAGTGCATGCAACAGCAGGTCCTCGATGTACCAACTTCTGATAGGTTCTGCATTCTTCGAGTCACGGGGGCCCTTTATAACCTGTACCGTAAGTGTGGACGTGAGTAAATTCACGCCGGCTTTCAAGTCGTAGACCCGCGCTCCCCAACCGCTACGACGTAATTTACTACTGCGTCGCAAACCACGTAGGTTAGTAGGTTATCCTTACAAACTCAAAAGCCTTAACATTGAGAACTCACCATGATATAAAAAGAACTCAAACCCCTTAGCTTTTAGAACTCAACATTTTATTATTGTGAATAAAACACCTTAAAATTTTGAACTCAACATCTTATATTTAGAATTCAAACACCTTAGCATTTAGTACTCAACATTTTATCTTCGGAACTCAAACACCTAAACATTTAGAACTCACTATCTCATATTTACAACTTAAATCATTAACATATAGAACTCAACATTTTATCTCTGTAAATAAGACACCCTAACATTTAGAACTCACCATCTTAAATTTAGAACTCACCACTTTAGCATTTAACACTAGGCATTTTATCTTTGGAATTCAAACACCTTAACATTTAGAACTCGATATCTTATATTTCCAACTCAACATTTTATCTTTGGAAATTAAACACCCTAACATTTAGAACTCAACATCTTAAATTTGTAAATGAAACACCTTAACATTTAGAACTCAACATCTTAACTTTGTAAATGAAACACCTTAACATTTAGAATTCAACATTTTATTTTGGGGAACTCAAACACCTTAACATTTTGAACATCTTATCTATGTAACTCAAACACCTTAACATTTTGAACAACATCTTATCTATGTAACTCAAACACCTTAACATTCAAACTCAACATCTAGTATTTAAAACTCAAATATCTTACTTAACCTTCCGAAATTAAACTCATCTACCTTTTAAACTTAACATCTTAACGTTTGGAACTTAAACGCCCTTATTTGAACAAGTTGACCATCATTGTCATTAAGAACTTAAGCACATTGAATGTAATAACGTTCAACACCATGTCATTTGCGAACATGAGAACTTGAATAAATTTGAACTTAGCAACTTTAACACTTAACACATATGAGAAATAAACCCCTTCAATTTAAAAAGGTTGAAATACCTCAAACTTAATATCCCGAAATATCTCTCGTTAAAAAACTAAGAAGAAGAGGAGGAGGATCAATAAGATGATGAATAAGATGGTGAAGATGATGAGGAAGAATAAGATGATGAATAAGATGGTGAAGATGATGAGGAAGACGATGATGATGATGATGATGATGAAAATAATAAGGAATATGATGATAAACATGATGACTATGATGATGTTGATTATGATGAAGAAGGGGATGAATAAGATGATGAAAATGAAGACGGAGATGATGATGAGAATGATGATGATGGAGATGATGATGATAATGATGAATGGGGTGAATAAGATAATGAAGATGATGATGAGGAAGAAAATAATGATGAAGATGATAATGCAGAAAAGAATGAAGGGGATGATGTAGAAGATAACGATGAAGAAAATTGAAATTAGCATAACTTTAGAACCAAAACATGTGCAACCTAACACCTAAACATCACTCACACAGTTCTTCCTCCACCTCCTTTTCGTAGTCTTGCCCCGCCGCCATGATGATTCACCCTCCTCGAAAACTCTTACAAAAAAAACCCGATGTCCTCCTCAACACTCCCTGTTTACACAACAACTGCAGACACCAAGACCACTCTCATTTACACACTCACACATTCAACCGCACTAGTGGTAGTTAGCAATTTTTATTTATTATTATTAATTTGGAACTAATGGGCGAAACCCAACGTGGCGAAGAGGTTTGTAAAGGAAGTGGTGGGGTTAAGAAAGAGGGAACAGGCGAATAATTAGGGCCAGTAGGACGCGCAACTCTCGTGAATGAGATTAATCTTTGAAATGAAAGCGTGTACATAGCCACGCTATGTACACGCTATGTACATCTCGTTGAGACACCGAGTCTTGTGTGGCCATCTCTTCCTCTACACCTTTTCATCACATTTTAGTTAACATTTGTTTCCTCTTCCTGAGACAAATACTGGTCTAAGTTCGGATTTTCCCCGGTAAGTCTTTTTGAGATACCCAATACTAGTGGAGAAATAGACAAGGTCTGAATTTACGCGCGATTGTGCGTATGTGCAGACTGAGAACCAGCCGTTCCGGCGATATGCACCACATATAAGGATGTATAACTATGTAAATACGGTACAATACTTCATTATTTTCAGCCTCCTCTATGCGTATTTAATATTTTATTTCCCCTTTTTTAAAGACCTCAGATCTTGTTAGTTAAGAGAACATAAATTCTTCTCTAGAAGTTTAATGTTCCTTTCCAAATTTATTTTTCCAACCTGAAGAAAAGTATCGTAAGATTTATTTAACTATCAGGATACTAATACGTTTCATTTTGACCCCTATTACTTGGATCCATAGTTCTAAAATGGTTTGCTCCTCAGTTTTCACAAAAATTGATAAAATATTCACAGGAGAAATTCGATCTTAAATAACCTTGCAATAGAGATGAGCTGGACAAGAAGCAAATATGAAACAATTTGAGCGGGATATCTTGTAAAGGTAACTAACTCTTAAGAAAATAGAGCAGAAGGTTGAATTTACTCTGACTATCAAGTTCAACTATCCATTTATTTCAACTGGAGTTTTGATTAGCTAAGTAATTAATTATTCAACCCCAGTTTTGATTGAAAGAGTAATTAAATGCATCATAATTCAGCTCGATTCGTAAATGGAAAAAAAGGTGGTATGCTTTGTGCATGAATGCAAGTATGTAGGATCCCTTTGTATGCAGAATCTAAACATTACGAACGCAAATACAACTATGCAGGGCCGCATGTGCGCATGTGAATCTGTGTTTTGATGTAGGAAAGAAACGTGTACATAGCCAATGAACTGTTTAAATAAAAAAAAACTACTCATATTCTGTGCTGAAGTATCCAAGACAATCTTCTAATTAGTGCTATGTAGCGCATATAAATTGAGTCTAATTGAAAATATCCACCAATAAAATGTCCTCATAAACTTGCTACTGTAAATTAAAGCTTATAATTAAACTTAATGTAATAACTTAATGGTTTATAGAAGGAAAAAAAAAATAGTTACATCAATAATCAGAAAGATATCTGCTTGATCGCATAGTCGCAACGTACTATGTGTCTATTTCTACACATACAAACCAGATTTAAGATATATTATTACATCTTCTCATGTTTTATGCTAATCATTTTCGTTGTCGGACGGTCGGAATCCGAAGGTATTTTACAAACAATCGTCCGCCTTTTTTTATTCGTAGAATTTCATTATGCGCTTTATAAATCGCACATTAAGTGAGGTTTCATTATACCTATATTGTAGCCATTGTGTGTGAATATACATTCTTTACAAGCCTTGTTGTAGGATAACTTTTGTTTTTCTAGAATTCACAATAACATTGTGTATATAGGATTTACCAAGGCGTGCATAGCTGAACATAGCGTACTATAGACATCTAATTCTGATTCTTCTATCTTTATGTATTGCAAGCTAGCATGAAATTTCCTTCTCATCGTAAAGCAATCGATTAAAATTCACATAAGATCTAATCCCTCTATAATAAAGACCTCGTAAAGTGACGCGCATTCAGAAATCTTGAGATATTTGGCATCGCTGACAGATCACGTTTTCAACATGTTTGTCGCGGCCTTGGGACACAATCTAGAATCCATATCCTAGAGCCAAGAGCTCTTTCAACCTCGCATGGTATCTATTAATACTTGAAACTTTAGCTTAAGAGTTAGGTATTTGCAAACGTTTATGAAACTATGTCAGTTACGATGCGAGTTTATTTAGCATGGCGTTTCCACCAAGGTAAAATGAAGTACAAATTAGGTAGGGAGTTGTCTTTCTCATCTTTACTTCTTTGCATTCATACTAAAAGTATTTTGTAGTTGCGGTTGCAACCGAGATTTTCTCCCAGATAGGGGTCTTAAGAGGAACAATTAATAGTTAAATCTTGACGAAATAAAGACGCCCAGGTTATTTATTTTTTGTAGTAGTGGCCGGAGGGAGCTATTTAGAACCAGTTTCCTGAAAATTGTAGTCTAAGGTTAGTTATTCCATTTTCCAGAGTAGTAAAAGGAGGTGAATTTCATAGATTTAAAATAAAGTTGTAACTAATTGAATATAGATTATACTGAAGATATACTTTATATTTATTTATAAAAATGGTAACCAGAATAAAAATTCTAACAGAACATTTCCAAAGATTCATGGTAAAAAAAAATGGAAAAATTAAAGAAATTAAAATTTGTGGTAAATGGACATACCGAGTAACCCCAAAAGGAGACTTTTAAGGCACTAGGAGCGGGCGGTCACGTAACTCTCCTAACCTGCCCTCTTCAATGAAAAAACACAATACAAAAGCAATAATTAGGAAATTAATGAAGGAAATGGATAATATAATTGAAGAGAATCCAGGATGACAAAAATGCCCGAAACATTACAGTCAACACGGTGTCATCAGACGAGCTATTTACTCTTAAGTAATTTTAATCCTATTCTTTTAAACCATGTAATAGATTTTCCCCGGCAAAGTTAATTTCCCCCTGCAATGATTTTCCTGAAAGAAAATTGAAGAATTTGTATTAATTAGTTAGGTTCCAAATTTCAACCTGTAGCGGGGCCAATTTCGACGTAGCCTATGCTGAAAACCTGATCCTTAAAGATAGCCTTTGGAGCCTATGGTGCTATGTGCACCCACATATTTCAAGCCACTTTTGCTCTTAGTATATATTGATTTAAGGGTTATTATATTTCATATATATATAATTTAATTTAGACCTTAAAGGGTTAATGATGTAAATCACACGACCGCCGATTGGGACCAGCGATCATCGATTGTTGTCTAGTATTTTTCGATGCTTGAGAAACTCTAGACCGAAACTAGTCTCGTTTAGTCCAAATAGGTACTAACGGTGATAATTATAATGGGTTTAATACAGATATTCACCGATTTTTAAAGCTTTAATTTCTAAGTGAGGGCCTACTCTTTAACTGGAGATGCAAACCACGGTAAAGGCGACCCGAATCATATCTCCATCCGACTACTAACCAAAACCGATGTGACAAGGGAAATCGGAAGCGCTATTTCCACATGGCTAGACCATAGCCCACTCTTAATTAGTCGAATATTTGTCAATTGTCTAATTCCTTAATCATTTAAATATAAATAAATGCAAGTAGACTCCTTTAATAAGGCCTAAATAAACCGCAGTAAAAGAAAATTCAATTCCTTGTGCTTTCGTCTTTATTTAAACGGGCCTCATTTTGTGAATGAAGCGTAAGTGCTTGGGTGCGTGAAAGAGAAATTTAACTCTTGTATTGGGCACACATTTAGTTGAAATAAAAACATGCAATGTGAGATAGAGACGCGATGCCTTTCTCTCCACACACGAGACAATACACCAAAGATCAGACTCGGAAAGCGAAACGAAACAAACAAATGAACATTTGAGCCTCACCCAAGCCACTTGTCCACACAAGTGTACATCATCCTCGCGGTTCGTCGTGTGTGTAAGAATAGAAGCGTAATATGTGTGCGTGTGCGTGTACGCACACGAATGCGAGTTTCTCGGAGCAAGCCCTGGCATCTCGATGGATTCCAGGCCCCATACTGCGTACATTAAGCGCCGGATGATCAATTTATAATTCCCTTCTTTGTCTTGCTCTTTTTACGACTTTTTCGAAGACTTTGCATCTGCGAACAGCCAACACTTAATTGCCATCCAACCCAAAACATTATGTGTGTATATATATATATATATATATATATATATATATATATATATATATATATATATATATATATATATATATATTATACAATGAAACCCCTTTTTGAGCAAAAAGTTTATTGAACCGGAACTAGTTTCTGTATGAGGTTTTCCATACCATCTTCAACCGTTAACTGAGAGAAATTGACAAAGAAAACAGAAATACTAAAATATACAGAGACCGGCAACTGACATTAATCAGGAGGCGTTAGTTTTAGGTGATTAACAATGGCCGCTATATATCAGACCTCATTTAAAAAATATTGTTAATCCCCTAAAACTAACGCCTCCTAATTGATGTCAGTTGCTGGTTTCTGTATATTTTACTATTTCTGTTTTCTTTGTCAATTTCTCTCAGTTAACGGTTGAAGATGGTATGGAAAACCTCATACAGAAACTAGTTCCGGTTCAATAAACTTTTTGCTCAAAAAGGGGTTTCATTGTACAATATATATATATATATATATATATATATATATATATATATATATATATATTAGGGTGACCCTTATTTCATGGTAATTTTGATTTTTTGATGTTTTACCAGGGACCGGCAGTTCAAATGTTCCATTTGCTCCGAAAACAATGTATGCAAAGTTATTTTTAAAAATATTAATATTTAGGGGTAGCTCAAACGAGTTTGAAGTTTCTTATTTTTTGTAAGACAATGGACACTTTCTTTGTGCCGTCATAGGTGATTTAGAAAACTGTTTAACACTAACAATTTAAAAGTCTCCTTATTTGATGCAATAACCATAGTTGTAAACACATTTCATTTCACAGCACTAATTCTAGGTCCCCTCTCCTCGAGTCTTATCCCATCAAGGGGGGGGGGGGAGTCTCATGGGCGCCCATCTCCCACTCATTGTAGCCTAGTTTGAAGTCACTGTGGACTTGCAGGCGTCAGGGTAATTCATCCGGTGTTTCTCCATTACTATGAAGAGGAACTGCCTCTGCTCTTCGTTCTTTGTGAGGGCCAGGTTGAAGTCCTGCATCAGGGCGATGCTCCGCTCAGCGAAGTCGTTCACAGTGTGCAGTTCCTTGACGCAGGAAGCGGCGAGGGAGTATCCCTGATTGTCGGGGCCACTCAGTTGGGTCAAGTGCCAGGAAACTTGCATCCAACCCAAGGATCTCAAAGAAGGATGGCGTGGCAGACGTCACAAAACTTGCAACAGTTTTCTCTGTAAGTGCAGTAGATGTTAGCTCGACCGTTGCTCGTCAAGGAGTATCGTCAGAGCCCTCTTCCTTCTGCATTGGCCAGGTGATCATCAAAAAATGCAAGAGCAACCAGCCTCTCGCTCAAGTACCAGAGATGGCGCCCAAAGACTGTACCTATCACCTTGGCCACTGCCTTGTCGGGGTACGACACCAGCATCTTAAGCAGTTAGAGATCTTGTGCCTGTACTGCAGCTGGAGATGTCGCACGAAACCAAGACACATTGTACGTCGAGATGCTGAAAGTAACGAATCGTTGAACTTCAGATTTTTCGCTTGCAGTGAGGTTGAATTGCTCTGGATCTCGGAACAGGTAGATCTTGATGGCTTAGATGATTTTTGCCATACAGCGGGCACGGTGGAGGGCACCAGGCCGCAAAATTCTGATCTCATGCTCCGGCTGTACACCCAAGACGATTATAGACAGTTCTAGTAGCTCACTGTAGGTGACAGGTGGCGTGTATTCTTCCAGTAGTCGGTTGAACTCAATCATGAGGTCATCGCAACGCTCAAGGAGGTGTAGTGGTATATCTTTCTCTGTGAATGTCTGAGGCAGAGATTTGTCCAAGTCCTTCCATTTGGTTTGAAATCGCCTGAAGAGAGCAATATCAGGCCCAGAAGAAGGGCCGACGCATGTTGTTAATGCCTTTTCACACACCAGTTTCAAGATGTGGTGACGACAAGCGAGGTGAAGAAATCTTCGATTGAGCCGTTGCTCGATTATGGTACATGTTCCTGACGAAATCCCTGTGTTCGAAGCGATCCGTTACTCTCCAGTTTTCGAGAACAGTCATTACGGCATCGGCCATTGCTTGACCAGTGCCACTGGGAAGGACTGGGACTCCCAATAGCTTTGCAACGCCATGTCCTGAAACCAGAACAGAAAAGGGGGAATGAGTAGGATGGAACTGCTGGAACTTTATTTAGAGCTGGATGCGAGTTTAGAGATTTTTCCCAGTTTACGCTTTTCAGCTTGAGAGTGCTTCATACACTGTTCTTTTTTCTCTTCATCCCTATGCTGTTGTTCTTCTCGAGGTGCAAGAGACATGTCCCGTATTGTTGACATTGTGCCTCGGCACACCTCCTCCCTCTGGGCTCGTAGAACCTCCCTGTCCTAGGCGATTGCAATAATTTACATCGCATCTTCATGTGTGATGTCAAAGAGGCGATCAAGGGACAGAAGGAAATCATTCTCGTTCTTCTACTGTTTTTCTGCTTGCCTGTTTTTGTTCTTCTTTCGACTTTCCCAGTTATCATGTAGTCGTATAACTTTCTCTCTTGCTCGCTGCACTTTCTGCATTGGAATACGTGCGCGATCCCAGAAGGTACTCACTAGTTTGGCCGTTTCCGCCGTTGCTTCCTTTGTCGTCATCTTCTGGTTAAGATGGAGGTAGAGATAATATCGAAGCACCTGTTTGCTTAATGGTATCATGCTCCCAATGATGGTAGGCTCGACTGAATCGAGTAGGTAGGCACTTGTCATAGCTCTGGTTACAGACGCCATGGTACCTGTAACAAATAAAAAAAAGAAAGAAAATGGCCCTTATTGTCTAGGCTGCACTGTACAACTGCGTCTAGTAGGGAAGGAAACAACCCACTGCGTCCGTCTCTCTCACAGCATCACCCAAGCAACTAGATACCACGGCATATCGGAAGCGGTAGTGGGTTAGTGTTGGGTATTTGCCATATAATTAAACCTTGTTAATGCTGCGCCTTATTTTAATTTTATTTATTTAGTGTTTGTGCATAAATTGGTATTTCTATTGTCTTGATTAGTCTTCTACTTAAGATACCAGCCAAAATTTAAGGTATGAACTATAATTATAAACCAAGAACCATAATAACAAAATTGCTAAAATGTCAAACTTTAAGCTGATTGAGCGACCTCTAAATAGAAAAATTTTTCAAAAATATTTTACACTGAGTTTTTTGAGCAAATGGAACATTCTGCCCGTCCCAGTTGAAATTCAAAATTCGCCAAATAAGGGTCACCCTAATATATATATATATATATATATATATATATATATATATATATATATATATATATATATATATTACTGAGAATCAAACCAGCGTTCTCTCGCAAAAGAAGTCACTCGTGGCTCATTGGTAATGCTAATAGTTAAAAGCTGTGCCAGAAGTGTGGCGTGCAGAAGGCTGGACCCCTGGAACGATCAGCAGACTAAAGAAGAAATCAAGGAGGAAATAGAAAGAAACCAGCAATGGGCGAAGCTTGATAAGATAATCAAATTTAGAAACAGAAGAGGCCTCACGGAATATTATCACGTGTTCAAAATAATCTTCTCAGATATGCAAAAGGCGACAAAGGCGAGAGAGAAAGGGCTACTTCTTTTCAACGCAAAAATAAGCGGTGAGCAAATCAAACGGGTGGAGCTCACTTCGGTGCAGATTTGCTTTAGATGCTATAGAATCGAACACCACACGACAAAAGAGTGCAAGGAGCAGGAATCGACCTGTTCCAGATGCAGCCAAAAACGTCACGGCTGTCGCAAATGCCCAGCAGCGGAAGACAGATACCCAAACTGTAGACAAAAACACGGGGCAAAATAATCTTCTCAGATATGCAGATGGCAACAAAGGGGAAAGTGAAAGGTCTACTTTTCTTCCGCGCAAAAATAAGCGGTGAACAAATCGAACGGGAGGAGCTCACCCTGGTGCAGATTTGCTTTAGATGTTATAGACTCGAACACCACACGACAAAAGAGTGCAAGGAGCAGGAATCGACCTGTTCCAGATGCAGCCAAAAAGGTCACGGCTGGCGCGAATCCCAGCAGCGGAAGAGAAATGGCCAAACTGTGAACAAAAACACGGGGCAATGACGATGTCCTGCCTTAGAAAGAAAGAGTTCCTAAAGAGAAAAGCGGAAGAGAAAAAAGCGCCCTAGAAAGAAAGAGATCCTAAAGAGAAAGAAGAAAGAGAAAAAGGAAGGAGGAACACGAGGGCGAACACCTCTTACGCCCAAGCGGCAAAAGCCAGCCCCGCTGGAAGTGTGGAGAACGTCACACAGAAAACCTATTTGAAGATCAGCAAAGAAAACTCGTCGAAAGTCCTCACATGCATACAAGGGGCGGTCAATAAGTTTTGCAATCCGGATATAACGAAACGAGATATGAGGAAAAGTGTTTTATATTATTTTTCAATATAACTACCCTCGACTTCAATGCACTTGCGCCACTTGTCCCTGAGGCTTCGAATTCCCGACAACCAGAAATCTCCCGACTGCTGTTCAATCCACTCCTGGACGGTGAGCTGGACATCTTCATCGTCCCCAAACCGCCGCCCACGCAGTGCAGCCTTGAGCTGGCGGAATAAAAAATGGTCGCTAGGGGCCAGATCTGGAATGTAGGGGGGGATGGTTGAGCTCCTCGAATCCGCACTCGCGCAGGGCAGCTTGTGCAACTCTGGCTTTGTGGACAGGAGCATTGTCGTGGAAGAGCAGGACACCGCGTGTCAACTTGCCGCGCCGCTTCTGACGGATGCACTTCTTCAACCCAGCCAGTTCCTCGGCGTAATATTGGCCTGTGATGTTCCTTCCACGAGGCGCATAGTCCACCATCAACACTCCCTCAGAATTCCAGAAGATGGTGGCCATGATCTTCCCGGCTCAGGGTTGGGTCCAAAACTTGATAGGGATCGGAGAGCCCCTGTGCTTCCAGGCCATGGTTTCGAGCTTGGTCTCGGGTTCCTAGTGATGGACCCACGTTTTATCACCTGTCTCTATGCGTAACTCGAATACCGCCTGTTCTTGGTTCTACAGGAGCAGCAGCTCTTCCGAACTTTGACGACGTTGAAGTTGATCATGGGGCGTGAGGTTTCTAGGGACCCAACGGGCAGAGACCTTGGTCATGGTCAAATTGGCGTGGATGATGTTGATAACACTTCCATGTGATATTTCAAGTTCTCGCTCGATTTCTTCGACCTTCACCCGTCGATTTTCGAGGATCATCCTCTCCACACGGGCCACATTTTCCTCGTTGGTCACGTCTGACGGGCGTCCTGGACGGATGTCATCTTCAAGGGACTCACGACCATTGGGAACTCCCTATTCCACCGAGCAATGGTTGCATAGGAAGGGGCGGTGTCGGTGTACAGTGCAATCATGCGTTCATGAATCTCTTTTGCATTCTTGCCTTCCTTGGTCAAGAAATTTGATCAGTGCGCGGTGCTCAACCTTCTCCATTGTTGAAAAATTTGTGATTGACGATATGCGATCAGCTACTGCTTCTTAAATAGACGAGGCAGGAGCGTGCGGCTGCAGGTCCTGACTTGTCATAACTTGTCCTAACACCCCCACAAATAGCCATCTCACTTCCTCTGTTTTGCCCTACCGATTCGCAAAACTTATTGACCGCCCCTCGTATTATATGCCTCTGAGGGAATGCCATCGATGGACCACTGTGAGAGGCAGTCCCTTGGAAATACCCCTCTATTCTTTCAAGACCACCTGAGCCAGCCCAGCGTGAGATTTTAAGAAAGTCGAGGAAGAATCCGTCGCTCGCCCGTCCCAGCTGTGTTTGCGTTCAGACGCCAATCGTACCTCCCTCACCTGCGATAACGCCGTGCACAGACACATTAACACTACCCCCATATCGCGAGGCAAGTTTTATCGTATGGAACGACGCATTCACATGAATTGTGTTTGTTTAGACTGGCGTCTATTGGATTAGCCAACTGAGTATTTAATCCGAGGATCACCATCTCTCGAGGAGATTGAAAGCCAGCCATCCACTCCGTCCAGACTGCCGTCTGTTTCCCGTGAACCCCCGTAACCCGTTTCGAAGATCTAGTCAACAGATCTACCTTCATTAAGCGCTTGCCCCTGTTTAGAGGAAAGCTAACGAGCCCCTTTCTTCCCGAAGAGTTGTGCGGCCCTCTAATTTTCACCACCCCTTCAAGATTCCCGTTCGTTCGAGACTGAGACTCCCTGCCGATCTGCAGAATCATCTCGAATTGAGATTACGTCTCTCTGAAGCAGAGAATATCTCATTCTTCGTCACGAATTAATCTAGCCCCATCTTCGAGTCCTCCCCGCCAGGACTCCCGGAAGTATCTTCTTGAAAACCTGCGCCGTTGTCTTCCACCCCTTTCCCATTCGATTCGCCCGCACTTGAAGGTAAAGCGATCTTGTATGGTCATCCGTAGATTACCTCGTTAATCTTCACTTAATTCATTTAACTACCATTAAAAAAATTTTCTCCTTTTGTATATATATATATATATATATATATATATATATATATATATATATATATATGAATGCAATGTCCGCAGGAAAAAATGAAATGGTGTTTTCCTGCGGGATATTGCATTCATTTGCTACCCTCACTTAATACTTTGTGAGTTTTTCATTTCATATATATATATATATATTTTCCCCCTTTCTATTATATATATATTAAAATTATATTTGGGGGTATTGTCTTTATATATCTTTTGAACTTCAACTTGACAAACCATTAATCTAAACCCAGTCAACCGTAATTCGCACTCTTTATTCTTCGTCCCGAACTATCTCAAGCGGCATGTGGTCAGCTCTCTGCCCCTGCTTGTGTACGACTCTGAGCACCGAGCTAGTCTACACAGGTATACCTTGAAAATGCCTACGTGAGGAATCTAACGAGCCCAGGCTGCTTCACTAAAGAGCAAAATACTATGCTCAAGAATAATGGCTTAGCAGAAATGTGGTTCCCGAAAAAAACATGAGGGGAATTCCTGAAGCTGCAGTTCCAGACAGGGGAAGAGGCACCAGCGACTGCCTTCTCAATATATGAAGAAGAAAAAATGGAAAGGAATACGATCCCGGAACCCACCCCAGCTCCTCAACGGTCCGCAAACAGTGACCCCAGAATTGAGGCCAGAAGGAAACGGGAAAAGTGAAAAAAAGCATCCAGAAGGATTAAACAGGCTGAGGGTAATCTCTCAGGCTCTGCTTCTTCTTATGAAGAAGAACAGGAGTGCCCCCAGCCTCCTAAGATACATGAGAGCGCAAGGCGCAAGAGCAAAAGGAAGAGTTCTCGTCAAATCAAAAAGTACGATGGAGAAGAGATCAAAATCCGATTTTACAGGAAAGTTGAAGCTCTCTTCCCAGAGGATCCCAATATTGGGAAGATATTTGAAGGAATCAAAGCTGGCTTATTAAAATGGACGTACCATTCGCCAGTCCAGGAAGCGCTAATTGACGAAGCGCTCATGGCGGCAGAAATAAAAATATATAGGGACTCCTGCCTCGCCATAAGTGAAACAGAATTTTTTAAAATCAGAAACGGAAGAAAGGGACGTCATAAAAAGCAATAGAAGAAGGCTCACACACACATACAAGACACAGGCACTAGACAACACAAACATGGAAAACACAAATAACACATTAAAAATACTTACAATTAACGTCAATGGACGAGGAGGGAAACACATTCCATACGGAAACATATTCCGTACAGTGGATCCCGACCTGATCCTCATCACCGAACACGCTGCTAACACGAACACAAGCAGAGTAAAGATTCCAAATTACACCCTTATAAATAAAAACCACATACTGGATCGTTACGACAGCGAAGCCATCGCGATCCGAAATACATTACATACAGAAAACTTCCAAATCTAGAAGTCATTTGTGGTTGTTAAAATACCAATCCTGGTGGCAAACCTGACCGTGGCGGCTGCCTATCAGCCTCGACGTCGCAAATACCTGCCGATTACCAACTTTTAGGCTCTCTTCGGGCGCAGGAAACTAACATTGCTTGACAGGGATCAAAACGCGAGATGCAGAGCGTCAGGCTACGGAAGCAACGACCAAATGGGGAAGAAACCTGGAGTTGCTACTCGAAAGAGACAGACTCCAGAGGTTCGGGCCGGATTTCCCGACCTTCTTAATACATCGTTCGGCAACTAAACCGGACGTTGTGTTAACGAGCAAAAACTTCCCCTTCAGTATTAGCAATGAGCTCGGACCAGTGGTACCGAGCGATCACATCCCGACTATCAATACAATCTCGCTTGCCCCACTACACAAGCCCGTCCCACTTAGGAAAAGTTATGTTAAAGCTCCTTGAAAGCTATATAGAGAGATACTTAGTACATATCAAACAACTGACCTGGGAGACGCTAATCTCGAAGAGATTGATGAGGAGATAAATAAGATCACCAATCTCCTCATACAAGCCAACGAGAGATGCGTCCCCAGAATCTCGTATAAAATGCTCCCCCAACCTAGGCGGACGAACGAGATGAGAGAAATCGCCAGGGAACATAGATAAATCTATGAAGAGATCGACAGGACAGGCACCAATCGGGAAAGGACAGCCAAAATGAGACAACTAGGAGATGAACTAAAGAACATACTAATTGGAAAGCAAAGAGCAATCTGGAATGACATCATTGGGAGGCTGGGAAGGGAGGGCAATCCTGTAAGATTTTGGAAAAACATTCGAAGACTTAAGGGATAGTTCGCCAGACCCAGAACTCAAATCAAGGATGAAGACGACATCATTGAGAACCCGAAGTCTCTCGAGAGAAAATTAAATCGCACTTGCAAGAGATTTTCGCTACATCCCCTGAGGAGAAAGACGACTTCGACCAGGACTTCGAAGACCAATTGCCTAATGACTTCAGCACAGTGATACATAGAACTCACCCACACTCGCAATTATCTCAAGAAAAAGAGATAGTTAGCCACGGACGAACGATAACTCTCGAAGAGACCTTGAACACCATAAGGCACTTTAAGCAGAGGGCACCAGGCTGGTCTGGAATTACGAAAAACAACCTAGTAAATGCCCCAAGGCAAATTATTCAGGATTTGACAATGAACGCTGCTCTGAATACAGCCTATTTCCCTGACGGATACAAGATGGTCAAAATCATCTTCATCCCAAATGAAAACAACCTCCCAGACTAGGTGGCTAACTATCGTCCGATCTCTCTTCTTGAGGTGAAGGGAAAGATATTCAAAAACATTATAGCAGACAGACTACCAGCTCCACTAAGCGAGTTAGGAGCGCATAAACCAAACAACACGGGTTCTGTAGGAAAAGGGGAACCGATACGACCCTGGCGCTCCTAACAGAGAAAGTAGCATATTCCCAAGCGAATGGTGCTATGTACAGATTGTGCTGAGGGATGTGCAGAAGGCCTTCGATAAATTCTGGCTGAAAGGACTTCAATACAAGATCCTGAACCTCCATCTAGACCCAATCCTGGAAAGGATCCTTTGTGACTTTGTCATGGAGAGAAGGGCATGTCTTATGATTGAAGGACACAAGGGACCTGAGTTCGAACTCAAGGTGGGCTTTCCTCAGGGAAGTTGCCTGAGCCCATTTCTCTACTTGGTTTTTACCATCGACCTCCCAACTCCGGTACACAGGGACACTATGTATCTGTAATTCGCAAATGACATCACACAAACTATTCCATGCTCGGATAGGAAAGCAAGGGCTCAGGCAGCTCGCACGATAGCGGAAATCAATAACATCAACCAGTACGAGAGACGATGGAAGATCAGAACTAACAAGGGCAAATTCCAAATCCTCCCGCTGAGCCGCAGGTTGACATGGCCCATCATCATAGCAGGGGGGAGGGTGTACGGCTACTCTGCTGAAGGCACCATCCTGGGCCTAAAGATCTCCTACCATGGATACTCGAGACACCACACGGAAAGGCGGAACCTGGCAAGGAGAGAAATCTCCAGGCTATACAGGTTTAGAGATCTTAGCTCGGCCAACATCAGGAAAATATATATGATGTATGTCCAGGTTAAGCTCATCTACCCCGCAGAGGTGACTTAAGCGGCCAGAAAATCCTCAAATAAAAGACTTCAACGTGTCCAGAACACTGCAGCTTTACTTATTAATAAAGTCAGAAGGCGTAATCACCTCAGGCAGGAGGAAACGATTGGACCCCATCAATGTCGCCACCCAGAAACTTGGTTTAAAGGTCTGGTCCAGCCTAGCGAATGGTGTCATTACGGAGCAACAGTAAACAGGTGGCAGGTTTAACATACCTGCAAGACTACGGGCAAAGGTCTCACGCCGAAGTCAGTTTCCGAGCACCAAATTATGCTCACAAGAAGACATTTCACCAATATATACATAGATGAAACACAGTAATCAAATACAACAAATACAACTTAGAAGAATCAAATAAGTACAAACAACATTACACTAAACTTTAAACACAAGGTAAATTGTTATCCAAAAGAGCTAATAAAAGCTTGAATGCTGAAAATATACACCAAAAATAAGTACACCAAATCATTAACACAAACAATAAGAAGAACACTAAAGCACAGGAAGATACAAAAACATAGAACAAAAGTTTAATCAAGGAATAAAAACAAAAGCAAACGTAAAAATAAATAAAGGAAAGCGATGCCCTCCCTACTATGGCAAAATATCCCTACCTCTCTTAAATATTCCCCCCTCTTTTATCTACCACTATCCAAACCTTCTTCCGATATTGAGTACACCATCGGGAAACCCGATAGGGGAGAAGAACCACCCCCAATATTTACAGCTTAGTTGAGATTGCAGAAAAACTGCAAAAAATCGGTAATCAAGATTATCTGCAACAAGCAGGAAAAAATTAATAAAGCAGACATAAGAAGAGTAATAGAGGAGTGAGAGCCTCCCGATAAAGAGGAAAACGATGATGAAGAAGACTCCAAAAAAATGAAACAAAGAGATGGCTGGTCACCCAGCGACTACAACTCCCTCTCACTCATTCTCCTTCACCACTTTATCCTTACGTAACCTATCCACTCTTCTATTACTAAACACTTTTATTTGTAACTTTTTCAAGACGTACGAATAATTCCATTTCTGTTCATTTCCTGAAGATGACCTAACACGGTCGAAAGACGTCTAGGAATCAAGAATGTCATTCGTGGATGTTTTTTTCTCGCCTCGAAGACCCCGTTAAAAAACTTATAAGAAATATTAAGAAAATACAAGTTAAAATTAATAACGCTCCCACGGAGGTGGACTCTTCAATAGTGTATATATATATATATATATATATATATATATACAAAGTCGATAATTTTAATTTATCTGAAGGCAAATATATATTTCAATAAATAAATCTCGAATAATGTTGCCAAACTCATCTATAAACCGTCGGAAGCAGTCATTCACGGGGATTAGAAATTTGCTCCCAGATCCACGCACATATTTGTGTTTTACAGTTTGTTTCCTCTGTTTTCATGTTGTTTAGTCTTTTGTTTGCCTTTATATATTTGAATCGTTTGCCTTGCATTTCATTATACAGTTGACAATGGCGTCATGCCGAAGCTAGTCCTCTTTTGACCTGCGGTGAAGCACCAGGTCAAGGCGTCGCTTTTTTTAAAAAAGGAGTAAAGTTCAATTGTACCCATTTAAAGCCACGAAATGACCTTTATGAGCACAGACGTATGGTTATTTGCCCTGAAGATTTCAAATCTACCATAGGATTTGGCGCTGGGTGGCGCCACCTAGTGGCCGAAACCCCATTTTGCCATTCAAAGGCACTTGTAAGTGATTTAAACCATAGGAAACCATCACTGTAATAACCATTTTTTAAAATAAATCAGATTCAAATATTGTAGCTTATTATTATTTTTGCATATATATATATATATATATATATATATATATATATATATATATATATATATATATATATATATATATGTTAACTGAATCACGAAAATATGGAACGCGATGAATATATGAATATATAAATAAAGTCAACAGCCACAAAGGAAAATGAAATACGGGAGATCTGTGAGGCCTTTCGACTAATCGTCCTGCTTTGTAAAGGACGATTAGTCGAAAGGCTTCACAGATCTCCCGTGTTTCATTCATTTTCCTTCGTGGCTGTTGACTTTATATATATATATATATATATATATATATATATATATATATATATATATATATATATATATTGTACAATGAAACCACTTTTTGAGCACAAAGTTTATTGAACCGGAACTAGTTTTGGTATGAAGTTTTCCATACCATCTTCAGCCGTTAACTGAGAGAAATTGACAAAGAAAACAGAAATACAAAAATATACAGAAACCGGCAACTGACATTAATCAGGAGGCGTTAATTTTTAGGTGATTAACAATATTTTTTTAAAATATGGTCAGATACATAGCGGCTACATTTGTGTTGACCTTCTGACAGATTAAACTTTGGGATTTGTTTGATAATTTGACTTTTATTAAAATCGTGACATTAGTAAATGTGGGGCGGGAGGAATTTAAAGAGGACAATCAACATAGCCGTATATATAGAAAGTATGAAAGCAGATATGTGTAAGGTAAGTCTTGAAAATCTGGAAAAAGTGAACTATGAGGAAGCATTACCACTTTCGTTTATAGCTGTTTGTGGCAGTATTTATTACTTTATTCTCTCTTACTTTATCTCAAGTGATTTACAGCTTGTCTGCTTGTAATTTGATCGAGTTTTCCTCGTTACACACAAGTCGAGAGAATCAACTCTTGCAACAATTCTTTAATAAAATCAATTATCTTGAAATACAGACCTTGTTGATAAACGAATTTATTTAATTGAATTAACTAATTGAACTTTAACGCAGAATTAAATGAAGCGATAAGAATAAATGCCTGATTTTAGGTTGTTCTGAAGATGATGTATTAGAGTTGTAACAGAATGATAACAAAGTGATTTTATAAAACCAAAAATGTCATATGTTAGTAAGTTGGTGGGTGGAGTTAAGACAAAAATACAATGATTGTCTTTTCAATTATTTGTGGGCGGATGCTTAGTGACGTCATGCTGTAAACTGATTTTCCATGTAAGCAATTTTCTGAAGAATGTTTGTATGTATGTTTCTCTTTTGCATTAGGGAGAAATAATGAGGTCAACTGTTTTCGTTGTTGGTCATTCTTTGATGTTTCTCAAGGAAATGGCTTTGCAGCCGTGGGATAATATTCTCATGGTCTCGTATACTAGATGTATTCATACTAGATGTATTCAGACGAGAGGTGGGTATTTGACGCTGCCTCTGAGGTTTCGGAAAAACCATTTCTCAAAACTGATTTTGTGGCTTTTTAGGAAGTGGTGCTGCATATATAGCCGTAGATCCCCCTAAAGGCATTATCTTTTGTTGGGAGGGCAAACTGCAGGTATTGAAGGCGCAAAATACTACTCCAAATTTCACTTACCCATGCGTAAATGATAGATGAAGCAAATAAATATAGGGGGAGGGGGTAGAAAGAGAAAAATGGGAACAATGCAGATATGGTAAAAACCAATACTCAACGAAGCCGAAAAGGAGGATTGAACCAGCCTCCCTCCCTTCCCCCCGATCAAAAATGAATGAATGGAAGCAAATCGGCGACCACCATGTCTAATCAGCCGTCTGCCAAGAACATGGGTGAGAAAAAGCCTGTAAAATAAAAGTGGTGAAATAGGGTAAAATGAAAATGTCTAGAAGGAATAAAGCGCAGCTAGACTCAAACCAGTTTGCCCCCTCAGAGGTACTGGAGCAGGAAGGGCGTGTTTACCCTTCAGGTACCTGTTGTAACAGACTAGTCAGGACACTTCTTTGTGGGGTCTCATGTCAGTGAGGTGTTACGACTAGTCCTTGTAGCGATGAGGGTCATAATTTGTGCTTGAAGACCCAGTTATCTATTTCCCCAAGTTCGGGGAATTAGAAACTTTTCCATGCTTGGAGAGAGGTTTCTGTAAGAATGGAACTTCTGGTGGATACATAAAAGAGAAAAGTTTCCTTCAGATTTATCTGCGATCCTTCCCTTCCAATAAAACTGCAATAAACTTTCCTCTCCTTCCATCCTGGTAGACGCGGCAGGTATTTTAACGGCCGTCTGGCAGGGAAAGGACACTCATCGGTAATGCCTCCCTGTCTGAGACTCCGTGTACCTGGCGTGTATGAAAGTTATTTGTGCACTTACTAGTCGACGTACGGGTCTATTCCCACATATGTAATATACACCTACAAATTCATGCTCTGCACCAAACTACAGGGCAAAAGCAAATCTGGTAGTTATTCAATTAAAAAATAATTAATTCTTTAAAAATATATTTAAAATTCTCTTTTGCATCATATTTTACAAAGAAATATTAATTAAAATTGGAGCTAAATTCGATAGCCCTTGTTTTTGATCATTTTAAACGTGTCTATTATTTATAAAATATAGTAGAGAAAAAAATCTTCACAACCAACAAAATTGGCCGCGGTCTTGCATCGAATTTTCAATTTATTACTAATGTCAAATTTCAATTTATGAATCGTGAACTCTTAATAAAATAGTATTTTATTACCACAAGTAATGGCACAATGTGAATGCTTGAAATATCAATATACATATACTCATTTCAATATAAATTATATTTGATTACCATTATATATACTGCATTAATTTCTACTACATAAAGAACACAACTGAAACAATGTAAATGTGAATATCGCGCTAATTGGCAAATTTGAATGATGTTGACAGTTGATGCACGCTACACAATTAATTCTAGCTCTCATAAACAGAAGTATCTCTTGGTTTTGTTTTCAGACATTTTGTCTATAATATAAATAGTACGACTGTGTTTTATATATACAAATGTGATTTTAATATTTGCATTTCAAAACTGAATTAATATACTATATTTCATTAGACTGCTGAAAAGTGCAATCTTGTAGGTTTCTTTTCTTTGTGTATGTCTCTGAAATTTGACTCAAATGTAGCATATTCCAAATACATCTGAAAGCACAGAGATATACATTGGATTTAAACTAAAATCCAACTACAGCTCTTGTGTAGCTAGGAGCTTTTTGTGCCAAAGAGAAACTGAGTACAATTCCAAACTGAGAATGATATATAAAAAATCTTTAAAAATACCTCTACTATTCAACCAACAACTATAGAACACTGCATGAGGAGAGGAAATTTATATAACACCTCACGGAAATTAGAGGAATTAAATGGGATATAATCTTTCTCAAAGAGAGCTGAAGAACTAACGAAGCAAATACAGAAACAAATGACATATTCTATCGCAAATGGAATGACCAGAGGTAGCAGCAGCATAAAATGAGGTTGCTTATATACAAAGATCTTAAAGAAATTCAGAATATCAAAGGGTGTCCGAAAGAGTAGTATGTATACGTAAGCTTAGGGGTTTCTAAAACACACGTTTAAAATTGTATAGAGTGGACAGACCAACATTTGGAAAACGCAAGTAGAGATAAATTCTATGACGAAAGAAATACAAACAGAACCCATATTAACGTTACTATAGGAGATTTCAATGCAAAATTTGGGTCAAGAAAATCAATGTTTTAAGAGAAAATTCTTGCTGTGTGGGTGAAATGGAAGAAAACAAGATCTAACTGACTTTACAATTGTACAAGACCTTAAAATTGTAAACATGCTAAAATATATTAAACAACAAAATTGGTCTTAAACAAGACCCTAAAACTTAATTCCTCAATGAAATCGACGATATCCTGATTGCCAGAGTATTCCTTCCAGTTCACCAACAAACTCGAAACCAGCGAGCACATATTAATCCTGAAGAACCAAAACATTGATTTGGTCTACCTCATCATTATAGACCAAAGCTTATTGCAAAGAAAATCCGTAAAGAAAATCAACTGGAAACCATCTCTCAAAAATGGTATAATTTCTGTTGAGAAGAAATATCAAAGAAACTAAATTAGTAAAACAAGGATATCAAAAACGAGAGAAAATACTTCATACTCGTGAGATTAGCTGTTGATATTATGTCTATAAGAGCAGCTTGAAAGAAAACCAAACGCTATTTCAAATGATTAACAAGATTAGCGTTGAAAGCAAAATCGATGATCTGAAAATGAATTTTTAACTCAAGAATAGTCATGTCAAACCAACAAGAGGAGGAACTGCTGAACATAGAAATTGACAATCAGCAAATTGGAATTGAAGAATAATAAATTTATCAAGTTCAGAAGATATAAATGTGACCTAAAAATACCCCCAAAACCTGACATAGAGTTATTTACAATGAAGGAAACCCTAATGCACCCATAAGCGCATTCAAATGTAATGTCTCAGGAAACTACTTAGATAAGAGAACATAGCAAACCTCAAGATAGTAAAACAAATAATCCATAGTGGAACTGATATTGAATGTGGCAATATTTACAGACAATTGATGGATCAGAAAAATCACAGAATAGACTCTAATTGGTAAAATACGACCCGAAGAAGATCAATTACAAGTTATTATATGAACTACATAAATATACTCGAAACCAAAACAAAATTGCACAATATTGAAAAATTCAGGAAGATGAAAAAAGGTTTCTCTAAGAAGGGGGGCGAGGGACAACTGAAATGACAATGATGATAGCAATCCTAAACTACTAGACAAAATCAAATTTGGGCACTGGTCTATGTTATAAGAACTAAAACGGATTAAGTAAAATCCTTACATTTTATGCAAAGGGCCATGATGTTTTTGAAGATATCACTTTGCTCTCGTCTATTTTGTTCTATTAATTTCCTTCGCCGTGCTACAATCAAGAGTCAATTTCTCTCTCAAATAAAGGGATTCTTTTATCCAGAATTTGATCATCAGTTGTAATTTTGCTATTACTAACATATAGTATATTGTCACTGGGTAACACTAGGTTTCTTTTAAATATTTTTAGTGTTTCTAAGGTGGTTTTACCTCTTGATTCCAAAAATATCATTGAAAATTGCATAGCATCGATATTTTGGAGAGATAATTAGAATTTTTCATATAGAACTAACCATAAATAGCTACGACAGTTCGCTTTATTTAGCATATTTACATTGTCCATGAATAATAGCTGATAATATTTTGTCCTTGTATTCCTTTTTAAACTAATGAGAAAACGTGATTATAAGAGATAACCTACTAAAAGTGCATTGCAGAACGTGTTTTTTATCTTACTGTGAGCTCCTTGATCTTTACGCACCAGTGACCATATATAGTCTCCCAAAAGAGCAGTGTCCCATTTTCCATGGTATCTTTTCTCCATTACAGCAATGTCCTGATGGAACCGCTCACCATGCTTATCACTCACTTCTCCCAGATTTTCACAAAAAAACTCCAAATGTGAATGCAAAAATGCACCATAAGTGACATTCTACTGTACATCCTAAATTCTTATAACTTTCTAAAGGTTTTGCTACCAGCTGCTTGTAGTTTGGGTCTTTATTTTTACCAAGGAATCTATTAACTATATTTCGAAATGCACACCACGCCTCACTTTCGACATCACTCATTGCATTATCAAGTTGTACTGACTTCAACATTTTCCTTACTTACGGTCCAGTAAATATACCACCCTTAACTTTTGTCTCTGATAGCTTTGGAAATAGTAAACGAATCTCTTGAAATGTTTCACCACCATGATCTAATGGTTTTACAAACTGTTTGACCAAAGCAAGCTTTATATGAAGTGGAGGTAGCAAATCTTTGGCAGTCTCTACAAGAGGCTGTCTAATAACATTTAGTTTTCCTGGCTGCAAGTCATCTGGAGGTGGCCACTCAACCTTCTGGTAATGTTCCTCCCATAGGCCAAGAAAATATGGATAATTGGCGTACCCACCCTGCAATCCGAGTAAGAAGGCAAGCATTTTAAAATCACCACAAACATCCCATTTAAACTTAGTATAGTTTACATTCTCGAGAAGCTTTTTTACATTGTCATATTCTTCCTTCATCTGTACCGAGTATACTATAGGCAGGGATGGATACTGATTCCCATTATCCAAATTTCAAAGGACCATTTCAAGACGGCTGCCTCATTTTCTCGAAAGATTAGTGAGATTTTGGCCATCAATGTCTCCAAGCTGACTGTGTCACATGTCACATCGGATGGAGGAAGACAATCTTGACGCTCGCACACCCACAGACAAGCCAATGATCAGTCCGCGAAGAACAAGATAGCTCGTTTTGTATTCGTTACTGAGGCTGTTGCATGGAAAAATGGAAATTTGGGGTTGCAGAATAAGTGAAAGATTATCTCTCAATTGCACAAAAAGGATTGTGGTTGTGGGAAAGAAGTGTCATGGTCTGGGACGCGATTCCAGTAGAAGGCACTGGGCCAATTTGCGCTTACCTGGAAGAGTGAATGCAAAAGTGAATAGGAAATTGCTGTGGCAGCATGTATTGCTCTGTTTTCGAGCGTCCGAAGCCAAACCCGACTTTATTATGAAAGTGAACGAACGACCCTTGCCACACGTCAACTCGGTGGGGACCTTCTTGGACGAAGAGCACATCACTCTTATGAACTGGCCTGCACAAAGTTCGGACCTGAATCCCATTGAAAATGTTTAGAAGACACTCGGGGAGAGGTCTAAAGCGAAGAATCCATAAACAGTTCAAGAACTTTTTTAAGATGAATGGAGAAAGATGACTGCCAATGAGTGCCATGACTTGATTGAATTCTGTGGCAGGAGATGCCAAAGCACCATCGGGAATAAAAGCATCCACACTAAATAATAATTATTTGTACAATATTTTCCATTGCTAATTATTTAATCGTTATATTATAATATATATTAGTTTCCGCTGTCGTTCGGATAATTTTAGACACTACAATTTTTCCTGTAAATTGTTCATAGGCTGTTTACTTTCGTTTGGCCCATCCAAGTTCGGTAACTTTCACCCAATACATAGATTATACCTGTAAGTTATTGGGCACCGATTTTGAAAACCTTGGATTTTGTCTTGCAAAATTTATGGAATATGTTGTGATAAAAATACAGCCGTTTCTGGTTTTGTGGACGGTACTGTACACATACTCACACACACACACACACACACACACACACACACACATATATATATATATATATATATATATATATATATATATATATATATATATATATATATATATATATATATATATATATATTTATATAGTGCCGGTAAAAAAATATGATCATTAAAAGGGCTGTTGTCTGGCAACAGGAAGAACCTAAGTTTCTTGAGAACATTAAAAGAAGAGGTAGGGTTAAACAGTCTAATAGGAAGTTTTCTAATACAGCTTTCGATAAAGGATAAGGGGTAGGGATTCTTTACAAAGTATTCTTTTAAAAAAATAAATTAAAATGCATATTAAGGTAGGTAAGGCAATTTAAAACCTCTGAATGGATATGTTTTAATGGCATTAATTATATATATTATATCACAGAAATTAAAGACAATTAAGCCCTGCGCCGTGAAAGATGGTTTCGAAAGACAATAGTTTGAATCCCTAAAGGGGGCGAGAGGTATTAACATCTAGAAATGGCAAGTATTATCAACTATATTACTGGGTTAAAGTAATATTAATGTGAGGAATTAAACCACACTTCCTGAAGACATATTTATTCCAGAACAGTTTCGGTGTATCACACACTCTTGAAAAGGTTTAATCCCTTATCAACCTTGCGATAGTCCATGAATGGTCTTTTGCATTCTCGTTCTTTTCTTATGTTCTTAATATTAATGTGTAAATTGTAGATAAAATGGAAAAAAACCCTTTTTAGAACACGAACTAGAAAAGAAAGAGCATATCTTTTGTAGAGTAGGTGACGTAATTGAGCAGGTCATCACAGAATAGTCAATTTTAAAAATTACACATGAAAATATTTGCAAAAATCGGAGCCAGTGGGCTTCCAATCCCACCACCTTCAATTTGATGAGATATTCTAAAAATATTTTCATGTCCACTTTTGAAGAGAGACTATTCCGTGATTGCCCCATTAAACAGTTCTCTTCAGAGATTTTAAGCCGTCTTTTCCCTACCTCAGTATGAATTTTTAATTTTAGTTTAAAAGATTAATTTCTGAAAAATGAATCCCCTTTATCTTTGGTCTAAATTTATAATATTTCTCTTCAAGCTGTATAACCTCTCCTTTTAATGTTTTCAAGGAAATTAAGTTCGTAATGTTGCCAGACATTAGGCCTTTTAATTAATGATCTGCTCCGGAAGCGTTTAACTGCTATTTTAAAGAAATTTTATTGTCAAATCAATTTTAAGTTTATATTCATCAATAACAGAAATATTGTATTTTCTTTATTGTTAAAGATAGTATTTCTACGCTGAGAAGTTCAACATTGTATACAATTTACTTGCTCCAGGTATAAGAAGGGAAACTACATATATAAGAATATTAGTCCATTCAGTTCAGTTTCAATTAAGTAATAAAAAAGAGAATCCTTCCATCAGGAATCATTGGATTGATTATAAAACGGACGTGTCCTTAAACGATTTTTCTGTCTATTTGTATTAAATAAAACAACCTATGGTTTATAACCTAACAACCAACCTAACTGTATTCCATCTTAAAATTCCTTCTCGTTTTCACTTGTCATTGCGATCTCAGACCAGGTAAGATAATGTTATTTTTTAGGTTTTACTAATTTGTATATGTATGTAACAAATTATCGCTTTTTATCTCCATTTCAATTGTTAATTATCGTATTGTTACGTTTATTTTAATGTTTGCGTTTTATTGATATGATTTCTTATCAAATATTTTCTTCTGTACTTTATCTCGCTAGAATGTTTTGTTGTTGTTGTTTTTCCATTAACATAATGATCATTTCAGTATTTACCTTCTTTTTTTTTGAGTCATTTTCTCAGATTTATAGTACATATTAGTGATATTACACTACTGAACTTGTGCTGTAATATGTTTTTAGTATTAGATTATTCCAAATAGGCACCTGCCTTCTTCGTTATGTCCTTCTTACTGAATATATATATATATATATATATATATATATATATATATATATATATATAGAGAGAGAGAGAGAGAGAGAGAGAGAGAGAGAGAGAGAAAACACAAAAGCAGTTCAAAAGGTAGCAATTTGTCTATAGTGAAAAGGGCTCTGGAGTAGAATTTTAAATACATTTGTTGGCTCGGCCTCAGAGGCTTAAAGCTAGGCCGGCTCTATGGTTACTGGCGCCCTTTTAAAATATAATTATAAAAGTTTTGACATAAAAAAACTAAAAATATAGAGTAATAGAAATGAGTTTATAACCTGGGTTGTTTTTTTAACAAACAATGAGCAATAATATTGTTTTTCTCAACCTTAATTTTGGACAGTATGAAAAATGGGCCTACCAGAAACATTTCTTCCTAGCCTATAGACCAGCGAATCTTGGCACTTTCTATATTTCTATTCTTTGCAATATCATTTTCTATAGACAAAATTGCTAAGGAATTTATTCTGTCTTGAGACTTGCTTGGATGAACCTGCTTTTTTCTCATCTTAAAAACGTCAGAATGAAAACAATATTTTATTTATCATTTTGTACCTTTTCTTTATTTGGAAGATCGTTGATGGCGCCCATAATCACATACCGCGCCCCGAGCAAATGACCCAGTTGCTGGTACCTTAACGAGCCGGCACTGGTTGAAGCACACCATCGGTAAACTAACTTATCCCTATCATTTTTAATAATAATATTTTTCCTTAATTATATTTTTTTAACAAGAACTCTTTTTCAATTTATCATTTGATACAGTATTTATGTCACTACTTCTATTTTTCACTGATTTGAAGAATATTGATATCACTTATTGGTTATGTCAATCCTTCTCTATTTCACTCCTTTGAAAGGTCCCGCTGGTTCTTATCGTGGTTATAAAATTATTGATAAAATGCTACTTTCAATAATTCTTTCTCATCTTGTGATTCAATTACAATGAATCGTATCTTCATATTTCAGTTGGGTTCAATTTTTTTTTTTCTATCAGTATCATTTAGAATGTTATTAGAATTATGATGTTTTAATGAAGTTAAATATCAGATTTACACATTCTAATTTCTTTTCGGTAATATTATGTTGTACTTTAGTTTTTTATTGATGATTATTTATTTCACTTAACTCGTTAGCTTATGCATAATATTTTTAAAAGCAAAATTTTGCTTTGTAAGTTTATGTAGCTTTCAGGATTTTTCTCATTTCTATATTTTTAGTTTAATCTTGCATCTGATTGGTCTGATAGCACTGCTTATATTGAACTAGCTAACAACTAAAATGCCTTGATTAATTCTTCCATTTAAAAATAAGCAAAATTAATGATTCTCTGTTCCATTTGAAGATATTCATATTCAAAGCCATAATGTAACGGTTTGAGCCAATAAATTTATCTAAGCTATTTATAAGCCCATTTCCTTATGTTGCGTTTAGGATTTATGAAAAAAGTAGAGCTTAGGAGAAGTTAAGAGGGAATGCAGCTAGAAGGAATTAATTAAAATTGAGAAATGACAATAATAAAAGGACGTGCATAGGCTTGCTTTCATTTGTGACTCTAGATTTTTTCATTAAATTTCATCTCTTCGGCGAGTCAGGGATCTGGCATTTGGATCAGTCTAACGTTATTTTAGCTATTTACCGACCCCCTGATCGCCCATCAGACAGCTGTTTTGATGAATGGGGTGAATTTCTAAACTATATATTAGGTTGGCCAGAAAGTCCTGACTCACTTAGGAAACGGAAAGAAAGCAACAAAATTTTATGGAACAACACCAACATTTATTCTTCAAAATAAAGTCCATTATTCTCTACGATCTTCTTCTTGCGATCAACCAGCATCCGAATCGGTCCCAGATACCAGTTAGCTTTGAATCAAAAAACTGTAAACAAGCTTGCACTTCCTAATATATATATATATATATATATATATATATATATATATATATATATATATAGACTGGCCCAAAAGAAGAAAATCATTGGTCTCACTCATGGATATAGTGAGGCTTTATGAAAAATTGCGCTGTACAAATTAGCAGCAAAATATGATATTTAGTAGTGCCACAACGAATGTTAGTTTCGCACATATTAATAATATGTGCAAAATATGAAAAATAGTTAAATATTAGTGAATTTGTGTCTTTATCAGAGTAAGTATTACCTAAATATAAATTAATAGTTGTATTATGTTAACAGCTATATTAAGGGCATTCTAAGTTTAATTATCATCCTATAACCTAGGGGGTTATAGGGTAGGTACAAAGGCTAAATAAGTCTAGCGTGTAGTCTTGTAGGCGCTATGGTGTCGCGTTTCATTGTCTTAACAGCACATCCCTTACCAGTTGGCAATTACCAATGCCCTACTCAGTGTTGTGTGAACCAGTGAAGAGTGAGCATTGTTTCAGTGTCTATCTGTGTTTAACATAGTCTCTCTGGAATATAATTAACATGTCAAGTTCAATTAAAATAAGAAGTAAAACAGATGTATGGCCTATTGGAGAAACAATTGATGCAATTCAAACCACAAAACGTCTATCAAATGGTGATATATTAAGATGGCTTTTCTCCTTAACACAATTCAAAAAGAATGTAAGAGAGACCTGTAACCTTGTATATTCAGAAATATATATAATAGGGGACAAAGCAAAAATACCAACTAAAGACAAACAACAAGTGGTTACAAAGATTCAGAAGAAATATGAGCAGTTCAGAACCCTCCAAAAAACAAAATCAAGGCAAGATCAAATCTTTAAATGATTTGTTTGATATAGCTTATGATAACGCACTAGAAATGATAACCATTAAAGAAGATCATTCATTTCTACAGGCTCAGAGAGAGAAAGGTAGACCAGGCAGGGTAGGTACTGTTGACAAGAAAACAGTAAAGAATGATGAGAAAAAACGCAAAAAGAAATGAAAAGGAATCGCAGCGAATTGAACGAGAATTGCGTAGAAAAGTAAATTTGTCAGTTGTTCAGCTAAGAAGTAGCTCAAGCAGTGAAATAAACAGCAGTGATGAAGCAGAGCCCGGTCCATCTAAACCTCCAAGAAAAAGAATATTTAGGCGAGAAAATGATTTCGCCTGGGTTATTGGCTACACTAGACAACAAAAATGAGTGATCGTCATGCGATGATGGTGATCTCAGCAAGAGCACTAGCCCTTGGAAGAGATATTGATGATATAACCATAAGTAGAAGTACACTGCAAAGAAAAAAAAAGAAATGCGTAAGGAAATAGTAGATAGTTTGAAGCAAACATTCACTACAGATGCACCTCTTACAGTCCATTGGGATTGCAAATTAATGCTTAATTTAATTGGCACTGAAAATATAGATAGACTGCCTGTGTTAGTGCCTGGTGGTGGTAACTCTAAGCTTTTAGGAATACCGAAACTAATGTCAGGTACTGTTGCTGAAACAGCAAAAACAGATGTGTAATTTCTTCAAGATTGGAATATCGAGGACAGTGTTAAAACCATGTGTTTTGACACCATTGCTAGTAACACTAATCCTAAGAGAGGTGGATGTGTGACAATAGAAATAAAACTAAATAGAGGTCTTCTTGCTTTTCCTTGCAGGCATCATGGTCATGAAATAATTGTATCTGACGTATTTCAAAAGTGTTTTGGTGCTTCATCACAGAAATTCAATTATTCAAGCGTTTCCGTCATTCATGGAAGACTATCAATACTTCATCGTATGAAGCACACAATACATGTGTTTCTTGGAAAAAAGCTGTGCTTAGTTTTTGTCAAGAACAGTTCAAATGTCATCAGCCTCTAGCAGATTACAAAGAACTTTTGCAATTATTAGTTGCATATTTAGGAGGTGGCAGAGAAAGCTTTTCCTTCAAACAACCTGGAGCAATGCATCGAGCACGTTGGATGGCAAATGTTATTTATTTATTCAATTCAAATTGTACTCTTCAAGTCGCAATTTAAAATGACCAAAAATGAGCCGAAATCAGTCGAGCGATATGCACAGTTTGTTGTACAGTATTACGTTCCCAACTGGATTAAATCTTCAACCCCATCCACTGCCCTACGAAAGGACTTAGAGTACTTGCAAAGTTTCCAAGTATCTGAAGATAAGAAACTTACTTCTGTAGCTAGCAAAGCACTTGGTCGTCACCTTTGGTATCTAAGCGAAGAACTTGTGTTCCTTGCATTCATGGATGAAGGTGTCACTCTAGATTTGAAGATAAAGATGGCTGCAACATTGCAGATGCCTGGCTCACAGCATCCAGAGGAACGATATACAGTGGGAGACAAAGAGAGTGCCTCAGACGAAACTCTTGCTGACTTCGTAACTGAATCAGGTCGACTTTTCTTTACAAAATTGTCGTTTAATTCCTCTTTTTTAGTAGTAGACCCTTCAGAATGGAGTGAAAGAAATGAGTATCAAACAGTAAAAGAATATACTCATACTATGAATGTCATCAATTTCATTACTATAGAATAGTCCTCCCTGGGATACCACATAAAAAACCCGCCTATTACAGTTACCTCATGACAATTGTGGAAAAACTGTAAAACGTCAAACTTTGTAAGCTTTGTGGCACTACTAAAACTCGTTCAATTGAGCTAAAACTTTGTTAAACTTTTTATAGGAAGCCTCACAATTTTCATGGGTGAGACTAAGAATTTCTTAAGAATTTATTTAGCGCCTGTGACAAATCTTTTAAAATAAATGCCAATCTTAAAACTTTCCTTGACAATATTTTCTGTCCACAATTACCTCTATATAACGTGGACAAGGACATACGATATTTTCCTCTATCTGAATTATCCCCTTTTAATCGCCAGTTCCGTAAAAAATATTTTAAAAATCCTCAAATATCATTCTTCACATATTAATTTCAAAATAAATTACTCATACAAATTATCAAAAGGTTTCCTATTTAATGTAAAGGACTTGCTGCCATGTAACTTACGTAGTAGTGTCGTATATTTATTTACATGTCCTTGGTATCGGAGAGGCTCTTATGTCGGCAATACACTGCGCTCGTTTCATGCTGGAGCTTTTTCTCATTTAAGTATATAAGTATATATATATATCGGAGAACTATTTCCCGCGCCTATTACTCCCCACCTCTTCTCTAGATCTTTCTTTTTCTTTTTCTCTCATCCTTTATTCAGCTTTATGAACTTTTATCATCCGTTATATATATATATATATATATATATATATATATATATATATATATATATATATATATATATATATATATATATATAAACAAGCGCCTTAAGCGCAAAGAATGCTCTCTCATTCCGCATTAGATTATCCTCTGCCAAACTGACGCTACCATCAATGATTTCCAAGTTATAGATTGTTCCCAAGATGAGATAAGCCTTTGAATCCTTGAATCGATTCATATTCTATTAAGTCTCTTCGGCTCTCTCTCAACAAAGACGTATCTGCCTTTCCTCTCTGTGTCACATAATAACCAACCAAATTACTATATCCTACCCTTGTTCATTGTTTCCATCCTCTCCTTTACCTACTTGTTTGTCTGCATCTTGTGTGAACCGTAATATTTTGGGGGTGTTTAAATTTTGTGCCCTTAGTTGTTCATATATTTTGGTCCCCCCCCCCCACTGTCATTTTCATTTTTTTCTCAATTAATATTTAAACAACCAACTATTTATGATTTATCGCTATTTAATATATATATATATATATATATATATATATATATATATATATATATATATATATATATATATATGTAACTGTATTTAGCACTTTAATTTATCTCAATGTTAATCGATTAGCATGCAAACGGAATTCATGTTTAGTTTATTAGGCCAGAAGATAGGCATATCTGCTCGAAACGAGGCCAGAGAAAATAAAGATTCCTAATCCGGATATTTATATATATATATATATATATATATATATATATATATATATATATATATATATATATATCGGAGTTCTATTTCCAGCGCCTATAACTCCCCACCTCTTTTCTTGATCTTGCTTTTTCTTTCTCTCTCTTCCTTTATTCATCTTTAGGAACTTTTATCATCTGTTATTTTCATTCTTGTTTACTCTCTCTTTCTCCTCTCCCTTCCTTCCCTCTATCTATCTACTCCTATATCCGGTGTCTTTCCCCATTCTCCCTTCCTAATTTATTTCCTGCTCCTTCTCACCACACCTCTCTAGGCTGGGGCCTCCGTTCCGTTTCCCCGTTCCTTTGAAAAAGCAATGGTCAACTCAGAGCCGTAGCAATGTCTAGTGCCTACCCCCCTCCCTCAAATTAAGATTGTCAGCCCCCATAACAATATATCATACATTTACAAGTAGTGCCAGGCACGACAAATACTATTTTCAGCAGGGCCAATGTTGTAGAATACTTACAGAAATTGTGTATTCGAAAATTGTACATTTTCATTAATAAAATAACAAATTTTGGTCAGTGGGGACCCTTCAAGAGCCCCCCCTCCTTGCCGCGGTGGATGGGGGAGGTTGCTACGGCTCTGGACCCATCATAGTCACTCCATATCGACTATCCCAACCTTCTTCTATATATGGGAACCAGAGTCCTGATATCAAACTCATTTTGCAGATTTTTTAAATTAAATTTAAACCGACGATATTTGTTGATAAAGTGGTGAAGATAGAATAATTGAAGATATGTGCTAGATATTTAGGATTAGATCCATTTGTGAGCATTGAGGCTGTGGGGAGGGCACACATATCTCGAAATACTAGGCACGGCCTGCTGACCCATGTTACATCTAGTACCACCATATTAGCTACACACCCACTGGGGCCCAGAGGGCGTTCTTTTTCTATGGGTTTCAGGTATAGTAGATGATTTACCTCTGCTCCACTATCCACCCATTGTGGGCTCTAGAACAGACGGCATTGTTTTCGCTGTATAGTTTTAAGTGAATAAGGATAATACTAATAATACCCTAATTGCTCTTTTCTCCTACAACCTATTTTCTACATACAAAACATATATAGGTTCACACATTCCGTTTGTTATATGCTCGCCTTATTTTCTCTTATCTATTTTCAACTATTTCATGTTTATCATGAAAACAACCACTAGCAATTCCAAGGATACTCTGAACCTCATGGGATCATGCGGAAAATTAATAGCCTAATTTTTCATTAATTTTCTCCATAACCTGTTTTATAGACATAAACATACTCGTACGTACATTCTGATTATTATGTGCTATCCACATTTTCTCATGTATATTATCAACGTTTTTAGGATTTTCATGAAAACAACGACTAGAAAGTCAGGGATCTGGCATTTGGATCAGTCTGTACCTCGATGGATAATAGAGTGGTCCAAAAAGCTGAAAATATTTCTTTCTCTCCGCAAGGCTAATTTTATTACACTTCACGAAAAGGAATTCCACGTAAAATTTGGTTTCTCTCTCTCATCATTTAGGGGTCGTCCCACGTTTTACTTTTTCTTCGTCAGGTTGGTGTTTGAGGGTGTCGGGATGGCCATTCGGTGTTCGTGAATGAGACGGAAGATGAATTGCTTCTGATCCTCATCCTTCATCAGCGTCAGGAATCAACAGGCTTTCCGAGAAGCCAACATTCGGGCCTCGAACGAATACTGATTTCCATAACCTGAAAATGAGAAGAAAAAAGAAAAGATTAAAAGTGTGGCGACCTCTAAATATCATTGTATCGTGATTAAATTTCGCAAACAAGGAGAGGAATGCAACACGAAAAAAAACAGTGGTGTGGAGAAAGGATCAGTGCACTTTGGAATTTACCCCCCGTTATTTAAACAACCCTAATAGATAATGCAATGGACCAACGAAAGTGACATATTTTGTAATCAGGCAGTTAGCGAAGAACCCTCATAGTCCAATGGTCAGCCACACATTTTGCATGTGAAGTGAGGAAAAGACAACATTTGTTTTGACTGTAAATTGTATGTATCTGCGTACGTATATACTACCTTACACACTTATCCCCTTTAAATCACATGACGGATTGGTTCACATCATTGCCGCAAACCTCCCTGGCTCATCTACTACTAATAGATCTAGGAGCCACACAAGCCCCCGCCATAAATAATCTACACCCGCACCCACTAACGAACGTAGTAATACTAATATTATTAAAAAAGTCACTAGCACCTCCAAAAGGTCGCTAGGGCTAGGAGCCTCGCGGGGTAAGGTGATGGACGAGCGGTAGTGGAATATCACGCAATCAGACAGTTGTCCGGGACATCCTCGAGCCCCACTGGTAAGTCACACATTTTTCGTGTGGAGAGTTGAAATAAGAGAGATCTATCGTATTTGCTGTGATATTGGAAAATGCAGGAGATACTGCAATACATCATACACTGTAGTTTGTTTTTGTGATAACAAAATTTATTCTTCTTACCCGCAGTGAATTTTGTCCGGCAACTTGTGCTGTCGTATAATGATGAATATCCGTCTGTCCTATGATGAACTTGTTGATGAGGCCATCAACCTCTCCTTTGAAAAACGTGTGGGCCTATATTCTGTCTAGAAGGTGGAATAGTTATTATCACGGACACTGCTATGTCTATAAAAATAATCTTGATTTAGACAGGAAGCCCATCCTCAAGACCACATGTATTACCGTGAGTGATATTTACGGCGGGGCCGGCGTTGTTTCCCGAACCGAATAGATGCATGTATAACGCAGGATCGAGTTTTAGCGAGCAGGTGTATATAGTGCATGGAATTGAGGATATTAACTTTTACATCAATGTTTAATTAGTGATACTTATGGAGTCAATGATATAAAAATAATAGATGAGTGCTTTTTTATTGACTATGTAGCATGAGGGTGCAGAGTGGACGCACGAGAGATATCAAGATTGGCATTATTATGCAATGATTCGAAAACTGAGAATCCGTACACCAAAAATTATTACACAGTTATTACAAAGGCGACTAATCCCTCATATGTGAATGGATATTGATGCTAGGAGGACAAATTTTCAGGTAAGATGACATCCGATAGGCACTGTGTCAGGATGTTGATGGACTTATTTTTGCGTTATGGCGTAGTGGGACTTGTAGAGCAAACTTAATTCACTCTTATTTGCTGTATTTTTTCTTCATTCTCAAATGTCAAAGCTGGTAAGAAAGATGTCTCTTATCCCTACACCACATCCCCTACATGCAAAATGTGATTCACCACTTGGGCTCGAAGGGCTTCTAGATAACCACCTGATTGCATGATATGACACTACCGCCCGTCAAACACCTTACCTCGCTGGCTCCTAACCCTAGTGAAATTGGAGGTGCTAATGGCTGTTTTCATGATGTTATTCGCCGCAGCGAGAAATGGACGATACGGCTGCGGCAAGCACCGTCACAGGTGTCCCCCCCCCCTCACTATTGCCATATCTCCACAGATCAGCTGCCCGTCTTCTCTCTCTCTCTTTCTCCACAGTTTGGATATCTAAACAAGGAGATAGTACTCTGTTTGTACAATTTACTTGTCCGACCGAACCGAGAGAATGCCGTACAATTTTGTAGTCCTTCGTTTCGAAGGGATATCACGAGATTCGAACGTGTGCAAGCCACGGCAACCAAACTGATTCCCTCTATCAAGCACAAAAGTTACGACGATAGATTAAGGGAATTCGATCTGTTCTTGTTGGAGACCCGAAAACTGCGTGGTCAGCTTATCGAAGTGTTTAAAATACTTCGAGGCATCGACAATGAGGACTACACTGATGTTTTCCAACTTAGTCAGGTTAGAACTAGAAATCATGGCTACAAACTTGAACTGAAGCGTTACCACCGTGATCTGTGTGGGAAATTTTTCACAGACAGCATCTGTGGTAGCTGGAACGCACTTCCAGTGGAAATTGTCAACAGAAATTCTGTTGATCAGTTCAAGTCAAGACTGGACACAGTCTTGGAAAGTGGCCGTTTGGGCACGTAAGCCGTTGAGCAGAACTGTGTCTGCTCGACTGCTAGTCCAAAGGTACCCTCTCTGAATGGACCGTAAGGTCTTCTAGGGTACTTCTTATCCTTGTAGCTCCTTGTAGCTCTCTCTATCTCTCCCCCCTCTCTCTCTCTCCCCCCTCTCTCTCCCATCGTCCATTTCTCGCTGCGGCGAGTATTTATGGCAGAGGCTTGTGTGGTTCTTAGATACGAGTATGTGGGAATTAGAGGAGCTAACGAGGTTTGTGCGAGTGATGTGCACCGACCGCAATGTGGAGTCAAGGAAATAAGTGTGGAAAGTGGTATATATGCACGCACTCACACAGGACAAAGCCAAAACGACTGTTGTGTCTTTTTTCCCCATTCCACACCCACTACACGCATAAATGAGAGGCTCAGCCTTGTCCATGAGGTTTCCACGTTGATCATCGCATCATTAATTGATATACAGCCATATAATATCGTTGAGCCTGTTAGTGATTGTTCTAAGGATAAACATGAAATCATTGATAATAATAGCTAACAGAAAATAAGGCTAATATATGAAAATCGAAATGTACGCATGTATTATTTATGTATATAAAAGAGGTTGTAGAGGAAAATACAGAGAAATTAGTGCATTATTAATATTATTATTACTATCATTATTTACTCGAAACTATGCAGCGAAAACAGTGCCATCTTTTCTAGAGCCTTCTTGTGGGGATGGTATAGTAGAGTTAAATCACCTGCTACACAACTTTTTCCAACACATCTCTCTCTGTAAATTTTTTGCGGGCGATGCACTAATTGATTTTTGCTTTAAATTTAAATTTAAAAATCTCTCTCACACTGTTTTTGATATCAGGACTCCGGTAACCATATATAGAAGATGTTGGAGATACTCAAGATTGAGTGGGTATGATGGAGGGGTGGGGTGGAACGTTATTATCTCAAATGACTGGGTAAATAGAACGGCTGTCGAGGCATATGAGGGATAATGAGAGAGAGAGAGCGAATGATAGAGAATGAGGGAGATAATAAGAGAGAGTATGAGCGAATGTCAGAGAATAAGGGAGAGAATGAAAAAGAGAATAACTACAGGATAAGGAGAGAATAAAAGAAAATGTGATATATAGAATGAGAGAAAAAATGAAATGAATGAACACTTCAATCAGTTGTCTACGCAGTCCCCGGGCCTCGAGAAAGAAGAGGCCCAGCTCTTGCAGACGTGTCCGATAGTTTCTGTTTCTTATCATGGGATTAGTTTTGTTTCGCAGGCCTGTTTGAGATAGATAGATATTAAAAAGATTCTGGGGATAGTCACAATTAAAACGGGAAGAAAAGTTATATAGATAAACAGGTCACAACAGACCTTGTGTTCCATACTAGGTGACCTAGGATAAAGATTATGGGGAAGATTGATAGTAGAGATGGAAAGTAGGAGAAATTTGGTGAACCTGTGACCTAGGGGCTAGGGAGTTCGTTATTCTCTAGAAAACGTTGTTAGTCTGGGATTAGATTCAAAGTATTTATCCATACGACGTTTGAAAGTATCTACGGTGTTGCAGTCTATTACTTTACGAGGAAGCCCATTCCATAAGTTGACGATTCGGTTAAAAAATATTTTTTTAGATTCGTTCGAGTTAAAATCTTTACCTATAATTTTGCAACCGTTTCCTCTCGTGTAATTTGACTGGTCGATAGTGAAATATTAATTGCAATCCACATTGTCTATGCCTTTGATAATTTTAAAGACCTGAATTAAGTCTCCTCTAAATCTACGTTGAGTTTACGGAAATAGATTTAGTTCTCTAAGTCGCCCTTCGTACATATGTTTTGTTCTTTAAACTTGGTATCATTTTAGTAAGGCTTCGTTGAACTCATTCTAATTTCGTTATATCTTTCTGGTAGTATAGGCACCAGGCTCGAACGCAGTATTTCATAATGAAGTGGACTAGAGAATTATAGAGAGTAAGGATTGTATTTTGGGACTTATACTCGAACGCTCTACCAATGGATCCAATTAATTTATTTGCTTTCTTAAGGACTTTTGAACTTTGCTGACTGGGTTTTAGGTCGCTTCTAGGTCCATCCTTCTGTCTATGCTTAAGAGTTGAGTACCATTTAGTGGATAATTTCCCTTGGCGTTACGATATCCGATATGTAGCACTTTACATTTATCCGCTTAAAAGGCATTTGCCACGTTTGCACCCAGTTCGACAATTTGTCGAGATTGTTTTGCATTTCGTTAATCTGTGCGTTAGTGAGTACTGAATTCGCAATTTTGGTGTCGTCCGCAAACTTCGATATTATGCCTGAAAGGCCTTCGTCTAAGTCATTAATGTATACTAGAAAACAGATCCCTGAGGTACCCCGCTAGTGACGTCTGTCTAGCTAGATGATTTTCCATTATAACTACGCGTTGCCTACGATTACAGAGCCAGTTTTCTATCCACCTTGCTATCCCGCCTTCAGTTCTGTGCGCTTTTAATTTAGTTAGTAAATGTTTGTGGGGAACTTTATCGATGACCATTTGAAAGTCAAGGTAAATTATGTCAACTGCTATATTATCGTCGTATTCATTGAAAATGTCATTAAAAAAGTCTAAGAGATTCGTTAGGCAAGAGCGTTTATTACGAAAGCGGTGTTGGGTGTCTCTAAGCATCTTGTTTTCTTCCAAGTGGTTAACGAGCTCGTCGCATATAAGTGCTTCTAACATTTTGCAAAGGACTGATAATTACTAGGTAGAGATTTACTGCCTTTTTTTTAAATATTGGTGTTACGTTAGCGAGCTTCCACTCATCGGGTATTGTTCCGGTCTGTAACAAATAATTAAACAATAACGACAGTGGTTTGGCTAGTTTATTTTTGGCTTCCTTTAATACCCGAGGAATAAGAAAAGAGAGAGAGAGAAGGATTGTGGGGTTAAAAGGTACTGAGAATAGAGTAGGAAGGCGAAGGATAAAATAGTGGATGATTGAAGTAGGTAGAGAGGAATGAAGGAATATAGAGATAAAGAAATAGAGAGGTAGAAAGAAGAGGTACGGGTAAAGGCGTGTGGAATAGAATTCCAATACACACACACACACACACTTCGGCACGCGATTGGCATGTGCGCGGTCAATCTTGATAAAAAAGGTCAGATAATCGGCTTAAACAAATAAAAGTGTTAGCGATAAGACTGAGCTTAATCCCTCAGTTACTCTGCTGAAGAAAATGGCCCTGTGTATAGGTATAAACATGTGCCAGGCAAGTGTATATGTACACCTGTACGACCGCAAGTAAGTGGCGTAACTACTTATACTTATATGTATTAATGTGCACATAATGCACATATATTCATTAAATCCAATGTACTATGAACAGGGGTTGAAAGATGGACAAAGGATTGGGTGAAGGTTTTAATTTATAAATGCAAGAGGATTTTTAAAGATTTGAAGATAAAATCGAAAAAATTACCCCGAAATACATTTGACCTCTGACTTTTAGATTTTTTTTAACATTTTTAAATGGATTTTTTTTTTTGGTCCTAATGTTCGTAAATCTCTGATTTTATATTTTTAAATAGGGAATCAGTGGCAAAGTTTTAATAAGACTCATAATAGGGATCAATTTTTAATTTAGAACCACCTTGGCCATAGTTATTAGGATTTAAGCAATATATCCCAAAGTGTCTACTCGTATAGATGTCTATTTTGTTATATATAATATATGTACACGAGGTCTAAAACTCGTGGCCCTCCCCCAAATATCATTGTTTTCAAATATCATAAAAAATTGATATGAGAGATATAAATATATTTTTCACAACTGTTAAAAATGTCGTCACTAAATCCTGACTAGTTTTATGACTAGAGAATGTGTTATAGATATCAATATCTTTTCTATGCCTTGTTTGAGTCTCAAATTAAAGTTTAGCAATACAGTTCCGGGTAATTAATCTGGTATCTTTTCTTATCAGTTATTCCAGCTCCCTAATGTTTATATGATCGTTAACAAAAACACTGTCTTTTAGAAACTCCATAAATAAAAATCAAGAAGGGGAGATTAAAATCGGGGCTATTAAGAGCCTAATTGAAATTTTGACACTGATTAGCATTCCCCCCCCCCAAAGAATTTCAAAAATATAAAAACATTTCTTCGAAACATTCGAAAAATAGCGGGAACAACATAATTTCTAGTCAGGTCATTAAATAAAACTACTCTAACTAATTTCGTATCATTTATTCATTCAGATTGGTTTTTATTGTTTTGAAATTTTTGTTTTTCGAATTTTTTTCGAACTTTTAGAATTCTAAGATTTGTATAAAAAAAAACTTTCTTGCTATAACTGCCGGGTGCAGTCATGGACCCATAGCCAAAAGTTTTGAGATATGTATATATTTTTTTATTATTCGTTTTAAAATTTACGCGATAGGAATAACTATTCTAGGAGTTACATTATTGCAAATATATTAAAAAGTCGGCATTTTAAAAATAATAAGAAAAACAGTGTATTCTTTACTGAATCCAAAATCGCGCTCTGGCTCTCTTCCTGTTAGAGGCAAGTTTCAGTTCTTGGACCTTTGCTATTTAATCAAAAGGGTAAAATGATGACCATTATTGTTTAAATTAATCATGTTGTATAATTATAATCTATTTCGTTTTTGTCTTTTGTTTTTTTGTTCAAATAAATGTTTGAATCTTTTTCAATTCTAGAAATGGTTCTTTCCTAAGAAAAGTGTGCAACCATCGTTGCTCTTCATCGAATTGGGCAGAAATGTAAGGAGATAAGACCATTTTATAAAGGACCACCACCAACATCTTTAGGAACATTAATGAATTTAAAAAGACTGATTTCACTCGTGTAAAGAAGTCTTCTGGAGGCAAAATAGCTTCAAACGAACGCCAAGATCACCTCCTGGTAATATCCCAACTCAAGGGTCGTGTTGCTTCCAGTGCCAAGCTTGTTCATGATAGGAAGGAAGAAAGTGTGAATGCTCCAGCGCCCACAGTGGGGCGGAGACTTTTTGACCGAGGTCTCAAATCCAGAAGGGTTGCAAATAAGTCTCATCTTACCAAGAATAACCTTAGAAATAGAACTGTTGAAGACGGGCAAAGTGATATTCTCTGAGGATGTTACCTTGCCCTTGTTTCGAGCTTCTGGAAGATCCCTCTTTAGGAGGAGGAAAGGTAAGCGCTTTCATTATTCCTGTGCCGTGTCTTCGGTAAAGCATTCGAACACTTTCCTGTCCGTAGCTGCTTTTCATCTAAGTGACTTGGAGCAGTAACAATTTTGCCCCAAATTACTGAAATGAACTCAAAATGGTAGCAAAACTAGCTTCGTCAGCAGATTTTTCTAACATTTCAGGATGAATTTGAGAATGATAATTGGGTTTTTCAGGATGATGGCGCACCTTATCACAAAACAGAAGCAAAAAACAATGAACTTTTTGGACCTTATGATGGGAATGGCTCATATTTTAACCCAATAGAGAATTTGGGGGCGATAATCAAATTGATAGTTGATAATTAGAAGCCATGTAATTCTGAGCAGTTGCGGGCGCTCAGTGAACAGAAATAAACCAATATCAGTCAAAATGTCATCACAAATTTAGTCTCCAGCCTGCCAAAATGAATCGAGGCAGTCCTGAATAATTAGGAACATCACTGTAAATATTGAATGCATGTATCAATTGACTTTATTCATTAATAGGATGGATTTGGGCTCTAAGTTTTTTGTATATTTCGCCTTCAAATTCTGATAAAAACATTAAAACAAAATACGAGGTTTGGTTAGTTCTACTGATTTTCTTATTTGAAAAAATAGTGGTTTCAAAACATATAGGCCATTTATCAAAGGAGGTGGATATAGGGTTTCTAACTCCTAAAATGTGTCGAAGATATCAACGAGTCAATTCTTAGTGATGCTCGCATTCCTTTGTTCCTATTTAAAGATAGGTTCAATTAAACCTTTTGAGGAGATTTCTCCCCAAACCTTACATGTGTCTGAATGTAATGGTCTTTCTTCAACTTCTTCTGGTTGTTGTGACCAACATGAGACGTTAATTTTAGAATTGATTTCACTAAAGATTAAAATAAGCTTCATCTGACTTGCAAAACAAGGAATTTGGGTCTGTTTTCAATCGTGAAGACGAATCTTTCGTTCATTAATTTTAATTTAAGTTTGTCAGTGCAAGAAAGCTTCCCATTTTTGTTTTTTTTTGTTTTTTTATACGATAGTGATATTCATTGAGGTGATTAACAAGTCTCTTCCTAAGTGCTTTTCTCCTGATTACAAGTGATAGGCTTCTATTCTTAAATTCTATTTTTAGGATTTGATTCTACAAATTCCATTAGCCTGTCATTAATCTCACCTGTTCGCTTTCCCCGTTGTCTTTATTGTCTGGGACGGTTGTCTGATTTTCTGTTAGGGTTTAAAACATTTTTATTTTTCCTAAATTTGGTCAACTAAATTTGTAAGCGTCACTTAGAAGGTGAAGGGTAAGTTCGAATCTCTTTACGAAACGACTCATTCAATGTCTTGAACGATCAAGAGTGAATGTATTTTTAACCTCAGAAAACACCATGTTCTGATTTACCGTTTGCCATCCATTTATTCCTTCCATCTGTCTCTAGCCTAATAAAAGATATAACCTGAAATAAAGTCAACATACCTTAGTCGCGTGCTCTCAATTATTCTAACTTATGACCATATAACTTACGATCTTCAAATCTTTCAATAATTTCCGGACTAACCTTGGGGCAGGGCTTGGCAATTATATCATTCGAAAAATAATGTAAAACAACATAACGGTTTCAAATCCATTAGAATCGGCTAAATAATTACGATGTTATTGCCAAAAAACCCACTGAAAAATAAAATAGTTACCACCCGCCTGGACGACTTACGAACCGGCAGAGTAACTTTTAGAGTCGTGCAACTAATAAAAAGAAGAAGCATAGTTAGAATACGCATATACCTGTATCACGAAAAGGTATAATGATAATGTTTATGCTTGTGTATATCCCTATTATTTGATAATTTGGCCAATTATTATGTAATCGAGTTATTTATCTTTTCTTTTCAACTAGAGTATCCCGGTGTAAAGGCTGGATCTCAAACTTAAAATTGAGCAAAATAAATAACGACTAATGTCTTCCCCACGGCCTTGTATTTAACCTTGTATAAACTCTGAGCAAAATGGAACTGACAATTCAAATATTTGTACACCTTTATCCCTAAATATAAAGCACTCTATGGAATCATTCCTATAATTTTATTAAATATTTGTGGTAAATGAATTTAGTATTTATATATTTATTTTTAATTATTTTAATACTTATTTGTACCGAATTTTGCTTCTATTAAAGCCATAATTCTTCGTGGTATGGACTTCACTAAATTTTCACAAATTTCTGCCGCTATATTTTTCCACTCAGCTTGTAATTTTTTAAACAACTATGTATTATTAATACTTGTGGTACTTTTCATTGCTTAACCAAGCAACCCCCACAGGTGTTCTCAAAACTAATTGTTGGTGTGGTTAGATGGATGACATGGAACAATGTCCTGCTCAACTATGGCTTCATTTCTTGGTGCTGTAGAATGCAAGTTCTGGATAGATAAGTTATGACAACATGGTCGTATAAGTTGTGGAGTTCATTCTTTCTTGTAAGAAAACATCTTCCTTGCCCTGGTGAAGATACTCTGCTCCATATCACGATAGAACCACCTCCATGCTTCACAGTTGGTACCACTTAATCAGAATAAAATTCCTCGCTAACACTTCGTCTGATAAAGGTAGCCCCAGAAGTGCTGAAGATATGCAAAATGATTAGTAGTTATATTTTTAAGTAATTTTCTTACAATATATATTTAAATGTAATTACATACATTACTTACCACAACTTTCTGCCGACTGTCCGACAGCCAATTCCCGTTCCAGTTTGTCCCTTTATATCTAATTCCAAACAAGCGCACCTTTGCCATTAGCTTCTTGTGGGGTACATTATCGAAGGCCTTTTGAAAGTCCAATTAAAGTATGTGCATTGCTCGGCTACTGACATAACCATCCACTATTTTATGGAAGACCACGAGCAGGTTTATCAAACGCGACCTCTTTCGACGAAATCTATGTTGCGAGTCTTTGATTAAGTTATTTGACTCCGTGTGTTTGATAATTTAACCCGATAAAATTCCCTCCAGTACTATCCTGAATATAAAGGTCAGATTGATGAGCGGGTAGTTTCCCGCTTGGCCCCGTCTCTTTTCTTGTGAATGCGAGTTACTTTAACCAATCGCCAGTCTAACGATACTTCGCTATTTTCAAGTGACAAGTTCAAGATCTTGGCTAGAAGAAAAGCCACTTCATGCTTTATCTTCCACAACACTGATGACAAAAAGCCATCTGGTCTCGACGACTTGGACGCGTTTTTAACTTTCTAAACCAATTTCCAACTGGTTCAACAATTGTGTTACAATCCTCTTGAGGGGCGGTTCATTTTTTAAAACTTATGCTGGGTAATGAGAACTCGTCAACTCACTTGACCCAATCACAATCTTTCACTGGGCCGGTGCGCTGGCATGCTAGCTTCCGGTTGCTCTTGTAGGCAAAAAAAAACCTTTAGGGTTCTCATTCCATCGAACGTCTAACAAAGTCCAGCGTTATTCTTCTCATTCCGAGAACGCGCCTCCACTCGACGCAAGAAAAGAGATATACAGGTCGTGAAGGGCGATGACTTGACTTCTACTTCACGTAGGACGGTTTCTTATATCTAATTAGTTTTCTAATTTGCATTTAGGATGGGACTTGGGTAATTTAGAAGACTTCAACGGCACGAATTTGCCCTGAAGATACACGAAACAGGTCTTTAAATTTTGCTATTTGGCTTGAGCCTCTTTGCCTTCGATTGGGAAATACTCCGACAGCGAAATCGCTAGCCTGAATTCCATTTTCCTGGCCGTCATAGCTTCCAATTCAGGAGAGGGAAAATAACATAAGTGTGTTGTGGTCACGACTGCCAAGACATTGAGGTCGCAAACGAGATCATCCTCATTCATAGAAACTAAATCCAAGAGAAAGAGAGGGAGAGAGAAAAGGAGAGAAAGAGCGAGAGCAAGAGATTGCATGAGAAAGCGCGCGCTAGAGAGAGGGAGCGTGGAAGAGAGCGAGAGCGAAAGTGGGGGAAGAGGAGAGAGAGAGAAAGAGAGTCAGTCAGTCACAAGGAGTCACAAGAAAGTGATGTACCTTAAAAGACAGACCTTTCGGAGAGATTGAGAGAGAGAGAGAGAGAGAGAGAGCGAGAGAGCGTGCGAACGCGGGAGGAGTTAGAGAGAGAGAGACTGCGCGCACGAGCGAGAAAGACAGAGAGCGTGTGAACGCGTGAGAGACCAAGAGAGAGAGAGAGAGAGAGAGAGAGCGTGTACCTGAACAAGGGAGAGAGAACGCGAGACGGAGGTGGAGAGAGGGAGAGGGAGTAAAAAAGCACGTGAGAGAGAGTCACAAGGAAAAGTTGAATCTCAAAGGACATTGCTGTCCATACCGTGGAGGTACTATTTGGGGAAGGCTCAAACTTAGAGCTTAAGAGAAAGCATAGCACAGGCGAAGGCTCTCCCCTCCCACCTCTCCCACCTGCTTTTGCGGGCACAGATTGTGATGAGAAAAAGGATCACAATCTGGAATGAGGGAAAATCCAGCTTGTAACCATGGTTACGGGGCGGATTTGTGTTCAACGTGAGCATCCTTCTGTAGTCCATGTTTTCGACACCCTTTAAAATCTTGAAGGTCTCTATTAGCTGTCCTCGTAATCGGCGGGTCTCGAACGAGAAAAGCCCTAATTCTTGAAGCCTATGCTGATAGCCTTTGTGCTTAAGTGAGGGAATTAGCTGGGTGGCCCTAGCCTGGACATGTTCCAGTCTATCTATGTCCTTAAACAGTGTATGGGACCAGAATTGACCGGCGTATTCCAGGTGAGGTTAAATTAGAGAGTTGTACAATTTGAGGACAATCTCATTGTTAGGGAAGGGAAATTGCCTCTTTATGTAACCCAATAGTCTTTGAGCCTTTTTTTTCTACAGAGACTGAGATGGATAGCGAGAATGGTGAAAAAGCGCGAGGGCGAGATATACATAGCATGAAAGCGTTACAATTAGATGTAGCGCGATGGCTGGAGAGAGAGGGAAAGAGATTGATGGTGATAGCGCCCCGTGAGAGAAAGAGACTGTGAGTGAGAGATAAAGAGAGCGAGAGAATAATATATATATATATATATATATATATATATATATATATATATATATATATATATATATATATATATATATTACTGATGGGAAAGTACTCAATATCGGTATCGAATATCGGTAGTATCGGCTGGTTTTAGTGGTATCGGAACTCGTATCGGTATCGAGACTTTTACGTCTCATTTCCGATATCAAAATCCGATACTTGCCCATTAATTCCCAAGACAGTGTATGAAATCATTTTATAACATATATTCATTCTATTTAATGATTGTATTTTTGTGGCCTGTACGTGAAAAAATTCACATAATATGCACTTAATTTATTTACACAAAATTTAACATTTTATAACCCTTTCAAACCCCTAGTTTTTCAGGGAACCAAAAGGAACAAGCACAGGCCAAACTACTAGTTTACGCGTACGTGAAAAATCCACTTAATTGCAATCAATCAAATGACTGCAGTTAGTTTGGTATAAATAATTTGATATTATTTAAGTGTTTAACTCAATATTCGTAAATTTCGATATTTTATCCCGTTCCAAAATATTTTGAAAATAGTGCACACGGTTCCATCAAAGTAACGGAAAATTTTACATTATTTTCATTTCCATTATTATTGAGTAAATCTTGAACAAAATATTAGAATTTCGAAAGATTCACTTCCGTCACAATGAAAATTATTATTACACAAAAAATACATGCAATTAGCTTGAAATCAAAGCCATTCCATATAGTCATATTGTATGTATGCTACCAAACCAGTTAATTTCTATTTTTGTTCCATCGTTTTTTCCGACAAATTTGATTTCATTTAAAACAGCTGAAAGTTAAGCTTTAAATAGTCTTTAATCTTTATGTACAACTTTTATTTATAAATGTTATTTGTTTTATATTCCTTCGATATTCTTTTCACTGCCGGATCTTGTTCGTAGTGAAAGCGGCTGAGTTGACGCTCCACATTAGGTGACACTGTCTGCTAGTTGTTGTGATGTGTCAAGCCAAGTCACCAATGTTATATCCTTTCTAGCAAGCATATCGCGCAAAACAGCCGCATCAATTCTCAATCTTCGATCATCAACCTTCTTAGAAGAGTACAGAGCATCAACCAAACTCTTGTTTGGTTGAGAGTAACCATATCGAACATGTTCAAACAGCGTTCATTCAAACGAACAAACACGAAACATATGACTCAAAATTTGTTATTGTATTACTATTCTTTCAATCTATATTCAAATGCGTAGAAATTTCTTTTTAAGGAAAATTTATTTTGAATATTGGGTTTGAAGTACGACTAATATTCAAGTTTACATCTATATTGTCTGTTGTTTTTATTTGGTTGCTAAAGGAATTAGTTGTATAACTGGATGCCTAAGTATTCTATTTTGTAATAGCTTGAAGAATTACACAAAGCCCCATTGTTTAGTAGTATTATTCTTCAAACAAATTAATAGAAATCTATATAAGTATTTACTAATAAACAAACACGTTTATATATATATATATATATATATATATATATATATATATATATATATATATATATATATATATATATATATAAGTACACTCGGTATTCGTACTTGGTACTCGTATTAAAATCGGGAGTAGAGTATACAGCGGTATCGAACTTGGTATCGGTACGAAAAAGTTAGAAAGATGAAATGGGTTATCTTGGCTTACGTGTTCCGTTAGCTCAGTCGGTAGACCACTGGTCTAGATAACCAGAAGTTTGAGGTTCGGGTCCTTGTCTAGTAATGGTTTTTTTCTCTTTGACTTTTCTCTGGGTCACCTCCAGTAGGAACTCTTCTCTCTGGTTTATGTGCATCACTTCTCCACACATATTGTTATCGAGCGTTTAAGCTTCGGGGTGGATGAGTGCTAGTTTGTGCGCCAACCACACCGGCTGATAGCTTTCGGTCGCTCAAAGAAGGGATGTCGGGCTTTTACAACTAATTACGAAACTAATTACAAAACTAGTTTCGTAATTAAATTCTATGTTTCTATACAGTGGTTTTATTATCATATAACATAACTCGCTATTGAGTTTTTTCCCTTGACGTTACGCTTAAGCGAGGAGGAATAAATATCTCCTAAAAACCGTTTTCTTTTCATTCAACCTGATCCTGACTCCAGCATACTTCATCGGTAAAGGAGGAAAGAATACCAAAAGACGCTCCGAAGATGATCGAATAGATCGAAAGCTCAGCAATTTAAGTATGGTCTTTACCAAACGCATTTATTTAAAATAGATATGAATATAGGACAAGTTATCTACCATCTACAAGATGTACTAAAAAGAGAGTAAGAAGAATAGAAAGTTGCCAAAGGAAATTGATCAATGCGAAATATACCATGGTCTTTAAAAAAAATTGCATCCAAGAAAGACTGCTAACCTTCCTTACTAATATATCATCATCATCATCACTAACTCTATAATTTAAGAAGGGTATTTTTTGAGTATTTGAATTATAATTTCATCTTAGTTTGGCTATGACTTGTTTTTTATCAAAGTTATTTCTAATCATTCTTTTATATCAAAAGACAAAATGGGGAAGTTCAAAAATAAATAGAAGTATCGAAATTTTGTGAATTTTTTACAACCCAAAGAATTACAAATGGTGAAGTTCAGAAAATTTATTTTATATATCTTCTTCTATAACTATATTTTAGCAACGTGATATTTTGAAAGGGAAAAAATTTAGTTTAGAGTTCCTTTTTAAAATTATTATAATTGGCGAAGTTCAGAAAATTTATAAAAATTTAACTATGGCTGCTTTTTTTTAGATTTTAAATTTTAATCTTATTGCGAAACGCAAGCTCCCCCCGTAGGGGGGAGTGGCGAAGCCATTGCCTGGTATATATATACATACATATATATATATATATATATATATATATATATATATATATATATATATATATATATATATATATATATATATATATATATATATATATATATATATATATATATATATATATATATATATATATATATATATATATATATATATATTCCATACGTATCTCATAATTCTACAACCTACCATGTTAATTTCATGCTCCTTTGTCGTTCACCTTTTCATTCTTGGCATCATTCGCGTATTCGGTTCTTTTTAATTTTATGCTTTATCATATTTTAACTTTAGTCTCGCTTCTTTGCCTATATTTGATGCGTCCTAAGCTTGTTCATTTCTAGTGTTTTTATTATTCATGTTTGTTTGTTTTTGTGTTTTTTTTGTTAATGTACGTCCCTAAATTGAGTAGTTTCTTTGACTTTAATAGAATCACTAAAGATGTTCCGATGTGTGGAACGAAACGTCCGACAGAAATCAATGTCCTTTTCCCTCTCCTGGGTCTTCATTTTCCTACTGAGATATATATATATATATATATATATATATATATATATATTTTTGGAGGAACGGCAACATTAGGTTATCTTATAGGCTGTGAATGACCATAAAAAGAGGGGGATTTTGAACAATTCATTAAAATTGAAATTTAGTTTAAAATTTTGAACTCTTTTAAAAGTTGCAATTTACATAATAAAAAACAAATTTTTTACTATTCTTTTCAATGGCTAATGGACTCATTAATGAGCTTAAGACGATTTTTACAAAGAATTAGAATTTATAGATAAAGGTTTCATCTTTCATTTGTTTTTTTTTATTTCATGTCCCTAGCTGCAATGGTTCTTGAGACAGAGAGAGAAAGAGATAGATAAGGAGTGTGGTTTAAGAGTGTTTGTGTGTGTGTGTATGCGTGTGCGTTTTGATGAGAGCGTGGGACGATAAAAACATTTCTATCTGAAACTTCTCAGTTCTCCCCAGAAGTCTTTCGTTCCGGTTTCACCTAAGTCTCCCTGTTTTGCGGGAGCTCTAAGGGGTCAGGGGAGGCTTTCTTTCTCACTTGCCCCAACTCGAGGGCAGAAAGACGGGTGCTCTCACCTATTGCATTACCTTATTGTATGTTCCTTACGTTTCTGTCCACTGCTTCCTATAATATTTAATATGTCAAAAGAATTTATGTAGTTTACGGACTAATATTTTTGTACCCAACCGTCATGAAAAGGAGAGCGCAATTCCAAGCTTCTTTCTCTTTATTTACAATACAAAATGGCCTAGTATCACCTTCTCCTTTTCCTACGGGTCATGGGCATCCTTTGAGTCACGGATATTTTGTGGTTTGATGTTATTTTTGTACACCTCAACAATCAATTCCCTCTCTGATATTAGTGGAAAATCAGCATTTTTCAACCACCCGGTGACCTACCATACACCTATGATTGCTTCTCTCTATTACACACTACACTATACGACACTATATTGTACCGCAGTGCACTCCAGTGTACTCCTCACTTTATGCTACAATACACTAGATTGTACTTCCTCACACTTTAATCCAATACACTCCACGGCACTTCCCTACACTCCATTACAATACACTACCTTCTAACGTCGTTTACTGTACTGTACTCCATTACACTCCATTGTAATGCGGTGTAGTGCACCGTACTTTCTTGCCCTACGCTACATTAGACAGCACTGCACAGCAATACACTACGCCAAACAGTATCTCACTACTTATTTAGTCAATTTATTATTTAATCGAGATCTGTGAGTGGTAGGTAGTATGAGAAAATGTATATCCGTGTGTATGTTACTTCCCTTTAGGTAATAGCTCGGTAAATCGAGTTATCTCCCCTTGTGTGTGGATCGTGTGTGTAATTTGTATTGCCATCTTTTATCTCTCTCATACTTTTCTCATTAGTAAGATCAAAAAGGCTAAAAAATGATAATGACTTTGTTAATAAAGAAAATAAAGACTGCCTGAAGATAGTCACAATTAAGTGGAAGCTGTGTATACAAATACCTCTATTTTATTTTTTTTATTTAATACAATTTTAAATTAAAATTAAATGTAATCGAAACACGTTTTTATTACATAATATAATAAATGAAGAACAAAAGAATAATAATACATTGAGAATGGAGAGAATGGCAAAGAAAAGATAAGTAAATGAACAAGAGAAGAAGACACCTGCCGTATACAAGTAAAATCATCTCTCCGATTGATGAGACGCCAGTTTTGAACCTCTATACAACTGCTTCTCCTCCTAACTGGAAGAGAACAGACCTCTCTCTGAGTCTGTATACAAGCGACTCCTTTTCCATGAGCATGGAAATGTGCCTCCCTTTCCTCGAACATGTATACAAGCAATTCCCGTATCCTAAACTTGTATATAAGCCAATCTCTTTCCTCGAGCCTGTATAGAAGCAGTTCCATTGTCCCAAACCTGTATACAAACGAATTATTTTCCTTTAACTTGAAAATCAGCTGTATACAAGCGACTTTCTCCGAGTTTATATACAACCGACTCCCTTTCTCCGAGCTTAAATACAAGCGACCTTTTTTCCCTCGACCTGAAAATGGGCCTCTCTTTCCTAGAGACTGTATACAAGCAACTCCCTTTCTTCAAACCTGTATACAATCGAATCCTTTTTCCTGAGACTGAAAATGTGCCTCCCTTTACCCGAGCCTCTATACAAGTGACCACCTTTCTCCAAACCTGTATTCTGTTAAATCCCTTTTGGAGCCTATATACAAGTGAGTCTTTGTCCCTATGCCTGATAATGTGTCTCTCTTTCCAGAGCCTGTATATAAGTGACCCCCTTTCTCAGAGCCTATATACAAGCGACTCTTCTTTCCCTAGGCTGAAAATGTGCTTCCTTTCTCGGAGCCTATATACAAGCCACTCCTTCTATCCAAACCTATATACGAGTACAAGCGACTCTCATTAGTGAAGCCTGATAATAGGCACATTCCTTTCCAAGAAACTTATACAGTCGCCTCACTTTCTCCGAGGTTGTATACAAACGCCTATCTTTACCGCAGATTAAATACAAACATATATCTTTCTCATGATCTGTATACAAGCACCTCTAACTATGCGAGCCAGTAACTTGTGCGTTCTTTTCCTAAAGCCTGCATAAAGGCGCATCCCTTTCTTTAAGCCTGTATACAAGCCCGCCTTTTCCGAAGCCAGAATGCAAACGATTCCCATACACAAAACATGTACTTATAAAAATGACTTGTTTAAGCTGAGACTGCATAAAAGTGCTTACATTTCCTTAAACTTGTATAGAGTAGCGTTTCCATTTCTCCAAGCAAATATACAAGTGTTTTCTTTATCCAATCATGGATATTAGTGCTTTCCTTTCCCCAAAGCCCGCATACAAGTACCTCCCTTCCCCCAAAAAATGCTTACAAACACCTCCCTTTCCACAAGCCGTGTACAAACGCATCCTTTTCCACAAGCATGTGTACAAGCGCTTTCTTCCTACAAGCCTGTGTAAAAGCGATCCCTTTCCACAAGCATGTGTTCCAGCGCTCCCTTTCCACAAGCATGTGTACAAACGCTTCCTTCCTACAAACCTTTGTACAAGCGCTCCCATTCCACAAGCCAGTTTACAAATGCATCCTTTTCCGCAAGGCTGTATACAAGCGTGTTCCGTTCTACAATCATGTGCACAAGCGCTCCATTTCCACAAGCATGTGTACAAGCGCTCCCTTTCCACAAGCATGTGCACAAGCGCTTCCTTCCTACAAACCTGTGTAGAAGCGCTCCCTTTCCACAAGACGGTGTACAAACGCATGCTTTTCCACAAGGCTGTATACAAGCGTGTTCCGTGCTACAAGCATGTGTACAAGCGCTCCCTTTCCACAAACATGTGTACAAGCGCTCCCTTCCTACAAACCTGTGTACAAGCGCCGTCCTTCCTTCAAGCTCATATCTCCGAACTTTGACCCCCTTTTCTCTGTCGAAAGGCAGGGGGTAATTGCTTATAGGTATTATCGGCGCCCTATAAATGCAATTAAATCATAAAACTTCTATCTTCGTTGATAGTCCCATGATAGGCCGAGAGTGTCTATTAAATGTTCGCTATTATAGCTCTCTAAAGGTAAGGCCCTAAATGTACTATTATTATTAATAGTAAAGCTTTCGAAGGTGGCTCTTGGCACTGCACAGTGCCGATAAACCCTACCGCCATAATGATATAAGATAAACGCGATCGGATCGCACTTTTTCAGCGCCAGAATTAGTAAATCTTCTCTCACACTGAGCGAGTTTTGAGGTACGAGAAGTCATATAGAGGAGTTATACCGCTTTATACCGCATCCTGCATGGATGAGTAATCAGTCATGGGGTAAGGAGGGATTTCAGTTTAAACGCATTATATTGCAAACCTTAAATTCACAGACTAGTTTTGAGAGATTCTGTCCGTAGAAACTAGTCTCTAAATAAAAGTTTTTAATAATCTGGGTTTAAAGTTACGTTGCTCTTTTCAACATCGAACGAAACCGATTGAGTGGGTGGATTTGTTTGCTCAAGGAGACGTTTGGACAGCGCAGAAAACTTGACAATCCGTTTGGAATGTCTCGTATCGGAGACTAAATGTACCAAAGACTTACAGGGTTCCCTAAAGGGGAAATTTAATACATATTTTAAAATAGTTAAATGCATCATGATTAACAATCGCTTCCCGGTTGGGGCGCATCGACACCTCTAGCGGTATGACGAGACGTGGGCATTATCGTCATTGCGTCTTTCGATCGCAAGAGTGAAACTTTCGGGTTGGAGTTCTGAGATTAGTGGCCTCTACCGGGCTTACTTGCCGGAGAAAATATATTCCATTTGCCTTCTAAATCCTCTAGCGTCTTTTCGTATTTTCTTATTAATATTCGACGACGGTTAAGGGGTGCTTCTACCACACATACATAAATACGTTCACAGCACTTGATCACGTGCACACATTTGACTAATAAGCCACCGTATAATTCCATGTAGCCACTACATCATTCCATCTAGCAAAAGTTAGCAAAAATTGCACAAGGGCAAAAAATCCTATCGTCAATTGAGTATTATTGTTTCGAGGCATTAGAGCAAATTTTGCTATTCAAAATGTGTGGTAATATTAGCTATCAGTGTATTATGGCTGAATCTCTTATTGTTTGGGAGAGTATTCGTCCTTACTGTATTGTAGTTTAATATTGTTGGCAGGAATATTTCAAGGTTATGGAAAAAAATAGTCTTAATTACTGTTTTACTGCTTTAAGTCTTCTTTCTATCTGTGATTGGTGTCTTAGTACCTTATTAAAGCTAATTTGGCTACTTAAAAATAGTATTATCTATAAAGGAATTATGTCTGATGTTATTACTCTTTTGAAGGATTGAAATCGTATTAACAACCGCCTATTCGATCAATCCTTCCATCCCAACTATTTATTTTGAAAGATTTTAGTCGCGTGGACGCGATTCTATAATTGAATATGTCGGTTCGTAGGTCGGTCGGTCGGTCGTAAGGAAACCGTTTTACTTTTCAATGTATTTTGAGGCAATAAAATCGTAAGTATTTGGCAGATTCTAACGAAGTTTAAAATCCTATGTATTTTTTACATCCTCCTTTGAATAATATAATAGACAAGGCCCTCCCAAGGTTAGGCCGGGAATTATTGAATGTTTTAAAGGTCGTGAGTTCATAAGTCAGAAGAATTGAGAGGACGCGACTTAGGCCTGTTGACTTTGTTTTTAGATCTTTGGCTCTCTTCTAGCCGCCTCCAATAAGGCCACAACAACCAAAATTACAACTGAGCCTAGTTCTAGGTTAATTTCAAAGACAGACAAAATGGAAACTAACACAAAAAACAAGAAAAACAGAAGAAAAGAAAAAAGAAAAAGGAGAAAAAGTTTGCTCAGGTGTCTGAGGGATGCCAGCTGGCTTATTGATCTGAAAATGCTTCCAGCCTAACTACTAAAGTGCCACAAGTGTGTTCGAACCCATTCCGAGTACAGGGGACAAGCAGATGCGTCCCAGCTAGTACCAGTACTAGAACAGGTGCGTGCGCGAAGATCTTCCAGCTACTTCGAAAGAGTAGGCTTCAACAATGATTATTAATACTTTAGCCAGTAAAGAAAGGAGGGGCTGATAGGATGAAAAAATAAAAATAAATAAAAAAGCGCTAAATAAAATATAGACTAGGGTTATTGTAGAAAACTAACAACCCTATGAACTACAGAACCATGACAAACCCTAAACCTGATTCAGAAATTCGTGGTCAAGCACAACATTTCAGAGATCCAGTAGGCTCCCTTATACACAGACCTGACTCCATGAGATTGTTTACTATTCCCCCAAGCCTCTTCTCGAAACCACTAAAACTGTGTATGAAAAATAGTAAATGGAAAGAACGCTGAGCTAAGTATGCCGAGTCATTTGGAAACAAGATAGACAATACGGAAGGTCTCTAGGAGCTCAGAAGAAGTTCACAGTGAGCTCACAAGATGCTAACAGTGAGCACAGAAGAAGCTCACAGGGAGCTCACAGGATTGCTAACAGTTAGCTCACAAGAAATCCCCTTTGATTAGCGGCTGTTATGTGTCCCGTTTAATCCAAAGCTATTGTGGGGGAATTCCACGTGGAATTTCTTTTCCAGTACGGAAGTGATGTTCATGCGCTGGAGAAGGTTCTAGAAATTGGTAAGGTTTGAATTGGTCAGCGCCTCCCCCCCCATCCCATCCACAAGCGGTAGCCTCGAACCGCGTCCACCACGGACCACCTTTTCGCGGGTTAGAATCGCCTCGACGTGAAGATCCAAGGCCATTCGAGAGTAGCGCTGTTTCCCCCACCCCTGCGGATATATAGGGTTCGTCTTCCATGTGGGAGACACAGAGTTGAGGAGTCCCGCCAGGACCAAGAAGCAATCCCCTAGTTCCAAGTCAGGTGCTAACAACAAAGCAAAGTGACGGCTGAACTTTTCGTGTGTTGGAATTAGCCCAAGCCAGTGAGGTAATTCCATTTGACGATCGCCACCGAGCGATTTTTCCGACTCCACTCATCAACTCCTGTCGAAGCCCTTCTCGTTCTCTCTTCGTTTCCAGGTGGCCGAAATACTCTTCTCTGGACCGGACGTTACTGCCCCTCCCATTTGGAGAACCGCCATCACGTCAACTTCCCGCTCAGAAGCTCCGAGCGCCCTCGCCCTCACGTTTATTGCCTGCAGAAGACATCCGTGAACCACTACCCTGACGTCTCACCCGGAATCCTCCGTAAGCCAACCCCTCTCCCCTCCCCCTTCAGCAACCCATTTGAGTTAATCCTCCCCATTTGAATAGTCTCCTTCTGTAACGCATTAATTTCTAACTCCAGAGTCTGATGCATAACTCTGCAATTCCCCCCTCGTTTACCAATTTAATTTTGCCCATTAATTCTCTAATTTTATGTAAATAAAATTATATTTTTGTACATGCCTCTTTAAATAACCTTGAGCGTTGCCATTACCCAAATTTTACCTGACCTCTTTTCTCGCGGTTCTGCGCGTTGAAACTCGTAGCGTTCAGTCCCTTGTCGGTTCGCCTTTAAGTTATTGGTCCCTCCCCCATAGATAAAATATGGTATTGATTTTGTAATGTCATACCACGACATATATATTTATTAATATACATATTATATAATTTTGGTGTCAAGTGTGTTTGGAGTTTTTACGAATCCGTGTCATTTTAATTTCGACATTAGAAGTTCCCTTGTTATTCACGTCTATCCCTTTTATTTTAATTTTGGTATTATACTGGCAGAAGGCAAGTTCAAGTTAATTGAAGAGCAGTGGAACGTTAATCTATTTAGATTTCGTGTTGGACCCCAGGTAATTAATTTTTATTATTGTGTTTGAATTTTGGAGACTCTCCTAGTTATTAGTCCAAAAGAGTTAAGGTCTTTGGTGTCCTAATTCCAGTAGGACCATTTTAATTTTTTTTTAGCTTAGAAACAGCAGAGATAGGTAGCTGTATCATAATTTTTGGGGGGGAGCAAGGCCTTCACGAATATTCAAGTATTCGTTTCACGTGGGTAGTGTAATAGCTCGTTCGCGTGTCAGTGTTCCCTCAGTTAACTGCGTAACAATGTCATCCTTCGAAAAATTCAAGAGTAAGGGTTAAATGTTAGGTCTTTCAGGCAAAGAGCTGCTAAATTACGTACAGGAAGAAGAGAGGAACGAAAGGGCAGAGCGAAGGGAAGAGGAACTAAGAAAAACGGAGATGGAGAACAAACTGAAGATGGAGATGGAGAAGAACAAAATGGAGATCGAGGAGAACAAACTGAAGAGGGAAGAGAACAAATTGAAAATGGAGATGGAGAAGAACAATATGGAGATGGAGAAGAACAAAATGGAGATGGAGAGGAACAAAATGGAGATGGAAGAACGTGAACAAATTAGGAAGCATGAGCTGGAAATGAGCCGAAATCAAATAGATCCTCAGTCCATCGGTTCCTGGGCTGAAATTCCCAAAACTCCTTCAGTCAAACTTCCCGCTTTTAATGATGGGGAGGACTTTGGGTCATTTTTGGCCCATTTTGAGAGAATCTTTTAGATCAATAGATGGGATCTCGAAAATGATAGCGTTGCTCGCTTACCTTCCCTCCTAAATGCCCAGTTAAAGGATATCTTCGTGTCCCTTTCCCCGGAAGCAACTTTGGACTATTCCACGTTAAATTCCGAATTGCTAGCCGCTGTTCATATGAATAGCGAATTCTACCGCTCCCGATTCCGCCAGGAAAGGATCCACCCTGATCAAATATTTCGGCAACACGGGTACATTCTCCAAAGATTCCTTCAGTGTTGGCTGGATGAGTGCAAGATTTCCCAGGTCTACGAGTCCCTTCTGTACTTCTTCCTTAGGGATCAGCTTTTAGCTGCCGTGGCTCCCGAAATTCGCGCCTTCATTAAGGATAAGCGTTGTGCCACTTTCAAGGAGTGCTTGGAAGAGGCCGATGTTTACGCAGGTAGTCACAATTTATAGCCTAAGGATGTTAAAAAGGCTCCCCAATCGCCCTACAAAACTAAATGTTGTGGTCCTAAGACCCCTCCTAACTTGGTTCCAAGATTTACCAAAGTTCAAAGTCCCTCGAAGCCAAGAAACTTCCATCCATCTGAACAGCGAGAAGTAAAGCCCCTAGTTTCTTCTCCCCCGGTTGTGCCGTACCAAAACAACCCGATCATCTGCTACACCTGCGGAGTTCCCGGCCATTACCACACGAACTGTCCTCAAAACTCCCGATTCGCAAACTCTCAGTCCCACCAAGTGCACCAAATCTGGGCCGCCCCTGATCCTCCTCCGTCGCCTCAAAACACTCCCGATCCTCCCTCACCCGCCAAAGACCCGGTCCATCAGGTAAACTTTCTCTTTAATGAGAACAACCCTGGTGGATTGAAATTCGAGAACGGAACTGTGAACGGTCGCCGAGTATCCACCTTCGTCCGTGAAACCGGATGCACCTGCATTTGTAGTGTCTGAGGACCTACTCCCCCTGTTGGCCCCGACCACAAGAAATTTGCGTTTGTCTACGACTACCTTGGCCGGGCTAGTCGTTTCCCAGTAATTCGTTGCCACATCGAATGTAACTATATGTCCGGTTGGGCCGAAGTGGTAGTGGCCCCAATCCAGTTCTGCTCCGTTTTGATCGGTCAGAATCCACGACCATCTAATGGCCCAGCCCTTGATTACCCGTACACGGGCAGCCCTGGAATCCCATGCACCCGTTCCCCTGGAAACCCCTATCGACCCGGAGTTCCAAGCCCTCCGGAGCGACAAGTTTGCCCGCACCCAGAAGGAGTGCGCAACTCTCCTTTCCCTTTGGGAGAAAACTAAAAACCTCGAGCGTGAGTCCACCCGAGGTAACAAACGGTCGTATCTCGTAAAGAAGGAATTATTGAGAGGTATAAGACCCACTTTGACCTTAAGTCACGAGAACGAAAATTCATGCCTGGCGCGGAGGTGCTGGTACTACTTCCCACGGAAAGCAACAAATTCCTAAGCCAGTGGAAGGGACCCTACCCCGTCCTTGAGGCTAGAGGACCCGTGGATTTCCTCATCCTTACTCCGGCGGGAGCGAAGGTTTCCCACGTGAATTGTATATATTATCTCATTATTGTTCTTAATTATGATTTTTTTTTTTGGTCCACTAAGTTGTTTAGTCATTATTCCCATATTCATGCCTCCATTTAATTGCATCCTTTTTTCTGGTTCCACTGAAATGTCGCCAATGTTCTCCTGTGATTTTTTTTGTTTAAAATTGTACTAGTTAAATTGTCTCTAGAATTGACCCGTTTAAGGCGTATGTCCATAAATTCCCCGCTGAGCACAGATTAACGTTTTTTTGTGTGTGTACACCTGTCGTAGCAGGCCAGAATTTCTCTAGACCCCTGATAATTCTAGTTCGACGGGTGGGATGATGCTTTCCTAGGCAACTGCTCTGTAAAGCATCATCTTTCGGATGGGAGATGTGTGGGGGAATTCCACGTGGAATATCTTTTCCAGCACAGAAGTGATGTCCATGCGCTTGAGAAGGTTCTACAATTTGGTTAGGCTTAAATTGATAAGCCTTCCTTCTCCCATCCACAAGCGGTAGCCTCGAACCGCGTCCACCTCGGACCAACTTTTTGCGGGTTAGAATCGCCTCGACGTGAAGATTCGAGGCCATTCGAGAGTAGCGCTGTTTCCCCCACCCCTGCGGATATATAGGGTTCGTCTTCCATGTGGGAGACACAGAGTTGAGGAGTCCCGCCAGGACCAAGAAGTAATCCCCTAGTTCCAAGTCAGGTGCTAACAACAAAGTAAAGTGACAGCTGAACTTTTCGTGTGTTGGAATTAGCCCCAGCCAGAGAGGTAATTCAATTTGACGATTGTCACCGAGCGATTTTTCCGACTTCACTCCTCAACTCCTGTCGTAGCCCTCCTCGTTTCCTCCTCGTTTTCGGGGGGCCGAAATACTGTCCCCTGGACCGGAAGTTACTGCTTCTCCCATTTGGAGAACCGCCATCACGTCAACTTCCCGCTCAGAAGCTCCGAGCGCCCTCGCCCTCACGTTTATTGCCTGCAGAAGACATCCGTGAACCCCTACCCTGACGTCTCACCTGGAATCCTCCGTAAGCCAACCCTTCCCCTCCCTTTTAGCAACATATTTGAGTTAATCCTCCCCAATTGAATAGTCTCCTTCTGTAACGCATTAATTTCTAACTTCAGAGTCTGATGCATAACTCTGCAATTCCCCCCTCGTTTACCAATTTAATTTTGACCATAAATTCTCTAATTTTATGTAAATAAAATTATATTTTTGTAATGCCTCTTTAAATAACCTTGAGCGTTGCCATTGCCCAAATTTTACCTGACCTCGTTGCACTCTTTTCTCGCTGTTCTGCGCGTCGAAACTCGTGGTGTTCCGTCCCTTGTCGGTTCGCCTTTAAGTTATTGGTCCCTCCCCCATAGATAAAATATGGTATTGATTTTGTAATGTCATACCACGACAGCTATCTACAGTACTTTCCACTGAGGTTTCGGTTAGCTTACCTTCCTTCTGTAAGTAACTTTGCGGTTGGCTGGATCATAGAGAAGAAAGAGGGAGGGGTGTGAAAAACAGTATTATTTACATGGAATTGAAGCACTGAATGCACTTAGTTACAAGGGGAAAAACGAACCAAAGCGATAACCACTCTGATCACGTTAACAATACAACAAAGTTGTACGTACCAAGAAATACTATGCCAACAGTAGCCTAAGTGTGGAAAAATGCTCTAAGTACGGACTCGGGAAGACCGGTGAAAAGGGAGGGTCTCGGTAGGATATGCTAGACCTAGTGATTTCTCCCCAGAAAGTACTTACTAAAGAACTTTGCATTAGCCTTAGACCCTCTTAGCTCCGCCCATTTATTAATGCTGTTTTCCACTTGCATCTCAGCTGCTACTACCTCTCGGCCAGGGTCTAGCTTTGCTGACTGTCCACATGCTCGACCGTGTGTTTAACTCCTTTCGTTCTGCTTCCCCACCCCCCTCACGCCTGGGGCAAGTGGACCTCCTGCCTGCTCTTACGAAACATAAACACCCCCTGCCTCCAAATTTCAACGGCATATTGCCAGACGCTGGCCATAAATTCATATGATCGCATGCCATGGACCCTTCACAAACACCTCGTCGCGACAAATAAGGGGGAGTGCTACTTCAAACACCTTGTTTCTTCATTCTTCGAAAAAAACAGATCCTCGACTCTATAGATAAACCCCGTAAAAATTCCTGTGTTCTCCACAAAAAATAAAGGAACTTGGAAATAACTCACTCTTAAAATGATGAACTACCAATGAACATCGCAGTAACCGTTTGATCTTTGTTTTAGACCTACTCAAATAGTAGGAGACGTGGACTCTGTACAGACGACACTTAAGAGCACCGGAACAGTTCCTCATGCGCAGCCTGAGGTTGATACTCAGCATCCGATGGAAGGACCGCATTACAAACCTGGAGGTCCTCGACAAAGCGGAGACCGCAAGTGTTGAAGCCATGATCCTAAAGAGCCAGCTTCGATGGACAGGACAAATCATCCGAATGGACGACTCCAGAATACCGAATCAGCTGCTGTACTGCTGTACGGAGAGCTCTCATCAGAAAAGCGAAACAAGGGTAGGCTTCGCAAGCGTTAAGGACTTTGTGAAGGCGAACACAGCCCTCGCAGGAATCACCTCCAAACCACTGTATGAATGTGCACAGGTCAGAATTTACTGGCCTGTTCTGACAAAGAATGCCCATAACCGCTTTGAAGAGGAGCGGCGTGTATGTGACGCTGAGGCACGATAGAGAAGGAGGGCTGCCACAGTCGTACCTGCAGAGCCTGGACAATTATTCTGCCCCCACTGTCAACGACCTTGCCGTTCAAGACTTGGACTCCACAGCCACCTGCGAATCCATAACAAATGAGATGAGATGTGCAGACAGATGCCATCGTCGAAATCGATGGGCTACTACTACTCATATAGTTCAACGGATTATGGTTACTTAACACTCTCAACCTATGTATCGGATATAATTTAAATTTCTCCAGTGCAAATATTAGTGCAAAAAGTTCCGTCTGGCCGTAGAATAGTTTGGCGGGGCCTATACTAACTTCTTAGATGCAAAAGCGAGAGGAGGAAGTCCTCGCTCGTCCTTCTGCAGCAAAACGGCTCCCAAACCTGCATGGAAGCACTAAGTTAAAGCCAGAACGCTTCTGCGAGGTTGGGTGACTTCAGAACATAGGTAGAGGCTGGCAACCTTTTGACTTCCTCGAATGAGCCTTGTTCATCCGTCTCCTCGCCTGCGGTATCGCCTGCTTCGTCGGCCACCTCGCTCAATTGATTCCTATTCAAGTTCTCCAGTGCGGAATTATTTAATTCACCAAGCTTGTCATTCAATTCCCTGACATAGTTTAAAGCCGAACACTCTTTATCTCCTGGTACATAAGTATTTTGTTTGTTAATCCACTTATCTTTTAACATCACGAGGGGACCCCGAATCCGATTATCGAAAATCAACTCAAATGGTGTAAACCGAAGATAGTGGATCACAGAATCCCGGATTGAAAGAAAAAAAAGGTAAACAAACATCCCAGTGTCATGGCTTCCCATACGTGCATTTGCTTATCTCGTCCATTATGACAGTTAGCACCTCTTCCAGGCACCTATTGTTTCGCGATGAAAAAGGGCTGAAGTTCTTGAAAAAATGTCAAATAGTCTCGCCACTTCCACAAACAATGCCGACGTAAAGTTCCTGCCCTTGAAAGCCTGCGTGAAGAATTTAGTTAGAGTGCTAAACACATTCCTAAAGGTCCCTTTGGTATGTGTCTCTGCATCTACGTATCTCGTTGCCTCCTTATAATATACAAGAAATATTTATTCGATTTACTAGTGCGCGCCAATGGGCCTATTATACCTATTGAATAGGAAGAAAGGGTTTCTCTGACAATAGGCTTAAGAGGAGCCTTTCTTCTCCCAATCTGCCCCCTTCCAGGTACCTGGCATACGTCAGGAGAAAGAAATAAAACCTTTAGACTTTAGGCAGTACTACCGACCACGAGCTCTTCCCTTTGCATCCAGAGAGTTCAAACCTCCCTATTCTAGGATTCCTTCCTTCAGAAAATAGTGACTTCCTGGGGCCTCACTCACTTACCTCAAACACTTGCGGAGTTTCGTCTTTAGCTTGCCGTTCGCCCAAAGGATCACTTCCTTAGACTTAAGGCCCCTTGAACAGCTCATCCAGACTTTCTAAGTTCAATTTGCATTTCCTCTTGGACATGAGCTAGAATACCTGTAGGGGTGCGAAATGTATGAAAGAAAATTTCTTCCAACTCGATAATATAAATGGCCGATAAAATTACCAACCAAAAACGGACTAAAGCCTTTCGTGAGGCTAGAGTATTGGCGTTTAAATCCAACGGTACCGCCTTCGAAACTCCAGAGTCCAAAAACTTTTAGGAAGATCTGTCAAGACAGAAAACGGAAGAAAACGGCTTGAAGAACTAACTCAACAAGAAGGACCAAGAAATCATCAACTCAACATAAATGGAAGAAAATGAAGATGCAAGAAAGAAAACGAAGATTAAGGACCAACCCAGCCAAGCAGAATACGGAAGTCAAGATTAAGTGAAGACAAGCGTTTGAAGGGCCAACTTAAAGAAATAAGGAATTTCATTCAAGAAAGATGAAAATTCAAGGAAGCTGCATCAAGAAAACAAGATAAAGAAAAGAGAAGAGCAAGATCAACCTAGAATAAATAAATAAAAACGGGTAATAAGGATATGCCCTCCCCCCCCCTTATATACCTTCTTTATGTCCGTAGCACTAAGCGCGGATACCCCTTTCACTCCCGGGTCCAGGCTCCGCTCTAGAGGTAAAATAAACTCGTCGCATGGCTCATTTTCACACGTTTTTTCCCGAACCTAAGCTCTTTTTGGTACATTTTCGTGACCATATTGACATAAAACGGCTTCCGAGATACACATGCTCTACCTTGCCTTTAAATCCGTCCGCCACCAACTTTGCCAAGAATCCCAATGCCAATTATACATTTCTGGCTTCCGTTAGAAAGCCCTGAAGAATCTTTGTGGATCGTCCTCGTTAAAACTGTGCAGTAGGCTTACTTACACCATCTAAACCCACCTGACTCACCAGACTGCAATGTCCATGCTTGCGCTTCCAGTTCTAATTCCTTAGCCTTTATCTCGAGTATTAATCATTCGCTTGCTACATTATTTCTGCTAATTTGTAATTCTTCACCATTAGGATACTCCATGCCCTTTGGTTCTCAAACATGCTTTCTGTAGTGCCCTCCTTGGTTTCCACTATCACCAAACCAAAGTAATGCGAAATTGCTTCACCTAATCTAACCTTTTTCGCAAATGTTCACTATTTCAGCTAACTCCACTAACTCATTCATAGAAAAGGTGTTCAATATTTCTACATTACGGCTATCCAAAAAATCCCATTATTAAAACCATCGGGAACCCAGAATACCGAATTACCACAAAATTAAACCAGGAGATTCAAAAAATGCAAATATTTCCACACCGACTTGTATCCTTTTCTAGTATCATAGGCCAAAATATGCTTCATCAGCACTTTTACCCAACAGTTTAGGACCATTTTGGGATCATAACTGTATTTTTTGGCATGATGGCGCACAATGTTACAAAGCAAACTCAATAAAAAAGTTCTTTGCTGAAAATAACATCGCAATTTTGCGACCTTGGCCCGGGAATTGGTCAGATTTGAACCAAATACAGAGTTTGAGGGAGAGAATTAATCGGGTGGTTGATAAACAGAATCCCTCCAATTGTGAGCATTTGCGGTGCTGAGTGAACAAAAATGTCACAATATCAGTCAAGATATCCTCACAAATTCGGTATCCACCATGCCAGAACGAATTGAAGCAATCCTTAAAAACAAGAAATATCATTGTAGATATTGACTGCTCGAATCAATTGACTGTATTTATTAATAAAATGGGTTTAACCTCTAAATTTTGCTAGGTGAGAAAGAGAGAAATATATATAGAGAGATAGAAAGATAGAAAGAGTGAGAGAGAGGTGGAGGGAGGGAGGGAGAGAGATGGAAGAAGAGGATGATATATATATATATATATATATATATATATATATATATATATATATATATATATATATATATAGAGAGAGAGAGAGAGAGAGAGAGAGAGAGAGAGAGAAGAGAGAGAGAGAGAGAGAGAGAGAGAGAGAGAGAGATAGAGGGAAAGAGAGAGAGAGAAAGAGAGAGAGAGAGAGAGGGAGCCAAGGGAGGGAGGTAGGGTATATAGAAAGGAAAATGCAGGCAGCAACAAGCAACAGACCAATCGAATCTTACGAAATTGCATGAATACACTAACTTAGCTCTCTACTAAACTTCGCTGCCTTTATCATTGATGTTCCCATAAATGATGGATGGCAAGAAAAGAAAATATTATTCCATTATAAACGTATTTAGTCTTGGTTTTAAAGTGTTTGTCTAGTTTATGTTTATGTTTAAACGAACATCAATTGACTATTCGGTTGCTGAAAAAATATTTAAACTCGTGCTAGTTATACAGTTTACCTGCAATTTTGCATCCGCTTTCCCTTCTGTAATTTGATCGGTCGAAAAAAAATCTTTATTGCAGTTCATATTAACTATGCTTTGAACGATTTTAAATACTTGAATTTGGCCACCTCTTAGTCTACGATGGGTTACTGGGAAGAGATTTAATTCCTCACGAAGGTCCTCGTATTGCTTATTTTTCACACTAGATATCATTTTTGGAACTCTACGTTAAATCCGTTTGAGGTTGCTTATATAATTTTGGTAGTAAGGGCACCAGGCTTGAACACATGTTCCGGAAGAGGCCCAACTAAAGATTTGTAGAGTAAGTATTACTTCTTTTGATTTGTACTTAAATGACCTTCCTATAAAGCAAATTATTTTGTTCTCCTTCTTGGTAACTTCTTTGTTTACTGGGTTTTAGGTTACTCGATACTGTTACTCGTAAATCTGTTTCCTTGTCTACGCTTTTCAATCGTGTTCCATTCAGTGATTAAGATACCATTTCATTTTGATTTCCTATGCACTTAATGCTGTTCAATTATCTGCGTGGAAGCACATTTGCCAAGTTTGGGCCCAAAGTGATAACTTGTCTAAATTAGATTTCATATGTTTTACTCTCCTACGTGAGTTTACAGCATTAGCGGTTTTCGTATCATCCCCGTAGTTGAAGATTTTGCATATGAGACCTTCATCAATATCATTAATGAAGATTAGAAAGAGAAATAGCCGTAAAACTGAGTCATATGCCACCCTTCTAGTCATATTGAACTATTTAGAAGTCATGCCATTTATGATTGCTCTCTGCCTTCTTTTGCTGAGCTAATTCTCAATCCATCTTGATATGTCGCCCTTTATTCGATGTGATTGTAATTTTATCATTAGATGTTTGTGATGAAGTTTGTCAAAGGTCTTCTGGAAGTCAATGTATATGATATCGACGGCTTTACTCTCATTGTATAGATTAAGAAAATCGTGGAACAAGACTAAAAGGTTTAAGAAGCAAGAACACTTGTTACCGAAACCATGCTGGGAGTCTTTAAGAATGTTGTTTGCCTCCAAATAGTTCACGATTCTGTTCCTTATGAGCGTTTTAAGAATTTTTCACGCAACTGAGTTTAAGTTAATTGGACCATAGTTGCCAAGTATAGATTTGCTACCCTTTTTAAGTATTGGTGTTACATTAGCGAGGTTCCACTTCTTTGACATAGTACCTGTCTGCAAGGATCTATTGAAAAGAGGTGTAAATGGTCTAAAAAGTTCATTCTTAGCTTCTTTTAGAACTCTTGGTGAGATAGTTTTGGGCCCTACTGATTTTTTTTAGTTAAGCTCTGTCAATTTGTTTAGCTCATCCTTTTCACTTACGGTGACATGTGGTAGAGCGCCTAAATCATCTCTTTGGCTTGGCGAAGGGATAATTCTTAAGTTTTCCGTAGTGAATATTGATGCGAAGAATGCATTAAGAGTGTTTGTTACTCATCTCTTCTTCATCGTTTATAAAATCCACGTTCTTATCCACTAATGGTCCAATAGTTTATGTTCCTACTCGCAGTATCGCAGTATCGCACAGCGCAACGAGAAAATGTGACGCAGCCAAGCTGCGATCAGTGCAAACACGTCACAACAGGCAACACTCGATGCCCCGCGCTCCCCTCCCTACCATCACTCATGGTTTCTGCCACAAGTTCGACTGTCATTACTTTCTGATCACCCCTGGTATATGGACGAAAATTGGTTATTTTTCGGTTTATGCCCGCCCTCGAATTTCGTGGGCGCTTTGTTATGAATATCTCTATTTTAAAATATACGCAAATGCTATATAGTGTATATCTACACTATAGTGTATATCATATACACTATATAGCAGTTTCAGTACTTAATGTGTGAAATTCTCTAATTATCATGTTATGACGAAAAATAGATTGGCCTGAAGGATTAAAGTACTACCGAACTTTTTCCAGGCTATCGAGAAGACTTAGGAAATCTTCTCTTGACTGTACTTTCCTTGAGATTTTTCTTAATGGTAATGTGTATCCCAGTTTTGTTTATTTTAAGCTTTATTGGAAATCCCTTTATCATTCGGAATTTTATAAATCTTCTCTGGATTATTTGTTAAACCAAGAAATTGAATTTAACGTTCGGTCATACGAGCGCCTATTGGTTGATTTTGAACGCTCTAAATTTAATTTACGCACTCATTTTTCATTTTTAGATTTCATATGGTTTCTTATCCTAAATTACCATGATATTTCAGGGTATTCTCAACAAGTATCTAGAATTCATAACAAAAACCTCCACAAATTAGGCCTTGGAAAGCCTGATCTTTTCTCCAATGGTAATAATGTAAAAAATCTATCTAGCTATCGCCTGTCTCCACGAGAGGAGTTTCGATCTTTTCTCCAATGGTAATAATGTAAAAAATCTATCTAGCTATCGCCTGTCTCCACGAGAGGAGTTTCTATTGTCTTTGGGTTTCCAATTTAAATTGCCTAACTTAAAAATAAAATATCCTTCCTACTATTTATACTTTGAAAATTTCCTACATGACATTCGTAAATTACCCATAAACTATGACTTCAGTAGATTCAAATCTGACTTCTCAGAAGTGGCACACGAATTTTATCACAAACTGAAGAAATTGAAAAGATTTTCTCTCATGTTCAGAAACAGTGATATTAAAACGCTAAGTTCCCTATCTAATAACCCAGATATTGTCATTACCAAACCCGATAAAGGAAATGGAGTTGTTCTATTAAATCGAACTGACTATGTACACAAAATGGAATCCATACTTGCAGACACTACAAAATTTAAACTGCTCTCAGAAACACCTACAAAAATATCTCTAAAACTAGAAGATAAAGTTAACAGAGTTCTGTTAAATCTAAAATCCACTAAAGTTATAGACCAACAAACTTATGATGCCCTACATTCTAGTGGTTCTGGGTTAGGCTTATTATACGGCCTCCCTAAGCTACACAAAGCTGGTGTTCCTCTCCGACCAATTCTGGCTTCCTATTCTCTTGCAACTTTTAACCTTTCTAAATATGTTGCTAAATTGCTCTCTGGGTTAGCCATAGGTCAATACACCATAAAAAACAGCTATTCTTTTGTTAATGAATTATTGTCACACAATTTTGCACCCTCAAAAGTCCTAGTCAGTTACGATGTATCCTCACTATTTACAAATGTTCCTGTTAATGAAACAATTGATATTATTTTAAATCTAATTTTTAACAAAACAGGCACCTTTCACAATTTCTCTCGTAAAAAGTTCAAGACTATTTTAGAAATGATTTTTAATGAGAATTATTTTTTATTTAATAACAAGGTTTACCAACAGATAGATGGAGTAGGAATGGGATCACCAATTGCTCCAATAGCAGCTAATATTTTCATGATTCATCTTGAAAATAACTTTATGAAACATTGCCCTTTAGATTTCAAACCCATATTTTATCGTAGGTATGTTGACGACTCCTTTGCTATTTTTGATAATATAGAACATGCCCACCATTTTTTTAATTTTATAAACTCTTATCATCCCAACATTAAATATACCATTGAATTAGAGAGTAACTATCAACTTCCTTTTCTAGACGTTATTATAGAAAAACCCGACAAACTAACTACCTCAATATACAGAAAGCCTACCTTTAGTGGCCTAGGTATCAATTTTTTTAGCCATTGTGACTTGTCACACAAACTCAGTGCAATTAAATCTCTAATATATAGAGGTTACCATCTCTTCTCCAATTATTCCCTAATGCACAATGAATTCCAGAATCTAAAGTCTTATTTTAAAAATAATTGTTACCCCCCACCTTTGGTTGAGAAACTAATCAATAATTTTCTTACCAAAATTTACTCTCCATCCTTTCTCTCATATAATGTTCCCAAAAATGAAATTTTTTTCGTAGTACCAGAAATGGGACCTTACAATAAATTATTCACTAGAAAATGCAACAAATTACTTAAAAAAATATTTCTTTCATACCAACTTCAAAATCACTTTTGTTAACCCACTTTCCATAGGAAGTTTTTTCTCGTCAAAAGACAAACTTCCTCTAGAAATGAGCAGCTGTGTTGTTTATGCTTTTACTTGTCCTTGTTGTTTGCAAGGAACCTATATTGGTAGTACGGTTCGCTCATTGAAAGAGAGGTTTTGTTCTCACATGGGAATAAGCCATCGCACTGGAAAAATATTGTCTAAGAAGGAAGCTTCTGTAATTAGAAATCATAGTATACAATGCAAAACAGAATGTTCCATAGATAACTTCAAAATAATTGGTCATAATAACAATGAATATAGTCTAAGAGTTTTGGAATCCCTACTAATACGTACAAAATCTCCTACACTCAACATAGATAATACCGCTGTTCCTCTTCTTATTTCTTAATTTTAATTACCTCATTCAACAACCAACCAACCTTCTCTTATTTAACAACCAACCAATCAAATTCCTATCCTTCTTTAAGCCACATCCTTTGAAATTTCTTCACTTTGTGATTTCTCCTGAACTTCATCGGTAAGCAATATTATACTGTAATTTTTTTCTTTTGCGTTTTTGCTTCTTTTTTTCGTGTCAATAGTGATTACATTAGATTAATAATTTGATTCTCTTGCTTTTTAAATTCCTGAATTATCGGTAAGCAATATTATACTGTAATTATTTACTTTTGTTTTTTGTGTTTTTTTTTCGTTTCAATAGTGTTATATTAGATTGATAATTTGATTCCCTTGACTTTTAAATTCCTGAGTTATATTCTAATTTTTGATTTACCTACATAGTCATAACCTAATTATTTTTAATATTTTTAATATTCTTTAACTGTATTAGATTAATTTATGTTTTAGAACCTGAAGATGGGTGATACACCCGAAACGTTGTTCCATAAATAAATCACATGTACCTCAGCCTCCTATGTGTCCTTATATATATATATATATATATATATATATATATATATATATATATATATATATATATATATATATATATATATATATTCATTCTTGTCAACGAACGACTATTTTCATAAGGTAATGTGTATTTTTAGGATTATTCACGTATTCGGTTTTATAATTTAGCATATTTTAACTTTTGTTTCGCTTCTTTGGCTTTATTTAATGAGCCCTAAGTTGTTGGTTTTTTTAGTGTTTTACTATTCATGTTTGTTTTTTAATGTACGTACCTAAATTAAGTTATTTCTTTGACTTTAAATAGCATCACTGAAGATGTTCCGATGTGCACTCAAACAGGAAGTTCGACAAATTACAATAGAAAATTCTCAACTCCAAGTTTGAGGTAAAGGAGAGAAGAGAAAAAGATAACTAATACCACTCTACTACAAGAACCAAATGACGGATGCTTACAAAACAGACGAAAGAATACTGCAAGATATCATAAAAAGTAATACTATCAAAGAAAATAATAAGTTATCCTTACGAATTTATTATAAAAACACAAAAGTAAGCAACTTATTAATGAGAAACAACCTCCGCGAAAGAACTCGATCTTAAAGGCTACAAATGTGGTATACAAATTCCAATGCCCTCATGAGGACTGTAAACCTCATCCAAATAATCAATATATAGGTATGACCACTACTACTATCAGCCGGCACCTAACGATGCATTTGCAAGAAGGAGGAATAAAAACACATTAAAAGAAAAGCATAACGCACAAATTCCAAGAGCAACTCTGGTCGAAAACACTACCATACTTAGAAGAAACCCTGACCTTCGCCGCCTAAAGATTCTGGAGGCTCTTCTCATTAAAGAGATGGGCCCCAAACTTAACACCCAACGCACCAGTTCTGAGGAGTACTTCACCTTTTCTGCTAAAGGAACAAGGTACTCCGACTTTGACCTATGAAAGTACCAAAGAACGAAAACCAATTTCATTCTTCGCTGCTCACGACCATCAATGAGCAACCTCACCGGTAAAGGAGGCAAAACCAAGGGAAAAATATAATCAACGCAGCCTCAACAATAACGAAAACTTCCGTCTGAAGATGCTTTAAAAAGGCGAAAGCTCACGGCCAAAACTCAAATTAGTTGTAAAAATAAAATGGATCTTCCTCAACTGATCTTTAATATCCAACCAGATACAAAAAAAAACTGCATTCGCCATTTGGAACGTTCCAAAATAAAATTGATAAAATCAAAATACAACCTGGTCTTTAACAATATATATATATATATATATATATATATATATATATATATATATATATATATATATATATATATATATATATATATATATATATATATATATATATATATATATTCGTATGTGTGTGTTAGGTGTAAAATATTCGATTTTATGTAAAAGTTCAGAAGAGCTGTTCGGTGTTTATCTTATAATTCTCTTGTCGTTGATAACTGGATGTAAGCGAAACCCCATCGCCTAAAACACTTCAAAAGCCTTGATAGTAAAAAGGCCGAGATAGTAGCATCAATTAAACTTTAAATTTAGCGCCATATACATTTAGAAGCGGAGCTTATTTTAAGCTATTTTCCTAGTGGGATGATAACACAAATTAAGACTTCTGATAAGTGCCATAGTTCATGGGATTCGATCCTATTCGGAGTCATATTATGGTTTCATTTGTCCCGCGTTAAAAAGTTCAGAATTTAACGCCCGGTGACATTTGTGCGACTCAGAAATTTGAAAATAACGACACTTTTTTGTTCGATTTCATGAGGGAAATTTATAGCGAAATATTGAGCTAATTATTCTTTCCGTGCGCTTGTTATTTGTTTGACTAATTTATTAATTAATTATAAAAAGTGAAAGCAAGAACATTTTTATAAGGTTTTGAGTCGAATCGGCACTAAAGTAAAGAGGTTAGGGGGAGATGAAAAGGTGTAGAGGGCACAGAGGTAGGCCATAAAGGTATACCTAGGAGGTGCGAGGAATGGAGAGGGGGCATAACTCTTCTGATATTGTTCTCACTGCGAGACAAAGACCCGATTTAAAACGTGATATTAAAAGATATAGCCCCATACACCTTAATTTAAGAGGCCCCTCTTTATTATATGATAGACTCATCCACCGCTATTTAAATAACCCTCCCCTCCATTATGTAATAGGCCCGTCCACCACTATATAATCGGCCTACATACCACATTATGTAATAGGCCTATCCGTCAGCGTGGAAACAACAGCACTTCTCACGAGGTGCTAAATTAAAACACATTAGGGATGATTAGGCATCGGATGGGGCTCCGATTGGGATTTCGTTTGCGGCGACGCCCCCCTCGCAAAGAGGCGCCTGGTGGAGCGCGGACACTGATGCTGTCGCTGATATAAGGATTGCGTGCCCTCCCGTCCCAATACTTGATTTAATTGAGGATGTTTGCCAATTTGCGTGTCCTCTTTACCCCAAGCACTCTAAGTAGTTTCCAGTTTAACACCCCTAACTTCACCACTTTCTCTACAATCCGCTCCTCTCCAACTTTCTGGTGTAATGCCCTTGTTGTTTTTCTCTTCTTAGGTTTGAATAATAATAATAATTATAATAATAATATCAGCATTTAGGTTGAATGTTCTAAAGGTCATTCCAGTCTAACCTTTTTACTCCACCCTTGACATTACAACCCTCACTTGACCTAGTTAAAGAAGGTCAAGGTAGGTCATTGGCTGACAAGGTGAATGACCTATCCGCTGGTTGTTTTGCTTCAGATGACATATCAATGACCTCCAGCAAGAAAAGGCATCGGGAACAGTCAGACAAAATGAGACCGAGGACCCACGAACCAGGATACAAGAGTGAGGTCCCAGAATTCTCAACCCATAACGTAGGACCCAGGAGTCACCGCCCAAGAACCCAAATCTATGACCGAGGACCAACAACCTGGAACACACGATTGAACACCTAGGACAAACCGACCAGAGCACCTGACGCAGCGCAAACGACCCAGCGCAAACAACCCAGCACCCAGGACTAACGATACCACACGCAACCCAGCACATAGGACAAACGACCCAGCACCCAGGACCACCGACCCATAGCACACGACCCTGCAGTTAGGACCAACAGCCCAGAAGACACAACCCGACCAGAGCACCTGACGCAGCGCAAACGACCCAGCGCAAACAACCCAGCACCCAGGACTAACGATACCACACGCAACCCAGCACATAGGACAAACGACCCAGCACCCAGGACCACCGACCCATAGCACACGACCCTGCAGTCAGGACCAACAGCCCAGAAGGCACAACCCGGCACCCAACCAACGACACAGACAACACACGACCCAGCATCCAGGACCATCGACCCAGTCAGTACACACGACTAACACCCAGTACTCAGAACCAACGACTCAGCAACCAAGCCCAGCGACCCAGACAGAACATACGACACAAGGGCCAGGACTCAGAGCCTAATACACAGGACCCAGTAGTAAGGACCCATGGCTCAGTACACAATGCCTAGACCTCCCTAAGACCTAGAACGCAAGAGGAAATGTCCAGAATCTGACAATCACTTCCAAGGATCAAGGAGCCAAACCCCAGGACCGACCAAAACCTAGGAGCCCAAACCCATCAGAAACACCCAAGGTCCTCCGGAATCGAACAACCACTCCCGAGGATCCAGGCGCCAAAACCCAGGACCGACCAAAACATAAGAGCCCAAACTCCTCAGGAGCACCCAAAATCCTCCAGAAACACCCAGGATATCCTAAAGTCACCAGAAACAACTATCTGAGCTACGATGCCACAACCATTTATGGGATCAGTGACAATGCCTGAGGAGAATAATCGACAGAAGAAGAAAAGGTGGTGTTCCTATATATGGGCACTTGGATACAAGTACGAATTAGATGAAGAAAAGAAAGACAGGATACTTAAAAAAAGTATAAAGTAAAGCATTTTGGTACTTTCGTAATGGTATAGAGATATATGTGAAGTTGACAGGTGGGTTGTATCAATCGGAGAAGTACCAAGCTGTCCTGGGAGATTACATGCTGCCATCACCCCGAGATCTCTATGAAAATGGCTGGAATCTGATTCTCCAGCAATGCTCCATGCTTCATGTCACAATCTCAGTCCATCAAGAAAAGTGCTGGACTAGCCCCCTCAGTCTCCGGATATGAATCCACTGGAAAACCTCAGACAGGACCTGAAAGGGGCCGCGAGACATCGTCTGCCAGCCTCCACGGGGAAGGAGGCCAAAATGACACCACTTAGGTGTAGTACCCTCGTAGAGAGCATGCCTCGAAGAAAAAATAATGTGATAACGATTATCTTCCAATTCATACAAAAGATAAGAAGAGATAAAAGCGATTGGGATGGATATAGTACTATTTATTAGCATCCTCTTCTTTCACTTACTAATTTATTTGTTTTTATTTTATTATTATTTTATATCACTGCCAAGGGGCTCTCGACACGCTACTGAGCTTCCTGTATAAGTATAGTGTTGCTGTAATTTCCACAGAGCATCATCTGCTTATCTGTTATATGTTGTTGATGTTACATGTTTTTTTTGTCAAATTTTGTTAATTCATGTTTTTGGGGTCATATATAACTTATTGCTATTTATTCCTCTATATTTCACTGTTATATTCATATTGATATGCAAATAAAAACTTTAGGACCCAGCAGTTATCTAATTTCCTAAAATTTTCGAGGTGTTCGAAAGCTTTTATCCGCAGCTAACATTTGGCCGGCCTCGGTCCAGGCAAAATTACAGATATCCGAGGCAATGCGTTCCGTATGCTAATCGACACTTACAGCTTTACCTTGTAGAAAACGCATGCAATAACAATAAACTACTCATCGATCGATCGTATTTACTCTTTGGGGACATTTTGCTAGCATTCTTTGTTTGTACGGGTGTTCCTCTACGACATTTGACTGTATTTCTTTTGAGAATGAGTGTACATGCTTCTTCTATGGAGAATGAGTACCATACCTCCTAAATATACAGGCGAGATCTAAAGACCGCCAGCAAGAGGGGTCATGTTCTTACGCTTATTTTCGCTAAAAAATTGTTCAGGAATAACTGTGCTGTACTCATGCACAGAGTTCATCAAATTGTGGTAGAGATAATTCAAACCCTTTTTTGCTAGTACACTCACAAATGTTATCCATGTGTTTTAACTTCTCTCACTCATCATCCACTAAATATCCCTAGTAATCACAAGTCACAACCATTTCTCTCTTTTTCTTGTGACGGCAACAGTGACTTCGAAAAAGAGCTATTTGACACAGTTCTTATTAGTGCTATTAGAGAGGTCTATTGGATACCGCCCCTTGCTTGTCGTGGCTGAAGAGTGACCCTTGGCATGCCCGCTGCAATGTCGAGGAAGCAAACCATTGCTATTTTAATCCCACTTCTCTTTTTGACACCCACAAGTGGTCTGGCTACATTGTAGAATGGATGCGCAAGCAGGAGAGTTGCGTTCTACCCCAACTTTAATTTTTATATACTACTACGAATAATAATAATAATAATCTCTATTTTGGATCCACCAAATAGGATGCATACAATCAATGTCGGCCTATTTTCAATTTTATCGCCTATTGCTCTGTCGTCTTTAGCGCCATTGTCTCAGTTACTAGGATTCCTCTCTCTCTTTCTTCCTCCTTATTCCTCTAACAATAAAAGTAAATTTATTCAGAGAAATGACTTATAAATGAATTATGGAGTATTAACAGCGCGAAAATAACACTTAGGTCGTGAAAAATGAGCCTTTGTCTTGCTCTTCGAAACTTGATCATATTGATTACATGAATTACACGGGTTCTATGTTATACAGCGTGCCCCGGTATATTGAGGGTTTAGGGGGGGAAGGGAGCTGGTTGTGCTGGAGTAAGCTGGTTGCGTAGAGGGGGAGGGAAAAATGCAACATGCGCAGATGGTTATGCACTTTAGTTCTGTTCAAAATACAGCGCGTATCTCGTTATTAAGTGTTGTAGGCTCCGTGTAATTCGAAGCTCTGTGGGTAATTTTGGCGATGTGGGAGAAATTAATCTCTTTTTGTGCAGGGAGAATAAAGCATTTATCAGCGAGGTCATAGATGGCGGTGGAAAAATGATAGGTGAAGGTGTAAAAGAGGAAAGGGAATGAATAGGAAGAAATTAGACCAGGATATAATAGGTATGGGTATCGTTTATTCGAAAACGTGCGTTGTAGGGGGATGAGGTATGTGAAAATCTACCTCTAAATATCAGCATTGAAATTGCTGATATCAAGTATTATATTCTCCACCACGCATTGTCCATTTGTTATGGTTAACCGCAAAAATCTACGCTCGTGTGGCACTGCAAGACTCCTACAAGATAGTCTTTTAAGAACCCCCGCCCCATTCCCGCGTCAGCACCTCTCGCAACACGAAAACCACAAGAGCTTTTTCTCTCGCCTATCATCAGAAGAACAAAAAAAAAATGTCCAAATTAATTTACACTCGAAGAACTCGAAACGAAATAAAAAAAAAAGTAATTGAAAAGAGTAATAAATGATCGAAAATGAAGATAGATTCTCAAATTTCAATATGATAAATACCAAATAAATCCTAAGTATCACATTCTTTTTGCTCTATCAGGCCGCCTGTCTGTGAGAGATAAGCTCCGTGAGAGAGACTCATTAATGTGTTTAGCAGATGGCATCAAACGCGTCAGAAAATGGAAGTGTCATTGGGTAACTTTAAAAATCGAAGTAAAAAAAACGCTAATTTTATCTGGATTTTTAAGTTGTCAGTTTTATTAATGAAGACATTATGGGATAGGGGTTTTTTTTCGAGCACAGACTGGAAATATATCAATTTATGCGATTAGTTTGGTTCATCGTGCCAAATTTAGACATATAACCTGTAAAATGAATATAAACAAAGGTGAGACCAAAACAGTTTTAAAAAAAAATACCCCCCAAAAAGTTTGGCCTCTGGAAAATACGAAATTAACCCTGGAATTTATACAATATCTCCACACATTAATTTTACTTTTACTAATGATAATATAAGAAACGAACACCGAGTGACTGACAAAGTCAAACATAGAAATGAAAGACAAACCGACAAATGAAAGATTCGCAAAATATGAATATCAAAAGTAATTCTTGACCCAGCAAGTCGTGCGGGCTTCAAGATAATACTGGCTTGCGATGTTGAGAGACTCAATTATACTTTTTATCTGATCGCTTTTTTTATATTCCCAGCTAAATGCAGAGGATAGAATACACGGTGGGAGGTAGAGTGTATTTACACCCACGAAAATTAAAGGGAACTTGCATTATTAAGAAATTTACAAACGTACTGTATGTATGTGTAGGCATTCATTAAAGACTGTGTATATAGAAAGGGGGTTTATGTATGCAAGTGTGTGTTCTTAGTCTGTAGTTCGTGTGAGATTGTGTAGAGTGTATGGTGTTTAGTTTTATGTCCTTTTGATAATTATAATGTCGGGTTGGTTGGTATATGTGGCTTGATGTTTTAGGGCTGAATGCGTGCGCCATAGTTTGTTTTAGTATATTTTTAAGAGGTACTTGTTTTAATTAATGGTATATAGTTGTGCATAAGGTTCAAATAAGGTTGATTTATAAGGGTAGAGCTTTGAATGGAGGTAATGAGTAAAAACGTGCGTTCGTATGCACAAAGATGTGATTTTTGTACTCCGCCACCAGATACAACGACCGGCGTTCGCCTGTGATTTGCTACTACCCATTTTAACATCCTCTTAAATCATGCTACCTTCAACCGAACAAGTATAACCTTCCCTACTCTGTTATATAACGTCCACGAGTACACACATACACGCGCACACAGGCTTAGTAAATCATCGCAGGTTTGTTTTAGCTCTTTCAGAGTAGAGGTGGGCGCGTGAGCTGATAAATTAGGTTGCTTGAAGTCAAAGAACTCTCGGAGACCTTCACTCATGAGAGAATTCTGTTATGTGAGGGAGGTAGAAAGGAAGTATGAATGTGTATGAGGGTTTTCTGTCCATAGAGGATGGGAGTTGCTTAAAAGTGAATGAAATTGCGTGGCAGAAGTGTTATAAAGAATTGAACTGAGTTTTGAAGTCAAGGAACTATCGGAGACCTTCACTCATTACACAATTTGTATTGTGAGGGAAGCAGAAGGGGAATATAAGTGTGTACGAGGTTGTTCTGTCCGTGAAGGATGGGAGTTGCTTAAAAGTGAATGAAATTGTGTAGGGGAAGTGTCATAAAGAGTTGGACTCAGTTTCGGGGTTAAATTTGATATTGGATGGAAGAGAATTTACGCCGTTTCGAATGTCATAAAATGAATTGTATCAGATCACATTAGTACGACTCTCCCTCCGTCTCTTTCTCACTCACACACCCGCAATCAAACATACATACATACTCTTTCATTTATGATACTAATACATGTCATATGCAATTGATCATAAGTTAAAGTCAAGCATTTTGCCTCCTGTATTAAAAATCTGCAATTCAATATGGCGGTAATCCTCGGCCACACAATAAATTAAGAAAAGAATCGAGGTGTAGTTGTTAGACGAGATCTTAAGCCCCAGGGGTGGGGATTCTGGATAAATAAGGAACGTTTTTAGGGATTCTTGAAATTTGGAACAGGAAAGTAAAGACAAGTTTGGCATCGGACAAGGCTCTCGAAAGACATCTAAACAGCTGGGCTAACGCGCTGGGCTCACGCACTGGGCTCGGCTGTCTCGATGAGCAGTGAGGGCATTGGTGGAGTGAGTCAAGTTGAGAAGAAATATGCGGGGGAAAAGGAGTGAATAAGAAAAATAAATAAAAATATTTTTTGTTCAATTGTGGCCTATTTTAAGAGGATGGGAGAGTTGGAGGTAATACAAAAAAAAAAAATGATTCTGATTTTTCTGTCATGGGGAAGAAGAGGCATCGGGAAGGAGCTTTGGGAAACAGTTTTCTCAGTTGTGAAAAGATATATAAATCATAAATACACCAAATATTTTATTTATTTAAAAACGGACACCGACCAAGGAAAGGATATCCGAAAAAAACTTATATTTTATTTATTTAAAAACGGACACCGACCAAGGAAAGGATATCCGAAAAAAACATATTTTATTTATTTAAAAACGGACACCGACCAAGGAGAGGCTATCCGAAAAAGATTATATTTTATTTATTTAAAAATGGACACCGAGCAAGGAGAGGCTATCCGAAAAAGATTATATTTTATTTATTTAAAAATGGACACCGAGCAAGGAAAGGATATCCGAAAAAGATTATATTTTATTTATTTTTATAAATGAACACCGAGCAAGGAAAGGATATCCGAAAAAACTTATATTTTATTGATTTAAAAACGGACACCAACCAAGGAGAGGCTATCCGAAAAAGATTATATTTTATTTATTTAAAAACGGACACCGATGAAGGAAAGGACAAAAACGTTAAATCATTCCTAAGATTAAAGGGCATCGCAAATCGATCTAGGAGACCGTGCAAGTCCGCCAAATCTGTCTTCATCTGTAGACGGAAAGGTACCGTAGCTAATCCCTTTACACAAGCAAAGTAAAATCAATAACTTCTAGACTATCTACAAATCTAAATCTTCCAGTACAATTAACTCTCTTGACTCTAGAAAACATTAAAAATTGAATACATTTAGTATTAAAATAAGCATAGTTTAAAGCCATATCGGAAATACGGTTCCTTAGGAGGAATACCTTTGGGATAGGTGTTTTATGCTATTCAAAAAGGATTTACGCTAATGAACGTTGAGAAATTAATACTTATAATTTATCAACGCTCATGAGCGTAAATTAGGATAGGTGACAGAAAACTAGACGAAAACGTAAACGAAAGAAATGAACAGAATCCTTTAATTATAGTTTGGTTTTCTGTGTAATGCTCATTCACACGGCTGAATATGGTAAAATTTACATCGTTAGGTAAAATCAACATGGGGTTAGGTAAAATCGACATGGGGTTAGGTAAAATTGACCTGATATTAGCTAAACAGACACTTTATCCATGTACCCTCCGTTAATCAGAGAGGGGGTGGGGATTTTCGTTTAATTGGAGTGCGACGCGTGAAGGAAATCATTAAATTAAAATATCCAATTTAGACCAAGTCAAACGCTTTTAAATACTTTGGATATCTTTTAAATTTTAATAGGTTGGGTGTTGTAATAGGAAAAAAAACGCAATGTCACTGTGATATAACTAAACAAGAAGAAATGTCACTGTGATATAACTGAACACAAAGAAATGTCACTGTGATATAACTGAACAAAAATAAATGGCACTGTGATGTAATATGACAAAAGTCAACTGGTACTGGGATGTAATAGGACAAAGTACCTGACACTGTAATGTAAAAGGACAAAGATCAATTGGCACTGTGATATAATTGGACTAAAGGAAATGAAGCTCTGATATATGTAATAGGACAAATGCTAAGTGGCACTTTCATGTAATAGTACAAAGGTAAATGACACGGTAATGTAATAGGACATAGGTTAATGTCACTGGGATATAAAAAGTCTAAATGAAATGACACTGGAATTTGATAGAACAAAAGTCATTTGGCATTGCAATGTAATAGGATAGACTTAAATGGCATTCAATGTCATATCTTAATACAAAAGTGAATTGACACTGTTATATAATAGGCCAAGAGTCATTTGACAATATAACGAAATAGGACCTAAGTAAATGACACTGTGATGTAATAAGTCTAACGTCAATTACCTCCGTGATACAATAGAACAAAAGAAAATGACATTATGATATTATAGGACCAAAGGCAATGTCACTATAATAAGTGTGCATAAAGAAATATCACTTTAATATCATAGGAAAAAAATAAATTGGTATTGTGATATAATAGGACAAAACTAAATGACACTTTGATGTAATAGGACAAAATGGCACTGTAATGGAATATAACAAAATTAAATTGTGACGTGATGATACAAAAGTAAATGACATTGTGTTCTAATAGGAAAAGGCACTGTCACTGTTGTATAATTAGACAAAAGAAATGTCGCTGTCCTATATTAAGGAAAAGGGCAATGGCACTTTGATTTAAAATGATACTAGGGAAGAGCACTGTGGTATATAATAGACCAAAGGTCAATTGTCACTGTAATGTATTAGGACAAAAAGATATGACACTGTGATGTAATATGGCAAAAGAAAATGGCGCTTTGATGGACATAACAGTAAGAAATCGCATTGTGATGCAATAAGACAAAATAAATGGCGATATGATGCAATAGGACAATGAGACAGTGGCCTGTGATGTAATATGACATTAGTAGATGGGATTGTGATGTATTGGTCAACATTGGTCAACAGATAATGATATTGTGATGCAAAGAACAAGACTGAGTATATGGATTTTCACATTTTGTAGGGATACCTTTTGTGTTGGTATTGCATAAGTTCTAGGAGAGTTGCGTGACCTACACCGCTCCTAACTACTCAAGTGGGCACTTTTTTTTAAACCACTCGGGCGGATATTTCTTCCACACAGTTTCACTTACCATAATTTTATTGCTTTCTTTACGAAAAGTTCACAAACTCTACACCCCCCCTGCCGCCTCCCATCTCTCTTTTCTTCTCTTTCTTCTACTCTGTCCTTACACGATTAAGGGATAATATATGAAAGAGAATTACTGTAACCAAATAGGCAATTTTTGCTCACTCTAGAAAGAAAGTAGGATAGAAACAAAGGTAGGATAATAGTTTTTATTTTTACCATAAAATATACGATGGTATAAAGACCATATTCTCTTTTGGGGAAAAAGAAAGAACGAAATTTGGGGAGCAACGGTAACATTAGGTTTACCTTAAAGGCTGTGGTTGACCATAAAGGAGGTCATATTGAACCATTCCTTAAAATTGAAATTTAGTTTGAAGTTTTGAACTTTTTTAAAGGTTGAAATTTAGAAAATAAATAAAAATGTGTTTACATTATTTTTTAAAGGCTAATTGATCATCATCATCATCAGTAAATCTATAATTTAAGAAAGGGATTATTTTGAGTATTTGAATAATAATTTCATCTTAGTTTGGTTATGACTTATGTTTTTTATCAAAGTTAATAATTCTTTTATAATATCAAAATACAAAATGGTGAAGTTCAGAAATAAATAAAGTATCGGAATTTTGTGAATTTTTAAAACCCAAGGAATAACAAATGGTGAAGTTCAGAAAATTTATTTTTATATATCTTCTTCTATTCTTCTCTATAACTATATTTTAGCAACGCGATATTTTAAAAGGGGGTAAATTTAGTTTAGAGTTCCTTTTTAAAATTATTATAATTGGCGAAGTTTAGAAAATTTATAAAAATTCAACTATGGCTGCTTTTTTTTCGATTTTAATTGCGAAGCCATTGCCTGGTTGACTCAGTAAATTTTCTGAACTTCGTGAAAAGCCTCAACTTTTCTTCTCCTAACAAGGGATCTTCCAGATGCTAAGGACAAGCGGAAGACAGCTTCATCAGGGAATATCACTTTGCCCATTTCTTCAACAGTCCATTCGTTATATTTTGTACAAAAATGAAGCTTATGCGTAAGATTCTTCCTGGCAAGGTGCGGCTTCTTCGCCGGCCCTCTCGATTTGAGACCTCGTTTGAAAAGTCTCCGCCTCACCAAGAACGCTGAAGCGTCCATAACTGCTCCTTTCCAATCACGAGCAAACTTGGCAATGGAGGCAATCCAATGTTTGAGCTCGGACCTTACCATTTTGATCGGAAAGCAAAGCTCCAGAGACTGAACTCGCCTCTTACAGGAACAGGACCAGAGCGCTATTTGGATTCAGCAAAGTAATGCACAATTATTTCTTATTATTTTTAAAATGCTAACTTTTGAATAAGGCTGGAATAATTTAAGGTAAATATGTAGATTATCGGCCCGGTCGATAAACCGTAGTTTTTTCGTCCGTGTTCCAAAATGTTTCACGTTTTGGGAGTAAATTTAAGGGGACGGCTCGTGTGGGGGTAAGCACAAGGGGAGGACCACACTACGATGCACTTCTGAGGCTGTAGTAGCCTACAGGCTAAGGTATTTATTGGTATATAGTTTTATGTCTTGAATTCCCTCTATTTGTATGTAATTAGTCTATAAGTTGCTCAAATATACTTTAAGGGGTCTTAACTTTCCCCTCTGGTTCAAATAGTTGTTAATAATTCATAAAAAATCAAAAAATGATTTTTGTCTGCCAGAGTTAATTTTGCTTTAACTACATCATGTCAGCGTCTTTAATCGTTTTGCGAATTATAATAGGGGGTGGGGGTATGACGTCAGAAATGCTTGATTTCAATTTTTTTAAGGGGACAGCTCGTGTGGGGGTAAGCACAAGGGGGGCACCACACTACGATGATCCTGAGTTTCATTAAATTGGGGGGGAGGTCTGGGGGGCACAGCCCCCAGTATATAATCCTAATTGTTATAATGTTCTGACTCTTACAGAGGTGAATGCTTTAACTACATCATGTCAGCGTCTTTAATCGTTTTGCGAATTATAATAGGGGGTGGGGGTATGACGTCAGAAATGCTTGATTTCAATTTTTTTCCCACTTAATAGATTTTTATTATCCTGATTTGAAGTCATTTTTATTTTTCAATATATTTTTCCCCATTTTACTATTTTTATTACCTTCTTTTATACAATTAAATGTAATTAACTAGATCATTTCAAGGAACTACTTGTTTTTTAGCAGTTTGGGTGTCAAACATTCCCCTTTTACGCAGTTTGAAAATGATCAATCACACGTCTTCTACGCAGTTTCAAAATGCAATCGAATTGTGAAGTTTGTCCGTCGTCTATTGCGGAATTATTAAGCCTAGTTTCTGCTAAAGATAAATTAAACAACGTTTTGCAAGTTCATAATTTAGTGCGAACTAAAAGTGAATGCGCAAGCACCCAGAATATTGAATGCGTCTGGCGAGATGCGAGAGGTTCAATTCCCAAATACGGGAGAAAAACTGCTCAATTCGACGCCTATCTTGCAACCGCCATCTTCTGCAACCGCTTCCCGTTGACCAAAACGGGAATTAAAGAACGATTCCACGCATTCATCATCGCCTTTTCTGAAGTGTACCCCCCGAAATAAAGTAAGTTAACAGCGTTTATCGTTCTTTATTTTTGGATAAGAAAGATGGCGTCAGCTAGATTTCGAATACGACGCAGGCGCGCAAAATAAATAGGCTTTCCTCTTCGCTATTTCTGAAGTATAACCACTGCAATTAAGTACGGGAAACAAAGTGTTTCGTTTGTTTTTTTTTCGGGCAATTTGGTAAATAAAATGGCCTACGTAAACAGCATTTTCGGTGGGTTTAATTTCGAGATTTAAAAAAAAAAATGGCAGCAGCTAGCATTCGAACAAAACTCAAACGCGCATGAATATTCAAACACGGGTGAACGATAACGCGCAGGAAGATTCAAACACGGATGAACGATAATATTTACACCAAAAAAAATTTTTCAGGCCGAGCCGACAATCTACATGTTTACCTAATTTATATATTAGAATAATTATTCTAATGTTTTTTTTTACAATCGTGGGCAAGCTTAACACTGGAGGACACCAGATTCTTGAGCTGGGACCTTACCAGGAGGAGTACCAATAAAACTCTTGGGCGTCCAGAAGACTTCTTCACACGAGTGAAACGAGTCTTTTAAATTCATTAGTGATCTTAAAGATGGTGTTCCTTGATTCAATACCATTAGCAACTATCTCCTTAAATTTCAGGCCACTTTGGTGCAGAGTAACAATGGTTACACAGGCTTTTCTTTAGAAAGAACCATTTCGGGAAAAAGAAAAAGATTCAAACATTTAATTTTACCAAACAATATTACGAAATAGATTATAATTACACATTATTTATTTACCACATATTAGTCGGCATTTTACCCTTTGGATCGAATAGCAAAGCTCCAGGGACTAGTCACCTCCTAAAGCAGGGGTTGGCAATCTTCAACACTCAAAGAGCCATTTGGAGCCGTTTCCCACTGAAACGAATACACTTGGAGCCACAAAACCCTTTTGCCATTGTCAGAGAGAGAAGGCAACCCTCCCTCTTCTAGAAACCCAACGTCTACCTGTGGCGCCTGAGAAGATATACCTGCACGCCCAGACAGCCCCAAGGGAGCAGCGAGAATTTCACGCGGTTGTGAGACCCGTGTTGGGTTCCCTTTCTCGCCGTCACACCGTCTGATCGGCGCCAGACCTATGGCGCCAAGGACCTTTGCGCAAGGCTGTGCGGCCGCCGAGACTATCCTCCCTTCCCCCTGTCGTGCCAAGTCTAATGAGATCCCCGTTTCCTTTTGGGGGGCCCCGGCGATCCGCTTCCGCCGAGGTAGTATAAATACTTCGAGAAAAGATTTAAGAAATTAGTATCATACATCCCCGTCTTGGTTAGCAGCCACGTACAGTTTCGTGCGCCCTGCCCTACCTCCCAACGGCTTCCAGCTACGAACGGGACACGTCATCTCTACCCGGCCATGCTCGTACCTGAGGCTAGAATTCTCGCCCGACAGACGATATACACGGACAGGCATCTATCTCTCGGGTATCGTCTTCGTTCTCGTCTGGAGTACTCCCTCGCTCATTTCTCAGCGAGGTTAAAAAAGCAGGAATGCTGCAAGTGGAACTTCGCAGCTCCCTGTTTACTCGTCGTATCCAAAGGTTCCAGTCAATTAGGCTTTATGTGAGTCTCCCCGTCATTTGCACTCTTCCCCATTTCCCTGGAAGCAATCACCGTACATCCTCTGCCTGACTCTCGTACCCGTCGAGTCATTTGTATTCCCCCCCTCCCGTTGGGTTTCCCGGGTCTAATTTTATTTATTGTCATTTATTTACTTGTGCTATTAATATTTTCTTGGTATATATTAAAGTTATTTTCCTACCATCCGTTTCTCTAATCCCAGAACCTCTAAGAATTGAATTGATTATTTAGGCCAACCGCACTCGATTTTGTTTATTTAACCCTTGCACTGGCATTTGTATCCCAAATTCTGGCGTGCCCTCTTTCGGGTCACCCTACGACATCTATATTATATTCTGGTGTCAGATTTTTAGGGTCACCCACAGTATCTGACCTCATTTCTTTTAGACCTGTGATAGATTCTAAAGGGTGTTCTGGCTTTAGAAACTGTAGAAAAGACTTTACCCATTTCGCATTTTCCCTTTTGTGTGCGTATTTTGTATTGAATTTTGTGACCGTTTGAAACTATAACCCTTTTCAGGCCTCATAAAACGTCTGCAGTATTATAAATGAGTTAATATTATTTCTTTTTGTTTGTGTTTGTCGTTTCGTCTTTGCGTATTGGGCAACACAGGCTCTCGCTAAATTCCGGAGTGAATATTTCGAGTGTAATTAAGAATTCGCGTTGTGCGCAATAATTATCGCTGTGTTGTATTTTTTTAGTGAAGAATCGTAGGTCTGGCAAAGCCTACCAGCACTTCCCCTGTGCATCAAATAATTCCCCCATTTTTTTGTGGTTTTCCTGAAAGCTGTTCGAACGCGACAAAATGTCCTTATTATTTAACACGTTTAAGTTGCAAGAAGAGGTGCTTGGGCTCAGCGGCAATGACGTCTTAGCTTATATCCAACAGGAGGAAAGGATCGAAAGAGAAAGGGAAGAGAAGGAACGAGAAGAAAGAAGAGAAAGAGAAGAACGAGAAGAAAGAAGAGAAAAAGTAGATTGGGGAGAAATGGAAAGAATCCGCCTTCATGAAGTTGAAATGAGTAGGTCCAGGAACGAGACTCTGTCCATCAGCTCGAGGTCCGAAGCTTCCCATACCGCGTCTGTTAAGCTTCTGGTTTTCAAGAAAGGCGAAGATTTCGGAGCCTTCTTAATCCACTTCGAGAAAATATTGGAAATCAACCATTGGGACATTGAGGCAGATGGAGTGGCTCAATTGTTGCCCTTGCTAAATTCACAACTCTGAGATATATTCATATCTCTTCCCTCGGGGGCAACAAATGATTATTCGACCTTAAAATAGGAATTACTGGCGGCATATAACATGACCTCAGACTTTTACTGATCCAAATTCAGACATGCCCGCCTTTAGCCAGGCCAAATTCACCGTCAGTTTGGATGCACCTTCCAGCGTCACCTCAACCTTTGGCTCAATGCTTCTAAAATCCCGCATGACTACGATGCCCTCGTTGACTTCTTCCTGAGAGACCAGTTGTTGGCTGCACTTCCGGCTGAAGTCAGATCTTCAGTAAAAGACCGGCGGTGCCTCACATTCTTCGAGTGCACAGAAGAGGCAGACATTTATTCAGTAAGCAACAACCTTTATCCGAAAGAAGGGAAGAAAACGGCTCTCTTTTCCCCAAAACCTAAGCCAAACAAAGGTAAATTCATCCTGCAAAATGGAAACAAGTTTGCCAAGGAAATTGAGCCGTTGAAGCCAAAACCACTCTTATCGTCCGAACACCGGGATGTAAAAACCGTTCTCTTCAGGCCCCCCTGCGTCATCTTTCCACAGGAGACCCATCATATGTTTTTCCTGTGTGTGGAGGGCCATGTGAAAAGGAACTGCCCCCAGAACTCTCAGTTCAGCACTAATTCTTCTCACCAGGTACACCAGATCTGTACCAGGTCTGCGCCTCGGTCAACACCATCGTAATCTTCCCCTCCCACGAGCACCTCAAGTCCCGGGGGCCACCAGGTAAACTTTTGTTCGATAAAAATATCCCTAGAGGCCTTAATTTCGAATCCAGAACGATTACTGGCTGCTGTGTCTCCACTGTTGTGAGAGATACCAGGTGCACTTGCATAGTGATGTCGGACAAGCTGCTTCCCCCAGTAGCCCCAGACCATAATAAATTCGCCATCACGCACGACTACTTGGGGCGCGCCAATTGGTTCCCCATCGTTAAGAACAACATCGATTGTGCGCACTTCACTGTATGGGCAGACGTATGTTCGATAAAAATACCCCTAGAGGCCTTAAGTTCGAATCCAGAACGATTACTGGCTGCTGTGTCTCCACTGTTGTGAGAGATACCGGGTGCACTTGCATAGTGATGTCGGACAAGCTGCTTCCCCCAGTAGCCCCAGACCATAATAAATTCGCCATCACGCACGACTACTTGGGGCGCGCCAATTGGTTCCCCATAGTTAAGTACTACATCGATTGTGCGCACTTCACTGTATGGGCAGACGTAGTATCAGCCCCTATTAAATTTTGCTCCGTTGCCATTGGCCAGTGTCCACGGGTCTCCCCCAACTCCGTGGCCCAACCTGTGCTTACCCGTTCGCAAGTGGTAAAAGATTCGAAGATACCCTCGCCCCTAGAAACCTCACGTTCTTCGGAATTCAAGGAGGTCATGACTGAATAATTCGCAAGGAACCAAAAGAACTGCGATTTCCTCCGACTCATGTGGGCTAAGGACCAGTCAAAAGAGCAAGAAGCCACCCGAGGAGAGAAGGTGATCTCCTACCAAGTTTCGGAAGATTTACTTTACCATGCGTGCTCAGAAAACGGTAAAACCCCGACGCGAGTATTGTGTGTCTCGCGTTCCTACGTTGGTCACAGTTTAACCACTGCCCATGACAGCCTATTTTCAGGCCATTTTAGCCACATGAAGATCACCCAGAATATCTTCAAATATTTTTATTGGCCAGGCGCTCATGAAGAAATCCTTCGCTACTGTAGGTCTTGGGACATCTGCCAAAAGACTGCCACCAAAGGCCGAGTTAAGCCTGCATCGTTGCAGAGAGGACTTCTAATCTCAGAGCCGTTTTCCCATGTCGCAATTGATGTCATCGGTCCGCTACATACCCCGTGGAGTGAAGGTCACAGTCACGTGATAACTTTAGTGGATTCTGCCACCCTGTTCCCCGATGCCGTGCAATTAAAGAATATAGACAGTATCTCCTGCGCGGAAGCACTAATCTCCATCTTCTCCCGCGTTGGATTACCCAAGGAAATCCTGTCTGGTCGTGACGCCAATTCACGTCACAACTGATGGAGTACGTCGGCAAGCTCCTGAGAATAAAACCACTTTTACCACGCCCTTTTCACCCAGCTGGTTACAGGATGTGTAAGAGGCTCAACGGCTCCCTCAAATCCATCCTCAAGAAACTGTGCGCCGTACAACCTCGAGGAATGACACTGTTTCTTGCCGGTAGCCCTTTTCGCATACCGGGAAATTCCTCATTGCACCTTAGGTTTAACACCATTTGAGCTTCTTTATGGAAGTAATGTTAGAGGGCCGCTCAGCATTCTAAATGAGCTCTACTCCAATTCGAAATTAGACCAGAGATTCAATCCTCCTACGCTTACCTCCTAGACCTGAGGCAGAGGTTAGGAAAGTGCGCAGAGATCGCGCATCAGAAGGCCTAGACAAACTTGGGCAAGATTAAAACCTACTTCGACTGTAAGTCCCAGAAACGAAAATTTAAACCTGGTGACGAAGTCCTTTTACTACTCACCACGGAGAACAACAATTTTTTTGAGCCAATGTTAGGACCTCTTCCCAGTGATCGAGAGACGCGGCCCCGTCGACTACTTGATCCAAACCCCGCCTGGCACTAAGCTGTTCGACGTTGACATGCTTAGAAAGTACCATCGACGTGCTTATGCCAATCAACCTGTGGCCCTGGACGAAGAATCCGCCTTGGAGTCCAGCTACCCGCTTGACTCCTTGGTTGTGGTACAAGTCGCATGCGTGGAACAAGACGCGGAATATCCTCTTCACGTCTTTCCAGATACTCCCGATTCCCCATCGACCGAGTTGAGTATAAACCCTGAGCTTTCGGTCACCCAGAAGACCCAGTTACAAGCACAACTCACCCAATTCACCGATGTAATCTCAGATATCCCTGGTTGTGCTACCCAGCTCGAGCACAATATTCGGCTCACCACCCAGAAACCTGTCCGTTCGAAGCCGTACCCCCTCCCCATTCACTTAAGAAAAGCGTTCAATGAGGAGGCAGACAAGCTATTTAAAGATGGGTATTATAGAGCCCTCGGAGTCGGAATATTGTTCCCTGGTCGTCATGGTGAAGAAAGCGGACAATTATTATCGGATGTGCATCGACTTCCGGAAGTTAAACACAGTCACCGTGTTTGACGCCGAACCGATTCCCCTCATCGATCAAACTTTGCACATGTTCGAGAAGGCCAAATTCCTGTGTAATGCCTATTACCAGATTCCATTGAGGAAAGAGGTAAATAGGTACACAGCCTTCCACACCGACAAGGGCTTGATGCAATTCCGGTGACTCCCTTTCGAGTTGGTGACGGCATGTAGCAATTATAACCGAATGATGAGGCGAATATTGGGTGGGTTACGCCACGTCACCTTCTACTTCGACAACACTTACGTGGCGACCCAGGAATGGGACCACCATCTGGCTGCCCTTCGTTCCCTCTTGTGCCGACTCCGGGAACACCACCTCACAATTGGCCCCAATAATTGCCACCTCGCCTTTGGCACTATTGACTATTTGGGTTTCAACATAGGGAACGATTCCTTGGCTCCCCAAGCGGACAAAATCAATGCAATTGTCGAGATGCCACTGCCTGCAACAAAGAAGCAATTAAGGTCATTCATGGGGTCCACCTCTTTCTACCGACGTTTTATTATGAACTTCGCTTCCATCGCCGTGCTCCTGTGTGATCTCCTCAAGAAAAAGGACCCAGAGTGCCTCGTCTGGACACCCCGTTCGATCGCTAGCTTTGACCAGCTTAAAGGGAAGTTTGCTTCAGCACCGATCCTCCGCTTACCCGACCCCCCTTAAACTTTTTGGCATACGGACTTACGCGAGTAACGATGCCATAGGATGTGTTCTCGTCAGGTATGGTGATTATAGCGAAAGTTTTCCCATCGCGTTTGCGAGCCGTAAACTCCTTCCCCGCGAGAAAAAATATGCAGTAATAGAGGGAAAAGCTCTTGGCATCGTTTGGAGCCTCATGAAATATTTCATCGTGAATTTTGCTGGGTGACCTTTTATGATTCTTGCAACCATTAAATGATAAAATTGCCAAATGCCTTGTCATATAAATTATGAAATCAAAGAACTACTGAAGAGAAAACGCAATTTTATTTCTGTATACAACATTGGAACTCTGAAAAAGAGGCTAAGTTGAACATCCATTGCAAATAATATATTTCATGTCTATTTGAGTCCTCCTCGTATTCACGAAATAAAAAGCTGAACTTAAATGATCCACCTGAAGCGAACCAAAATTGCTGTCTGCATTTCTGTGCCGTCATCGTGTCGTCAGCTGTCAATCTGAATAAAAAAGGGCCATTTCACTGAACAATGTAAAATATATATTTTAAAAATAATAGTCAATTAAAATATTTACTTTACCTGGTTAATGTGACTTTTGCTCATGAACCTAAGTGCACAACGTCTGCACATCAGGGCTGTAAGATGTCACCTTCATCTTCAAGCATGGCCTTCTGACGGGCAACACCTTCAAGGTCGGCTGTCAATCGCTGGAACTTCGACACCCACATATCTTTATCAGCTATGTGGGCCAGTTCCATTTCCAGATCTGGTTGACTCACACTTGCAAATGCAGTCATATTCATTAGGGATGGATCGATGTGCAGGGAGGTGACAGGGAAGGATAATGTGCTCTTTTCATCTTTGAAGTCAGAGAATCGTTTCCCAAACGAAGTTTGCATTGCGGTGATTGTGGTCTGCAAATACTCTAAACTGATCATTTTGTGAGGTTGTTTGAACTTTCTCAAAGAGGAGAAGTGAGACAGTGTACCTCACTGTAAATCTCTGGCAAAAACTGTCAACTTGCGCTCAAATGCCAAAACCTCTTCCTGCATATGCAGAGTTGTACCTCCTTTCCCCTGAAGACTTGTGTTCAGACTGTTTAGGTGCACTTTCATATCACCATAAAGTGTAACCTTTCCAGTCACTCTGGCTGCTCTAGCTCAGGAAAGGTAAGCCCTATGCTGCCCAGGAAAGTTTGTACTTCATCCAGACACCCGTCAAACCGTTTCAGCACCTCTCCTTTGGACAGCTACCGGACTTTGTTGTGCAGCAGGAGATCAAAATACGTACTTTCTACCTCATCCAGTAACTGATGGAACTGACGGTCATTTAAACCTTTTGTCATTATTTTGTTGGCAATCTGAATGACAACATTCATTACTTCTGTGCATTCCCGAGGAAAAGTTTAAGGACCCAATGCCTCCTGCTTCAGGATGCAGTGAAATGTCAGCAGCGTTCTCCCCAGTGATTTCTGCAGTAAAACCGCAAAGCTCTTCTGCGCTCCTGTCATACCTGGTACCCCATCCGTAGCTACTGGCATCAAGTAGGTGGTTTTTATTTCTTTGGTTCTTAAACAATCCAGGACAGCCTCAGAGATGTCCTCTCCCTCGTGTTTGTCCCTTTTAGTAGTATCAACTCGATCATTTCTTCATGTGGTCCAGCAGAGTTCACATATCGACAGAACAATGCTATTTATTCAATATCACCTTTGTCTTTGGACTCATTACAGGCGATTGAGTAAGCCACAACTGAAATGATGTCTTTTATTTGCTGTCTAGTGACGTTTTCTGCCATTTTGATGCCTCTGCTTTTGACAGTCTTTGCAGAGAGACGCATATCTCTGATTTTCTACACAATTTCACTCTTGTTTTTGAAGGTAGTCAATAGATGTTCTGAAATCTTAATGAATGATTCTTGTATATATTCTCCATCTGTGAACGGCTTCCCGTGCCTGACTATTTCCCGAGTGACCACGAAACTCTAGCATATGCAGTTGAATTTGCAGACTTCATCCACTTCTTGAATATATTTTGGCTCAGTTCAACCTTCCGCATAAGTTCCGAAACGGCTTTTTTCTCTTATCTTCACCCGGATATTTTTCAGCAAAGGCTATGTGCTTATTCTGGAAAAGTCATGCAACATTAGACTTTTTGTTGTGTGACAATTTCTCACCACATAATTAGGTATACTGGTACACCAGTCTTTTCAGTAGTGAAAGCAAATGAATCTCCCCATCTAGCATTAAACGTTCTGTTTTCTTCAGAAAATTTCTCTTCGTAGATTTTTCCATGGTTCACCTACGTGAGGTTGAAAATTTCAATAAATAAAGCAATAAATTTAAAAAACTAACGAACTGAAATAAAAATACATTTCAATTAAATGATCAATAGCAGAGCCGTTTGCAAGGACTAACGTGCTTCGTCAGCGTCGTTCCTTTACCAGAGGGAGCCGCAGGGAAGGGACGAAAGATCCGCATGTGGCTACGGAGCCTCGGTTTGTCGACCCCTGTCCTAGAGGAATAGGTCCAGAGCGCAATTTCGGACTCAGCGAAGGAATGCATTTTTCTGTTATTATTTTGAAATGCTGACCTTTTTTAATATAACTGAAATAATATAAATATTAGAATAATTATTCCTATCACATAAATTTTAAAAGACGAATAAAAAAAATATATATATATTACCGTCAAAAACCTTTGGCCATGAGTGTAATTATATGTACATACATATATTTACACATATATACAAATTATATGCATTTCGTTCACTCTAGATCATTTTGTTTTTAGCCTATTCCTGTTATCTATTCATGATGCCGTATATATTGTTTGCATTATTTTTTGTCCAGCGATCCCGCTGTTGGGGAATCTGCTTCTGGTCTGTAGATGAGTGTGGTTGACTATTTCAAGTGGTTTAATTTTTCTCTATACCTTTAGGGCTCGGCATTTATCGCCGTCATCTTAGCTTCTTCATGAAGCGCTTGCTTGTGCTTTCTTTATCCCTTTGTTGTTTTTGTAATTACAAATATTGATTTATTTTGGATCCGTTATAATTTTACCATCCATGATTTCGGTATCACTGCAAAGATGTGGTGAGGTACATGATCTTAGGTTGTATGCAGATTGATAAAATCTTTTTTTTTCTGAAATTGGAGATTTTTGAAGCGGTAGATTTTTTTTAGCTCTCTTTTGGAGCGCGCTATTATAGTATTCAGTTATTCTGCATATCTATTTCTATTTATTTTTAAACCCCAAACTGTTCCTGAAGTTTTATACGCGTACCTTTCCTACCCCATCTATACTCAGGCCTTTTTTTTATCCTTATTATAGGGATGATAACACAGTAGTGAGCTGAGGCATTTACCTTAGGGACTCCTGCTTCTAGCTGAAATTCTGGTCCTTGGAGGTCATCTATTGTGATGATAGCCCTTCGGTCCATGGCATAGTCACATATTATCTTTTCTAGTATTGGGTTCAGTCCCAGTTATAGAATCTTGAATTGCTATCATCGGCGCAAAAACTCATCGAATGCTCTCCTTACCTCATTCAACACTATGCCAGAAAGTTTCTTTTATATCTTTGTAATTTCTAAAATCATTGGCAAAGCTGTATAAGTACCTCTCTGGCTTTTAAAACCGTGTCGTTGATAATTATGCAGATTGTTGGCATCCAGAAAGGACTGTACAAGGTTTGCAATGATTTTTTTAATTATTTTTCCTACAACCTCGAGTAGATAAACTGAGCGATAGACTGCTGGCCCAGCTGGGTTATTTCATGCATTAGGGATGAAAACTATCTGGGATAGTTTCCATTTATCAGGGTAGTGACATGTGTTGAGATCCGCAGTCAACACATTCAGCTATCCTTGCAAGATGTTTGGTGGGGCATTCACAAAGTTTGCCTTCGTTATCCCTGTTTGACCTGGCGCTCTTTGCTTAAGTGTTTTTAAGAGTTCCATTAACTCCTAGAGGGAAATTTTTCTTCCCCAGCCTTCCATTAGTCTTTCGGGTGGGGCCAGTATTAAAGAGATAAGTGCGTTCAATTTTAATATTTAGGCCTACAATGATTTATTTTTTAAATCAATATCATAATTTTCGTTTTCTCCCGGTGTACTTTTGAAAGTTGGTACCAGTACTCTCTAAATTGTTCCTTTTATCCTATAAAGTGATTTCTTCTCAATACCTTCTCACCGCTTGTCAGAATATTCTGAGATCCAAATCTTCGTCTGGTTTTTCAATGAGTTGATCTCATATTTCTGATAGCTGTTGTAGTATAGGTTTTGAAAATTGTTCCTGACATTTCTTAATGTTTGTTGAATATCTCTACTGGTTGCGATTCTTCTAAATGTCTCTATAGTGTGTCGGTATTTTTCTCTAGTTGCTATCATCTCAAGTATACATACTGGTGCTGGTAAGAACTTATATCTTATTCTTGGGATAGTTTTCCTAACTGCTTCTATTAGCTTTGCGGTTATCAGGTTTAGCTCCTCGTCTATTTCTTTTGGTGTAGCTTCTTCTAGTAGCTTAAGTCTATAATTTTGGCATATGGCGTGGTATGGTGTCCAGTCTGTCCACCAATACGGTTTCTTTGTTTGATTGGAGCTTGAATAGGACTGGTTGATATATTGATAAGGAGAAATTCGTAGTCACTAGGAATTACTGACCCAGGAGGTATATGGTAGTTATAAGGGAATTGCGCAATTGAGAGTACTATATCTGGTTTTATGGCGCCTCTCGCTGAGGAGTAGAATGGGAATTCAGGTCCTATACGTACTGCGATATTTCGTTCCAGTACTATTTTTAAGTTTTTCTGCCTTATTGGTACTAGTGTACTCAGCAGTTTCACACCTGGCGTTTAGATCTCCTGCAAATATTACCGAGGTTTTATGTGCGAAGAGCCTTATTACGAGGGGTGGTCAATAGGTTTTGCGAATCGGTAGGGCAAAACAGAGGAAAGGGGATGGCTGTTTGTGGGGGTGTTTGGACAAGTTATGACAAGTCAAGACCTGCAGCCGCACGCTCCTGCCTCGTCTATTTAAGAAGCAGTAGCTCATCGCAGATCGTCAGTCACAAATTTTTCAACAATGGAGAAGGTTGAGCACCGCGCAGTAATCAATTTTTTGACCAAGGAAGGCAAGAATGCAAAAGAGATCCATGAACGCATGGTTGCAGTGTACACCGACACCGCCCTTTTCTATGCAGCCATTGTTTGCTGGAATAGGGAGTTCCGCCATGGTCGTGAGTCCCTTGAAGATGACCCCCATCCAGGACGCCCATCAGACGTGACCAACGAGGACAATGTGGCACGTGTGGAGAGGATGATCCTCGAAAATCGACGGGTGAAGGTCGAAGAAATTGAGCGAGAACTTGGAATATCACATGGAAGTGTTATCAACATCATCCACCACAATTTGGCCATGACTGAGGTCTCGGCCCGTTGGGTCCCTAGAAACCTCACGAAACCTCACGCCCCATGATCGACTTCAACGTCGTCAAAGTTCGGAGGAGCTGCTGCTCCTGTACAACCAAGACCCGGCGGGATTCGAGTCACGCATAGTGACAGGTGATGAAACGTGGGTGCATCACTGGGATCCCAAAACCAAGCTCGAAACCATGGCCTGGAAGCACAGGGGCTCTTCGACCCCTATCAAGCTCCGGACCCAACCCTCAGCCGGGAATATCATGGCCACCATCTTCTGGGATTCTGAGGGAGTGTTGATGGTGGACTATGCGCCGCGTAGAAGGACCATCACAGGCCAATATTACGCCGAGGAACTGGCTGGGTTGAAAAAGTGCATCCGTCAGAAGCGGCGTGGCAAGTTGACACGCGGTGTCCTGCTCCTCCACGACAATGCCACTGTCCACAAGGCCAGAGTTGCACAAGCTGCCCTGCGCGAGTGCGGATTCGAGGAGCTCAACCATCCTCCCTACAGTCCAGATCTGGCCCCTAGCGACTACTTTTTATTCCGCCAGCTCAAGGCTGCACTGAGTGGATGCCGGTTTGGGGACGATGAAGATGTCCAGCTCGCCGTCCAGGAGTGGATTGAACAGCAGTCGGGAGATTTGTGGTTGTCGGGAATTCGAAGCCTCAGGGACAAGTGCCGCAAGTGCAATGAAGTCGAGGGTAGTTATATTGAAAAATAATAAAACACTTTTCCTCATATCTCGTTTCCTTATATCCGAATTGTAAAACTTATTGACCGCTCCTCGTAAGTTGTGGAGCGACGAATACCCTCTTCTTGAGGTTTAGTACAATGTTACTATCGTAAAGGGTCGTATTGTCGTTTAAATTTTCTGCTGCTTCCTAAGACTCATTTATTGGTGGAATTATTTTATATTTAATGCCCTTACCTATTTATAATGTAGCGTTATCAAATGCTCCATTTGTGTGGCTGGTGGAGTGTACATGGTATAGGAATATGTTTATATCGGTATTTTTTGTGTCGATGCCATGTTCTACAATTAAAACTATATCTGGGTGTGTTTTCTTTATTATGTTTCTTTAGACTGCTATTGTTTTTTCATCTGTTCAGATTCATATACAGTATTTTGAATTTGTTTCTGAAGTTGTCCATTTTGATGTTTTTATGTTTGGTTTGATGCTTTCCTGTTATGTTTCTGTATTATTGAATTTATGGAAGGGTTCGGCATCTGCCGTTGTTTCTTTCATGTTAACTTCACTGATAATAATTGTTTGGTATATGTTGGGAGTGTATTTGAGCCTCTCTTGGCATAGTGATCTTCCACTTAATGATCTGGCATCTGGTCTTCGTAATTCTATTTTATTTTGCCAATCAGTATTCCATCCGTTAGTTCTTCGGTCTGCCTTTCCCTTTGCAATGGTGCATTCTCCGCTGTGTACAAGTTTAAGTTTATTTTCTTGACATTGATTTGGGCGCGTGTTTTTTTTTTTAGTTTATGTAGGTGATCTTTCTATTGTTGGCTATGTGATCTTTTACGTTCTCTGGTACGATGTTCCTTATGTTGGTTTTCTCCTGAGTAAGCTTACTCTCCATTTCTTCTTTTTGGTCTTGTTCGGTATTTCTTGCCTCAGTATTGTTATTCTTCTTACTGACTCTTTGCACGATGAGTCTTGAATTTCGAATGCTAGTGGTATTTGTCTGCTTTTGATTCTGGTTTTGCATTCGTTCTCTGAATCCCATCTTGAGTATTTCTCCGGAAGGAGGGTTGTCGTGGAACCACATCTCCGGCATCCCATTATTACTTAACAGCATATTGACGCAAACACATCAAGTGAGGAAATCGTTTTAAGCGAAAATATGATGCTCTCTGATGGGCACGTAAGCAAATGCGAAATTACTAGCTATATAAATGAAATTAAATAATCGAAGGCACCCTGGCCAGACGGCGTATACCCGGGACACTTTAAGAAATTAAAAATGAACTGGTAAAACCTTTCTATATGTGACGGGATAGTCATAATAACTCTCAAAAGAGCTAATATCACGCCAATTTTTAAAAAGAACAAATTCGATCCAGCAACTTTCGTCCTATTAGCCTAACGTCGCCTTTTCGTAAAGTCTTAGAATCGATAATCAGACAGAGGATGTTACCTCACCTTGAGGCTAATAATCTCCTCCCCCAAATCAGCATTTTTAAGACCGGATAACCCTGTCTAACAAATCTCTGTGAATTCTTTCACCAAATGATTTCCATTATAGACAATAAAAGAACAGTAGACATAATTTACCTCGAATTTCAAAACGCGTTTGATAGAGTACTGCATGGAGGCTCTTACTTATGATTAAAGCGCATGGAACAGCGGAGGAGTGAATTCTTAAATGTATTAAACACTGGCTTGCTGATCGTTTACAGAGGGTAGTCATTAATGATATAAAGCCAGACTGGACACCAGTAATCAGCAGGGTCCCCAAGGGCTATTGCTTGGTCTATTATTGTTTATAATATTAGATAATCCAGAAAGTAATTGTGTTTTTAAGATGCAAGGTTTAAAATAAACAAAAAGGTAAATAATAGAGTTATTATTTAATCAAAGTAGGTTCCATGTGATTGAATGCACCTTTTCCAACCTATTACAATGCCATTTATGCCTATACTGTATAAGTGTTCACAACTCTAGTCAAGAAAGGTCTTAAAGGCTTCTTCTGCACCTGCTTGGGTTCGAAGCCGTTTATTCTTTAGAAACGCTTCCGGATGTGTAAAAATATGAAAATCTGTAAGAACGAGGTCTGGACACTAAGGTGGATGAGGCAGGACTTCAATCTCAAGTCACTAAGTTCCTTGAAGCGTCACCTTTTCAAAATGTGGACGAGCTTTGTTATGAAGGAGAAGAGGACCTTTGCGATTAACTAAAGCTGGCTGTTTTTATGTATGACTTCTAATTCCTGACAGAATTTTACTGTTGTAATTGTTTCTCCTTGAGCAGGAAATTATAGAGGATAACCCTAGTTGTAGTACACCATACTACCATTATACACGTTTTTGATGGAAGGCAGGCTTTTGGATATGTTTCGGTTGCTCTTGTCGATCAAGCCACTGTATATACCTTTAGGTGTTGTTTTAAAGAATCTATTTTTCAGCAAATGTAACTATCCATTCGAGAAATGGATCATTCCTGTTTCTTAGAGACAAGGTTGAACCAAACTAGTAGTGACGATTTTTGTTGGTCATCTGTCAGTTCATCTTTTTTCTTTTTCAAGTTTTAAACAAGTGGATGAAAATGAATGATTTGCTTGCCCTCATTGTTCCAGCGAGCTTACATACTGATGAAGGAGGGTCTGCCTCGACTGCTTCCTTTAGTGTGTTATCTTCAAAATATCGATTCCTCCTTGGACGTTGAATATATGTAAGACTCTCATCTCCTCTTCGAAACCTCTGAAACCAACGCTGTATGAAGTGTAGGAACAGCAACCGATCGTTGGCAAAATGCTTCGTGGATGTTTTTGTGCAGTGTCAGTAGCTTTTTTTCTAAGTTTGAACTTATAAAGATAAATTACGCGAAATTCCGTTTTATTCGTGTTACTTCAACGGACAGTCAATTAAAAATAACCAGATTCGAAAGTTTGACAACACAAAGTTCGTGTTTAATTTATGTACTGCCGAAAAATTTATTTTAAACCTTACTAGAACTTGGTTTGTGATATACAGGGTGGGCCGTAAGTTTCCATACATAGGAAAAATAAAAATTTTATTATGGACAACCATTTTTATTTATATAATATGCTCTACATGGTTGCCATTGTTTTGAAAACACATTTTAATACGTGTTTCCCACTGTTGATGAACACGCATTAGCACAGTTGAAGTTATGCTTGTAATGCCGTTAATGATACGTTCCTTAGGATGATTTATGTCTCGTAACTTTACCTGATACACCATGGCCTTTAAGTGCCCCCAAAGATAGAAATCAAGGGGGGAGGGATCTTGGGATCTGGGAGGCCACTCCACAGGACCACGCTGACCAATCCAAGCATCTGGAAACTGCTGATCCAAATATCGACACACGTGAAGACCATAATGAGGTGGAGCTCCATTTTGCTGGAAGTAAACTGGAAAGTTAACTCCCTTGTTTAGTAGGGATGGGAAAATTTCTTCTTGCAACGAATTAAGATGCCTTCCAGCATTAAGATTCCCACTAACAAAAGTTGGTCCAATAATTCTGTCACCTCATATCCCGCCCCACATCATCACTTTACCGACACCTTGCATCTTCGTCAGACTCAGCCAGTTAGGGTTAGCATTACTCCAATAACGGATGTTTTGCCGATTAACCTCTCCATTGACGTAAAAATTTGCTTCATCAGTAAACAAGATCTTAGTTGAAAAGTTTGCATCCTCGTTCACTTTGGTTAATGCCCATTCACACAATTCCATCCGTCTATCCGGCTCGTCTTCACTCAAATGCTGTGCCATATGCAATTTGTATGAATGCTATTTGTTTGCTTTCAAAATGCGCCTGATACTCGATCTGCTGGCACCACTTTCTGGAGACAACGGTCGTGTACTTTTTCTGGGACTCCGTGTAAGCGCTGTAAGTATCGTAGCTGTTGTGTCTTCATCGGTGTCTGTGCGTCTTGGACCACTTCGCGGTTGACCTGCAACATTTCCAGTTTTCTGAAACTTGTTAATAGGTTTTGCTACAGTGTCATGTGTGATGTTAGTTCCATGCCTTTTGTTAAAGTTCATTGCGACCATGCGATTGCTTCCCGACCCAGCCATCAGTATAATTTCAATTCGTTGCTCTTTCGTCAAACGCATATTTTAGGCTATCTGAAACATAAACAAAAATATAAATTTTCCTATGTATGGAAACTTAGGGACCACCCGGTATATGACATTGGAAGAAAAACGCATTTACTTTCTTTAGTTGAGGCGTGAAAATTTCTACAGTAAAAGCATAAATGGCATTGTAATACCTTGACAAAAGTGACTTCAATGAAATGGAACCTACTTTGATTAAGAATAAATTTATTATTTAGTGTTTTTTTTATTTTAAACCTGGCAACTTAAAAAATGGCATTACTTTCTTTACTACTTAAAATATATATAAACGACTTGGACACCAGGTTAATAGAAAATAGTGGTTGTCAGAGATCACAGAGAGAGAGAGAGAGAGAGATAGGAAGATACGCGCCGCCTTGCCCTTCAATAGAGAGAGAGAGACAAAAAACACCTGGGCGACCCTTTTTGTCTGCATAATGTAGATGCGAAACTATGAGACGCAGCGAGGACCTGAAATGCCGCCATCACAGAAGCCTGCGACAAGTGTGAGAGCCCAGAAGGTCCCATCTGAAGTTGGACAAAGTTCGCCTCACCGTTTTAAAAACCTTCTCGCCTTCGCGCGAAAAGGCCGAATCTATTCTCGTCTGCCGATGCGTCTTACCCTAGAATCCTCCCCTTCGGATGGAGGGGGGAAAATTCTCATTCGACACCTATAAATCCCTGCCCCGCCCAGTATCAGCTGTCCTTACTGCCCCATCAGTATCCTCTGTCCGCCCTAGTCGGTACCTGTATTCGCGTCTCGTTGGAGTCTGTACAATTCTCGCAGAATCCCTCAAGCTCCTGGTATTCTCGTTAATTTACGTGAGTCTACCTCGATCCGCTTCCCCCAGTCCTCGAACGCGGTGACTGTCCTCACCGCGTCTCCCCCCTCCCCCTTAGCTGTTGAGGCCCGTGTATATAGCTCATTTTAAAACTCCTTTTAATCTTGTAACATAATATTCATTTGCATATTAGTAAAGTTATTTTTGGACCGGTTTTTCTGTTATCCCGGAACTCCAAGATAGTCGACTATTGGCCGACCTACTTTCAGTTAATTTGCACTCTGCTTATATTGTAAACTTCCCACGCACTCGTAAAGCAGAAAGGGTGAACTTGAGCCTATTCTACGACATCTATATTAAACTTGTGTAAGGTGTGTAAGGTTAACCTACGACATCTATATTAATCTGGTATCATGTTTATGGGGTTAATCTTGGTCAATTAATTGATTGAAATTTGATTAGTCTATTGGTTAATCTTGGTTAAATTGTTAATTGTTGGCTAATTTTAGTTCCAAGGTAAGAAATAACCATTTCATACCTATTTGCGAAGTGCATTTGTTCCCGTTTCCATTTTTTTTTGTGAATTGATTGTCGAGTGACTGATTAACTATTAATTTTATTCCTCCGACGAATTGAATTGTTGTCCTTCGAGGCCTCATCTCATTCCATAAGTTTAAGGTATAGAAAAATAATATTATTCTTCGTATTGCTGTGCTGTCGTCTCAATTACAGTGAAATCTCGACCGCAAAAGCTCCCTCGCGAGTGTTTCCCCTCCTTGTTGTTCGTGTGTTCGTTGGTTAGCAAAACCATTTACATACCCGTTCGTGCGTTAATGGCCCATAATTCCGCCTTACTCGTTGTCGTGCGTTAATTTAATTCTTGTTGTTGTGCCCATCGGACAAACCAGCAAGTATGTCACCGCTTAAAATTTTTAAGGCTCAAGGTGAGTCACTCGGACTCAGGGGAAAAGATTTAATGACCTACATTCAGGAAGAAGAAAAAAGAAAAAGAGCCAAAATAAGAGAAAGAGAAGAAAAAGAACGAGACGAAAGAGAAAGAATTCGCTCTCACGAATTGGGGATGAGCAGAGCCAGGAACGAGACGCTCTCCATAAACTCCTTGAGTGTTAGGCTAAACGCACCGCAGTCTGCGACTATAAAACTCCTTGTCTTCAAAGAAGGCGAAGACTTTGGGTCTTATCTCATCCACTTCGAGAAGATCTTTGAGGTGAACTAGTGGGACATCGAGACGGACGGCGTAGCACAATTATTGTCCCTGTTGAGCTCTCAAATCAGAGATATTTTTATGTCTCTTCCATCAGAGGCAACAAATAATTACTCATCGTTATAAGCCGAGTTGCTCGTCGCTTACAACATGAACCCTGATTTCTCTCGAGCTAAATTTAGGCACTGTCGAATTCAACCAAACCAGACCTTTTGACAGTTTTACTACCCTCTACAGCGTCATTTTAATTTTTGGATTGACGCTTCCAAGGTGCCTCATGAATACGACACCCTGGTCGATTTCGTCCTCAAGGATCAATTTCTGGCGTCGCTTCCTTTGGAAATCAGGTCCTTCGTGAAGGACCGGAGGTGCCATACTTTTAAGGAATGCATTGATGAGCCAGACGTCTACGTGGTTAGCGACAACTGCTTTCCGAAAGAAGAGGACGAATCGGAACCCCCATCACCTAAATCCCAAACCAGCAAGAACAAATTTGTTTCTAATAATAGGAATAAGTTCGTGAAGGTAACTGGGCCCGCCAAACCTAAATATCTCTTCTCGTCACACCACCGTGATGTTAAGCCCTTTTCTCCCAACCCCTGATTCGTCGTTCCCCAGGAGGACCATCGTGTGCTATTCCTGTGAAGTTCCTGGCAACGTGAGATCCAACTGCCCTCAAAACTCGCAGTTTAGAAGCCCCTCCCCCTTCTCACCAGGTCAGTACCATTTATACGCCCCCACTGTCGCAAAACGAAGCCCCCCTCTTCTTTGAACCCGCCAAATACGGCTGGCCGCCAGATCAACTTTTTTTCGGTATAAGTACCCCTGTGGCCCTCCAATTTGAAACTGGAGCCGTGAATGGGTGCCGAATCTCCACCCTCGTCCGTGATACTGGGTGCACGTGCATCGTTGTATCCGATGCACTCCTGCTCCCCTCCCCATCCTCTGTGGCTCCGGACCACGATAAGCTTGCCCTAGTGCATGATTACTTGGGGCGTGCCAATAAATTCCCCACTGTTCACAGCTACATTAAATGCGCATATTTTACTGGTTGGGTCGAAGTCGTGGCAGCTCCTAACAAATTTTGCTCTATCCTAATTGGTCAGTCCCCCAGAGTTTCTTCTGCCCCCATGTCTCAACCCATTACCACCTGTTCCCGCACGAAGATGTAACTAAGAACCCCTACACCTCTGTAACCCCCGTGTGCTCCCGAATTTCAGAGTGCAATGACCCATGACTTTGCCGAAGGCTAGAGGGAATGTGAATATCTTCGTCACCTGTGGGTCAAAGCCCAGAATAAGACCCTCAAAACTGCCAGATGGAATAAGGTGATTTCCTTCCTCGTCAAGGACGACCTCCTCTATTGAATGTGCACCGAGAAAAACGAGACCGAGTCCCGCACACTATGTGTACCCCGTTTCCACGTCCCTCCAATCCTGCAAACGGCTCACGATAGCCTATTTGCTGGTCATTTTAGTCACACGAAGATCACTCAGAGGATCTTCAAATACTTTTATTGTCCTGGCGCGGAATTCTTCGATATTGTCGTCCGTACAACATTTACCAAAGGACGGCCATAAAAGGACGAGTAAGACCTGCTCCCTTGTAGAAAGCACCACTACTCTCTGAACCCTTCTTCCGTGTAGCTATCGATCTAATCGGACCGATCTATCCCCCCGTCGAGTGAAGGCCATAGTTACGTTTTAACGCTGGTCGACTTTGCCACTCTATTTCCAGAGGCCATTCCTCTCACGAAAATCGATAGCATATGCGCCGAAGCTCTTATTTTCATCTTTTCCCGTATGGGCCTTCCCAAAGAAATACCCTCGAATCGTGGGCGTCAATTCACCTCCGAATTAATGGAGTACGTTGGTAAATTATTGATGATCAAGCCCCTGTTTACCACTCCTTTTCAACCGAGTGGGATTGGAATGTGCAAAAGGCTAAACGAAAGCCACAAGGCCATTCTTAGGAAGTTGTGTGCAGATCAACCCACTGAATGGCACCGCTTCCTTCCGGTAGCCCTCTATGCCTACCGTGACATTCCCCATCGTACATTGGTATTCGCTCCCTTTGAACTTTTATATGGAAGAAACGTCAGAGGCCCCACTGAGTATCCTAAAGGAACTTTATTCCAATCAGAAATTGGATCAAAATATCCAGAGTTCCTATTCGTACCCACTGGATTTTGGAAAGAAAGAGGCTGGAAAAGTGCGCCGAAATTGCGTTATAGAACGCCGACGTCAATTTTGTCAAGTATAAGACATACTTCGATTGCAACTCCAAAGAAAGAAAATTTAACTCAGGAGAAGACGTTTTGCTTCTCCTCCCCACGGACAACAACAAATTGTTAAGCCCGTGAAATGCCCTTACCCCATAGTCGAGAAGCGTGGCCTGTCGATTTCTTTATTGAAACCCCCCTCGGGAAGAAAGCTGTTCCATATTAATACGCTTAAGCGGTACCACTGGCGCGCGAGCATCAACCATATAGTTGCAATCGACTAAGAATCCCCCATAGAATCTGGCTACCCCCTGGATTCCTTTTGCGTAATCGCCTGCGTGAAGCAAGACAAGGAATTCCCATTGCATGTCTTGCCTGACTTTAATAATTCCCCGCCTGTGGAAATTAAGATATGCGACCAGTTACCATCTTGTTAAAAGGACCAACTGCAAGCGCTCCTGAGTCGTTTTGATGACGTCATCACCGAGTTACCCGGTTGTGCTACTAATTTTGAGCACAATATGCAACTAACCAACCTGGAACCCATCCGTTCCAAACCATACCCCCTGCCTATACACCTCCGCAAAACATTCAATAATAAAATGGATAAACTTGTAAGGTTGAAGATCATCGAACCTTGGGAGTCGAGCTACTGTTCCCCGGTTATATGGTAAAGAAGGCTAATGATTCTTATCGAATGTGTTTCCGCCCACCTCTACGAGCTATTAAAAAGTAGGCCCCCGAACGCCTTGAGTGGTCGCTACTTTCAACTCAGAGCTTCAGCAAATTCAAATAGAAGTTGGCATTCACCCATATCCTCCGCCTCCCTAACTCAGGCAAACTGTTTGGTATTCGCACTGACGCGAGTAATGACGGTATAGGATGTGTTCCCCTCCAATATGAGGATAACGACGAAAGCTTCCCCATCGCTTACGCAAGCAGAAAATTACTCGGGTGTGAGAAAAATTAGGCGGTAGTTGAGAAAGAGGCACTCGCTATAATTTATGGAATTTGTAAATTTAGAATGTATTTATTAGGCAAAGAATTTATAGTGGAAACGGACCCAAACCCTTATCATACCTACGTAACGTGAAGAACAATAACGGTCGCTTGATGCGTTGGAGTTTGTTCCTCCAGGAATTCCAATTCCGCATTTTGTACTCAAAAGGCACCGATAACTGTATGGCTGATAGTTTAAGTAGGGATTCGTTAGATCCTTCCGCAAACTAATTCCGAGCCATTTCCTTTTTTTAATCCATGTATTAATTTTGACATGAAATAAATTTGTATATTTAACCATATAATAAGAAAATGCGTATCCTTGACGTATATATATATATATATATATATATATATATATATATATATATATATATATATGTGTGTGTGTGTTTGTTTGTTTATATGTGTACAATGTATTCCTTTTATATCGTTAACATTTTTCTGTTTCGTTTTGTATAATTGTAGGATAACTTATCCTCGAGCCAGTGAGCCCCACTTAATAGTATCATAGAAAGAAATATCCTTCGGCAACCATAACGTGGCATTGTATAACTTTGTGTATGTGTATGGTATAACCCACCGACTAGTCCACTACTTTGTATCTCGGCTCCATTTTGAAAATCTGTCCTAGGTACTCTCAACTTTATCTGCTATTGTCATGCGACTTTAAATTATATTCATCACCCAGTAATCATCCTTCGATGTCACTTCTTCCCCTGAAGTTCCATCTGAGGATGGAGGATTGTCAGAGATCACAGAGAGGAAGATACGCGCCGCCTCACCCTTAAATAGAGAGAGAGAGAGACAACAGACACTTTAACGATCCTTTTTGTCTGCGCTAATTGAGGTGAAAAATTATGAGACGCCGTGAGACGCCGCGATGACCTGAAATGCCGCCATCACAGAAACTTGCGACAAGTGTGAGAGCGCAAAAGGTCCAATCTGAAATCAGACAAAGTTCGCCTCGCCGGTTTAAGAACCTTCTCGCTCTCGCGCTAAAAGTCCGAGTCTATTCTCGTCTGAACCTAGAACCCTCCCCTTCGGACGGAGGGGGAAAACCCCCATTCGATCCCTATAAATCCTGCGGCGCCAGAGTTGGAAGGCAGTATCTGCCGTCTTCCCTGCTCCGCCGAGTATCCGCTGTCCTCCCTGCCCCGTCTGTATCCTCTGACCGCCCACGTCGGTACCCGCTATTCGCATCCCGTTGGACTCTGCACAATTCTCGTAGAATTCCTCAAGCTCCCGGTATTCTTGTTAATTCAAGTGAGTCCTCGAACGCACGCGCTCAATCTCGATTCGTGTTACTCGAAAGCAAGATTTAAGTTCACCCCCGTAATAGTCATTATCAAGAGACTATTATTTGAACTTTGCGCTAAAGCAAGGATTACTCCCTCGTACCAAATCTTTGAGGTAACAGCAACGAACAACTCTCCTGTGCAAGTGCTCTCTCTGCCCCCCCCCCCCAGTTTAAGCCTCATCATCGGCTTAGTTTACGCTCAAGGTCGTTCGAGCGTCCCTCGGTCAATATTGTCCGTTTGTTTGCACGGTGACCGTCCTCACCACGTCTCCTTACTCTCTTAGCTGCTGAAGACCCGTGTAAATCTAGTATGTGTATAGCTCATTTTAAAACTCCTTTTAATCTTGTAACATAATATTCATTTGCATATTAGTAAAGTTATTTTTATACCCGTTTTTTTGTTATCCCTGAACTCCAAGATAGTCGACTATTGGCGAACCTACTTTCAGCTAATTTCCACTCTGCTTATATTGTAAACTTTCCACACACTCGTAAAGCAGAAAGGGTGAACTTGAGCCTATTATACGACATCTATATTAAACTGGTGTAAGTTGTGTAGAGTTAACCTACATCTATATTAATCTGGTGTAAGGTGTGCGGGGTTAACCTACGACAGTGTTGTAGCTAGATGCAATGTTGTGGGATTCCAGCGAGATCCAAACCAAATTTTAGAGTAGCTGGGTAAATGGAAAATAAAGTTTAACATACGCAAATGAAACTTCGTTCACCCAAGATGCAGAAATCTGAAATTGAATTATCATATGAATAGCCAACTCTTGGAATCCGTAGACGTGGAAAAGAATCTTGTCCTCGTAATTTCAGCGGACTTCAAAGTATCCAAGCAATGCGTGGTAGCTGCTAAAAAAACGAATCGAATGCTAAGATCCACGGAACGGAATTTCTCTCTTAATTCTTTAGATATAATTTTCCCCCTATATAAATAATTCGTTCGATCGCATCTAGAGTACGTGGTTCAATTCTAGTCTCGGAACCTTACCATAGGTGAGAAAATGTTAGAAAGAATACAACGCAGGGCGACTAAACTGATACCTGAACTTAGGAATAACCACTATGAAGAAAGACTTCACTGCCTAAATCCATTATCTCTTTTGAATATAAGTTTACGCGGCCAGCTGACAGAGGTTTTTAAAATCTAAAAAAAGGTTTTTCAATATAATTTATTCGCTATTATTCGAGAGCGAATAACCATCAACATGGATATAAATTAGTCAACAAGCGATTTACCAGTGACATAACGCTAAATATTTTTAGCTATAACATCACTCAAACGTGGAACAACTACCCGACCGAGTAGTGGAAATTTTGTTGGTTAATATATTTAAAAACAGACTGGACGAGTATTACTCGCGTATAAAATCATCGTATAGAATCAGGGAGTATATAAACAATGGTACCAGCTGTTAGTTGTTGAGCGATTGAGTTCAAGTGTTTTCCATATTCCGTTCTGGCTTTCCTTGCATTATTATTTTCAACGCAGGCAAAAACTGTGCTACGGGAGAGAAGAGATCGTTCCTATTAGACATTTGAGTGCCAGAAGCAAAATGCAAAATAGAACTTGTACAGTAATAAGTAGACTCGTAGATAAGACTGTGCGTAGTAAGAAATTGCATGATATAAATTACGCTCGTAGATAATTGTGTATCTGATCAATATAGAGTTATTAAATGCATGTACTGTACTTCCGAGGTTGAGGTGATATTACGTCTCGGACTGGCCTTGGGTGGACCCAGTCCGTGCTGTGGTTGAGTTAGATTTGTGCCTGGTCGTGTTAGTTTTTCAATGTGTGCATGGTACATACACTTCATTATCTGTGTGGAATTCTCGTATTCTACATGTAGATACGTATTTGTTTCTTGCCTCAGTAAGTGTAGCCGGTGCAACTTGAACGTACGTTGCATTTTTCTTGTGTCCTTTTTCTTCGTTCATTTTTATAATTTATCTTTTTGCGCGAAATGCTATGCCAAATGTTCAATAATTTTCAGTGCATTTTAGAAATTTTTATGTTCGCTGTTATAATTACTCCAATTATGTTCTTCTGAGCCGCATTCAAATAAAGTTCCTTCTCCTGCAAGCATGTGCTCGTATAGAGTTCCTCCATACCGTCGGACTTGAACCAAATTTGTACTTCTGTCTATTTTCGCTCGATCTGTTCTGGCGTTATCCAAACATTGAATGTTAGAAGCACTGTTTCTGTGTCTTTTAGAACCCATCCTGTTTGCTTAAAAACTACTTTAAAAACATAGATGTATGCTTTAAATTTAACGACTCTATTACTGAAAGCCAGTAATGGTTACTTGCAATTAAACTCTTAATTTCTTTTCTGTCATGTGAATCTACCTCTGGATCTAGACATCTACATATGATAGTTCAGTGCGTGAGGATCTGAGCTCTTGTGGGCTCCAACAAGAGTGGTGAAGAATGCGGGAGTCCCTCTTTTGGAGGCTCCCCTTCTCCGAATCGCCCTGTCCAGACTTGGGTTGGGCTGTAGGAGCTGAAGCGACTTTAGTGCTGTCCTCCTTTTGGGGGACAGCTTTAAGAGTCCCCGAAGACAACGTCACTATCACATAGAAGGGGTTTGCCTCCTCTGAGTATTACGACTCGTTGGAGGTGCGCAGCCGTTTCGCCTTACAGGAAACAGTCACGCGGAAGGGGCGGAGGAAGCCCGGGTTAATCCTAGGCTGGGTGTGAGCCCTTTGTGTTGCCAGTTCTATCAGTGGAGTGCCTGAGAGGGAACGAGGAAAAGGGGCATAACCAGAAGAAATGTTCTGAATGGGCGTGGAAGTGACGTGCTCATAGACCGAGAGAGATTAGGAGCAGATAGGGCCTTTCTTAAAATTGAGGCATAAGATATCTCAGATAGCGCTGGGCGCACCAGGACCAAATCCTTATCCTCGCGAAAAGAGAAACTATCGGCATCCTGAACGATCAGGATTTCCTTCTCCAGGAGGTACGCGCCACGTTGCTTCGAGGAAGCAGGGTGCCGTGCCGTCTTCCGCAATTGACACACCTGCTATAGACGATAAATACTTATTGTGTACGGCCTTGGAGCAACTTAACCAGACTTCGGATAAACCCAACTTTACACATCTACTTGAGCGATTCGTCTAGGCGAGGCGGTAGCAGTAGTAGCACCTCCGTGGCAGCGGCACGAATGCCTTCTCATGGTAGTTATAGAGACCGGCACGCACCGACTCAGGGAGCCTGTCACGATTGAACGTGACAAAGAATTGGCAGGTTTGCCTCGAGCCTCTCCCCCCTTGTTTTCTCTTCATGCGTTAGAACTTGGATTCTCCTTGTTTACCCAGCTCTAATTCTGTCGCATAACCCCGCCCCATCCCCCTTTCACAAAATTCATGGAAGAGTGCGGCGAAGCTTTCACTCGAGAGCCATTGTGTCCTAAGAGCACTAATAATGGCAGCCTCAGAATAGTGCCGCATTCGCCAGAAGGCTAAAAAACGCCAGGCAGTCTCTGAATGAAGGGCCTCTAAGGGAGTTGAGGTGGTTCACCTGCGCTCGTCAGGGATGTCAGGAACCGAGGCAACGCGCTTTGCGCCTCGCCGTGTTCTTGACGAGCCCCTGAGAAATCAAATGGGGACCTGCCCGAAGTGGAAAGTAGCTTGGAGGGAACTCTCAGAAAGAAAGAGGAAAACCCTTGAACCAGTCACAATTAGAGTGGAGGAAGAACCCTCTACGCTAGGAGAATCTTTTGCGGCCCCTGAGAAAGTAAATATGGGCCAGCCACTAGACATATGAGTCGTCAGAAGGCAACTCTTCACAATGGGAAGAGGGTGAATACCCTGAACCTGTATCTATTCAAGAGGGAGAAACACCCTTTCCACTTGAAGAAATTTCGGGGGGAGGGGGACACTAAGATCGCACATGAAGGCCAGCTCCTTAGAAGACGTGGAGCTACTCGAGGGTGGATCCAAATAGGATTGAGGGGAAATTCCTTTATCGGTCGATGGTGGTGGTGCGAGAGCTCCTCCACCAAGATAGAGTGGGTAATTAAGGGGGACATAATCACTCATGACTGGCAAATAGAAATTCACTACCCCTGTACGCGATGGCCCTACTTTGACCCGATGCCGCTTGGTCCAACAGTATACGCCATCGTCACCACTCCTTAGAAACAACCCCTGACAAGAACTTAACTATTGCGTGGTAAACAGATCGGAGCGGCGGATCCGGCATAGTGAGAGGCCTAAGGTAGTTCGGGGTAACCACGCTCAACATCCCGGTGGTATAAATCTTTTTCTTTGTCCGAAAGAAAAGCAGCCGTAACCATAGAGATCCATAGTCATTGTAAGATGGTGCAAATTGAATTGTAGAGAAAGTTACAGGGAATATAAAGGTTAGAGGAAGGAAGAAAGTATGGTAAAGGAGAGTTAGTATAGAAAGACAAAGTAGAGGTCAGCGGAAGAAGGAATAGAAACGAAGCTGGGGCTGGACGGGAAAGTGAGTCCCGTAGGCGCAGCGGCCAGGAAAACACAACGCTCTGCCCCTTACGGAACAAACGATAGAGGAAGAATTCGTCCTAAACTTCGCTTATCAATAAAGGCGAAAGGAAAATTACCATTCCTTGGTGTTGATGTAACAGCGGACCAAAATAAATAAATAACACAAGTATCTATCAAGTTGGAACGAAAGTAATGTCCAATTTTCCATAATAAAGTTTTAGATAGTATTTACTAAAGTAGTGCCTCTTGTTATCGTTTATGAATGATACAATGGGTAATTTATACCCTTTTTTTTCTTTCTAATTATAAATTTAATGTTTATAATCTTCGGTATTCATCCTATGTCCTTCGATCTAAAGATTACATTAGATATATTTTACTCTATGATTTTCATAAAGGTGTCAATGGAAAATACAGCGGCAAATCCATAATGAAAAAAAGTAGCAGGATTGATTTTCCCATTTCCGAAGTCGGGATTTCATTCTTAAAGACGGACCAAAGGAAGGTTGTCCAAAAGAAACATGATTCCGAAGAGTTGGAAGCTGCTGTCACATCAAATCCTGCTACAACTTCTAGGAAACTCGCAGAACAATTTAACGCAACCCATACAGCCTTCCTACACCAATTGAAAAGGATTTGAAGGTTCCAATGATTGTAAAATGAATCGCGCACGAACTGTCAACTGCGAATCTGTTTAAGCGTATTGCTCGTTCCGAGTCATTGCTTCCATGACACCTTCCGGCACCATTTGGGCGCAGGCTTTTTTCTCGTGATGAGAAATGGATTTTTTATCATAACGTTGAACGCCGCCGTTCATGGATCAGTCGAGGAAGCAGAATTTCTCAACAACCGAGACGAGAATTTTATCCAAAACATATTATGTTGATTGTATGGTGGGATATCGAAGGAATATTCCATCACGAACTGTTAGACAACAATCGAACAATTAATGATAATCTCTACGGCAATTAATTTCCTCGTTTGAAAGCACCTTAGGCTCAAAGGCGACACTCTTTATTCAACAGAAGGTGATGTTTCATCCTCATAACGATAATGCCCGTCCTCAAACAACTTGGAGGACCTCGGGTGGGAAATATTGATTCATCATCATCATCTATATTCTCCTGATCTTGCTCTTGATTTTCACTTGTTTAAGCGATTTCAGAGCCATTTGGATCGTTTTGGGTTAACATCGAGAGAAGAGGTTGAAAACGAAATGGGTTCATATTTTACATCAAAACCAAAAGAAATTTACAAGCGTGGCATTTATAAGTATGTTTCCAGATGGAATGAGGTTTTTAGAAAACAATTGAGGTTATGTTTATAATTAAATATTTCCATAGTCATAATTTTAGTTTTCATTTTTAATATACACCCTAAGATCGGACATTACTTGCGTTCCAACCTGATATAAAAATAACAAATTTAGGAATTAATGCAAAAAAAAGGATTGCCCAGAGGGGTACATAATATGTTCCATGACGTCAAATCTACATTAGGTGCGCATATAAAGGGTGCGGTGGATAAATTCTCGTCGTTGGCAACTGGTTTGCGCGTCGGTTCTCTCTTCTTCTTCTTCTCATAGTAGACTCAACTGTGCATCGTCTGTGAAGGAATCAACAGTCTAGCTAAATTCAATCCTCCAAAAAATTGGAAAAGGCAAAGTTGTGATGCTCGAGATCCACATCGGAAGCTTCAATATGAAGGCTCCGAGTCATTGAGTGGCAATCTGACGACGGTGCAGAAGATCAAGAAAGAGTAAGATGAGTCAAGCTGTGGTTACGATGGTACGACGGCTCGGAAACCACACGAAGACCACCAATTCATTCGCCCACATGAATACGGTGACCATTTCATTCTTGGTAGCTCTTGTGAATTCCTTGTTTCCTTCGTGATCTTAGAACTGAAATTTCTTTTATCATAATCTATAAATACGAGAGGCGGTCAATAAGTTTTGCGAATCGGTAGGGCGGAACAGAGGAAGGGGGATGGCTGTTTGTGGGGGTGTTAGGACAAGTTAGAGAAGTCAAGACCTGCAGCCGCACGCTCCTGCCTCGTCTATTTAAGAAGCAGTAGCTCATCGCAGATCGTCAGTCACAAATTTTTCAACAATGGAGAAGGTTGAGCACCGCGCAGTGATCAATTTTTTTACCAAGGAAGGCAAGAATGCAAAAGAGATCCATGAACGCATGGTTGCAGTGTACACCGAAACCGCCCTTTCCTATACAACCATTGCTCGCTGGAATAGGGAGTTCCGCCATGGTCGTGAGTCCCTTGAAGATGACCCCCGTCCAAGACGCCCGTCAAACGTGACCAACGAGGAAAATGTGGCCCGTGTAGGGAGGATGATCCTCGAAAATCGACAGGTGAAGGTCTAAGAAATCGATCGAGAACTTGGAATATCACATGGAAGTGTTATCAACATCATCCACGACAATTTGGCAAAGACTAAGGTCTTGGCCCGTTGGGTCCCTAGAAACCTCACGAAACCTCACGCCCCATGATCGACTTCAACGTCGTCAAAGTTCGGAAGAGCTGCTGCTCCTGTATCATCAAGATTCGGCGGGATTCGAGTCACGCATAGTGACAGGTGATGAAACGTGGGTCCATCACTGGGATCCAGAGACGAATATCGAAAGCTTGGCCTGGAAACACAGGGGCTCTCAGACCCCCATCAAGTTCCAGACCCAACCTTAAGCCATGAAGATCATGGCCACCATCTTCTGGGATTCTGAGGGAGTGTTGATGGTGGACTATGCGCCTCGTGGAAGGACCATCACAGGCTAATATTACGCCGAGGAACTGACTGAGTTGAAGAAGTGCATCCGTCAGAAGCAGCGTGGCAAGTTGACACGCGGTGTCCTGCTCCTCCACGACAATGCCACTGTCCACAAGGCCAGAGTTGCACAAGCTGCCCTGCGCGAGTGCGGATTTGAGGAGCTCAACCATTTTCCCTACAGTCCAAATCTGGCCATAGCGACTACTTTTTATTCCGCCAGCTCAAGGCTGCCCTGCGTGGACGCCGGTTTGGGGACGATGAAGATGTCCAGCTCGCCGTCCAGAAGTGGAATGAACAGCAGTCGTGAAATTTCTGGTTGTCATAAATTCAAAGCCTCAGGGAAAAGTGGTGCAAGTGCATTGAAGTCGAGGGTAGTTATATTGAAAAATACTAAAACACTTTTCCACATATCTCGTTTCCTTATATCCGAATTACAAAACTTATTGACCGCCCCTCGCATAATGTTGAGGAGAAGTATTTCGGTTTCCTGAATTCGTTGCTAAAATGTTGGCACAGCCTGCAATATACCATAACTACTCTAGCTACTTTTGAAATCTATCTGGTCCAGTGGCCGATTCCAGTCTGAGTTGGTTAGTTAGGAGATTTTGAAATTTGGTATTTGTATGTCTCTGATAAAAGATAGACTAACCTTTAAATCTTTAGGTCTTCTCTTTCAATATTTTTTAAAAAGGGGGCCAGAAGAAGGTGTGGTAGGTAATTTGTACATATTTACTAAAATTACATGTTAAAGACCAAAAGACTTCATTGTATTCAATGAAATCGCCGTTGGCCTCAACAACGGTTTCCAGGTGGCGTGCAAACATGTGGTAGGCCATCTTGTCGGTCCCTCTATTTAACTAAGGGGAAAATGTGGTGATCCTGGACCTACCTCCACCTTAGTGGTGCACTGAGACTTGTTGATATCTCTTTCAACCACGCACCACAAATAATAATCCAAGAAATTAAATCTATGGAGTTATGAGGTCATGTGTTCGCATTGATGTGCTCAAAGAAAGTATCTGACAGTCAAAACTGGGCTCAAACCTATGTGGCATATTGCAGAATCCGGCTGCCACACTTATGTTCTTCCAACAGCCATTTCCTGGATCCAGGGCAACACCAGCTCCTCCAGGCAGTTGATGTAGCCATCCTGGAAGATAAAAAGGGACATAACGTAGCCCTCACTACTGAACTATTGACTACCCCAAAGACAATGATGTGGACTGGGAACTTGGTCTTCATGAGTCTTAGCACATTTGGGAGAGGGGGATGGGGCCACAGCAAGCCAATGGTTGGTTTGCGAGTATATCACATGGTTCTATCAGAAATTCTTCTGGTCTGAACAGATTAAAACATTCCAGGCTTGGTTTGTTCACAAACTTCGTGGCACGTTCCTTCCACTTGTTCTTTATCTTCTGCGCCTGAAGCTGAGCATTTTTCGTCTTGTCTGAGTCGTAGCGGATGTCCTCATAAACTATGAGAGACTGACACTCCCTTGTCCCTTGTTATGGAACTAATTGATTTACTGAGGTCGTTGTCAATGGTGTCCTGGAGCTCCACGATAAATTCGAGGGGAGATCTTTTCATATTAGGATACTAAGAGTGAGGTTTCAGATCCCCCGTTTCCTCGTAATCACAGCCTCCCATCCAACTCTTTCCTGATCTTCTGCACCGTCCTCAGATCGACACCCAAATTACTCGGAGATCTTCTCATTGAAATTCCCGGCGTGAATCCCAAGCAGCGCAGCTTGCCTTTTGCAATTTTTTGAAGGATTGAATTCAGTCATGGTATTGCTTCCATCGCAGATGATGTGCAACTGAGTCTACTATGAGAATAAGAAAAGAGAGCCGACTCCAGATAACACGCATGCGTGGAATTCAGAGTTGTCGACAAATTACCCACTGCAAGTTGTATATCCACAAGAGGTTCCCCGTTAGCCCTTATAGGGTCGATTGTGACCCCATCATTACCGATCGATTGGTTTTTCACCCTCTTAAGTAAATACAAAATGTTTGCCTTATAGTGGTAGGATTTCATCTTTTTTTTATTTCCTATGGTGATCATTGTCATCATATAGTTCCTGATATTATGGTTAGCCCTTAATGATCTTTTCTTTTTTTTTTCTTGTTTATCTCTTTGTGGTGTCATATACTCTCTTCTAATTGTTACTTGTTGTTTCATCTGTTTTATTGGGGTTTCTTTATTAGTTTTTACTATTTTTATTATTATTTAATGTTCAGGTCTGAACCATTATATTCGATTCTTTCTCTAATTTTTAAATCAGCTGTCATATTTTTTTCAACTTTTATCTAAAATTCTTTTAGAAACACATATTTTTGTGTTTGGTGCCCTGACCTCGTGAGTTGAGAAGGTGCAGATAAAGTAATTTATGTTATATTATTTCTGCAGTTTACGAATGTGGATCATTCATTTGATCATTAAGAATTCAGCTAGATTATAATTAATCAGCGTAAATCTGAAGGTATTTATTTGAATTTGGCCGTCAGGTTGCATTAGTATTCTGTCGGTCGATCATTAAACTTGATGCTACCATATTTTAAAGGTATTTATTTGACTTTTGGTATAAAGTTTAAGTAGGAGTCTGTCAAATGATCATTAAGATCATTGAACTTGTTTGCTAGCCTAATTCTGAAAGTATTTATTTGAATTTTAGAGTCAGATTTCAGTAGGATTCTGTTTGTTGATCAGAAGATCAATGAACTTGTTTGGTATTGTAATTCTGAAAAAGATATTTGTCTTTGTGCGTAAAGTTCCAATCGGATTCATTCACTTGATCGCCAAGATCATTACACTCGTTTTCTAGGGTAATTCTGATGGTATTTATCCCACTTTTGGCGTCAAGCTTCAGTCGGATTGAATCAGTTGATCATTAACGCCAATGAACTTGATCCTAGCGTAATTATGAAGGTATCTATTTGACTTTGAGTGTTAAGTTCCGCTATAATCTTGCAATTGATCATTAAGATCATTGAATTTGTTGTTAGTGTAATTCTGAAGGTATTTATTTGGCTTTGCCTCTCAAGTTTAATCCGGATTCTGTCAATTGATCATAAGATCATTAAAATTGCGTGCGTAATTATGAATTTTCCTATCTATCAACTATCTCTCAATTTTCCTACCCGTCAACTATATCTCAAATTTCCAACCTATCAAATATCCATACATTTTCCTTCCTATAAACTATCTCTGTATTAGCAACCAATCAACTACCTCTGAATTTCCGTACCTATCAACATCTTGTCTTTGTTGACCATTCATACCAATGTACCCCATCCCTCCAAACTACTCATCTTGAATTGATGGTTGGTTCCCTTCTGTATTTTAGAATCCTGACTCCTGAATAGAGATCCTAAACGTCTGTATCTGATAGAGATGACGTAGGTGGTGAATATAGGGTTTCTTATTATCTCCAGGTCTCTGCCGTGGGCAGGGTTCCTTCGCTCTCGGGGAATGAGCGATTTTTCAGTGGTGTTTCATCATTGAGGGAATGGACCAGAGAACTACTTAATGTGTGAGCCCATTTTGACGGGAGTTATGACAAACGGTCTAAAGTGCCAATTGAATAACAGTAAACTCTGTGAAATAGATTACGTGAACCATAGAAAACTTAAGAAAGAAAATGGGATTTTTAAAAATGGGGAAAATAGGGAAACTATTCTAACCGCTACATGAAAGTAGATAAAGGAGTTAAATTCGAACCCATATCATCAAGCGCTTTTCGCTATCGCTATATATATATATATATATATATATATATATATATATATATATATATATATATATATATATATATATATATATATATATATATATATATATATTTTAATATATATATATATATATATATATAAATATATATATATATATATATATATATATATATATATATATATATATATATATATATATATATATCTAACACACCGCAAGAAAGAGGAAACAGACTCATTTTTTCTTCGGAAATGGTTATTTTCTACTTCTAAAAATTTATGCTGGGGTGGGATACAAACCGAGCACACTGGGGTAGCGAGCAACCCGCGTCTTTAACCACTTGGTTAACTTTAAATGAGATCAATGCGGTTGCTCGCTGCCACAGTGTGCTTGGCTCAAATCCCACCCCAGCACGAATTTTTTAGAAGTAGGAAATAACCATTTCCGAAAAAAAATTAGTCCGTTTTCTCTTTCTTGCGGTGTGTAGGATTTACACCATCATTATCTCGCGCTCATGAGAGATATACATTATATATATATATATATATATATATATATATATATATATATATATATATATATATATAGTTCTCCATGAGAATGAAGCGAGTCGATAAAAAGCATAAAAATGAACCATCGCCGAAAATCATTTAGTGAACAAAAAATTCTCGTTTCTCTTTTGAACAGTTTTATTACTTTTTTCACAACCTTTTCCATGTTCAAAGCAATTAACGAAGCTGAAGATCTTATAGAGTCTTTGCGTCTTAAATAATTTGGTCGAAGACCGTCCGCCATATTTGTTTTGGTGGATATTTTGTCGGCCCAACTTTGCTTACCATCGCTGAATCGAAATGACCTCGAAAGTTTTATGAAGCGTGGGTGTATTTTGTATAGTCTATAAACTTGTGTATAGATGTATATAGATATGTGTAAGGCGATGGTATGTCTATATAATCGTGTCCGTCTATATTCACAGGTTTCCAATATCATATTGATTTATTTTTTGTTTCGTGGTTGTGTGGATAAATTTAGTTGATTTAAAATCAACCGATGAATCAAATTAATCGAGTAGGGTAAATGGCTGCCAAGGGTATGATTTACTTGGGGGGGGGTTATAAAAGGACGGATTGACTCTATAAAAAATGTAAAACAATATTATTATTTTATTTTGTTATTGTTTTTTTTTATATTTCTTCTAGCTACATTTGCCTTTACGTGCCTTTGTGCCCTAATTTGAAAGCTTTGCCTTTTCTTAAATAAAATCAATTTAATCCATTAAATAAATAAATATAATCACCGCTCTTTTCTGTTTAGCCTTGATGACGTCACCGGATAAAGCTCTGCTTAGTCATCCTGGGATCATTTATTTTGTCTTGGGTTTCAGAGTTTTCTACAGATAATCTTCTACAGCAATTAGTCTGTATAATACAGCCCCTTCCGTCTGGAAATCCGCGTGACTCAAACAAGTTTAACCGCATCAATTGGTATTGTCTTGTTTTTTTCCAATTGCGATTCATTTGTTTATACGACAAATATATATATATATATATATATATATATATATATATATATATATATATATATATATATATATATATATATATATATATATATATATAAAATAAGCATGGCTATAAGTTGTACATGTTAGAGTAGATGAAACTGCAAGTTGAAGAGAAGAACAAAAAGAGCATTTTATTCCAAAAATATGGTAGTCGAATTGATCCGAACAGGTGACACAACAGACGTAGATGAGAAGTACGATGATATAGGTTGCTCAATAAATAATTTTCGGTTGTTACAATATATTAGTACTTGGTATGTAGACCTTTACTATTAATTACCCACTGACATATTCTGCCACAGGAGTGGACTAACCGAAGGCATTCTTCTGGTTTTCTTGATTCCTCTTGTATTATTTAATCAATTCTTCGATGGTGCTTGGGTTTCTCTCCTTACTTCTCTTTCTTCCTGATCCAGGAAATTCTTTACTTACTTTGCCGTGTGGCAAGATGCATTACCCTGTATAAAAATGACAGGTTGGGAGGAAGCGAATCTCATATGGGGCACAGCATGTGCTTGCGGAAGTTCTTTATACACTTAAGCATTCACTCTGCCCTGCAAGCGAACAAGTGGACCAGTACCTTCCGCCGAAATTATGCCCCATACCATAACGCTTCCTCCACCAAACTTGATGCTGCTTTTCACGCAGTTCACGGGTAATAATCTTTTGCCAGGTCTTCGACGGACGAACCTCCTGCTATCTGAACCAAACAACTTGTACTTCGACTTATTGCTGAAGTGTAGTTTGGACCATTGGTCTTCTGTCCATAGAACGTACTTAGTGGCGAAGGAAAATCTAGCTTTCTCGTTCTTAGGGCTGATTAATGGCTTGACTGATGGTGTGCGAGATTTTAAAGATCTTTCCCCTAAGGCGGCGTGCTACCTTCTTCCTGGATACACTAATGCCCATAGTTTCATTTTCTTTTCGGGAAATCCTTGGCTGTAGGCTTTGATGAGTAGAAATTTTACTGATATATGAGCCTGTGGTGTCGTAACGTGATATAATATTATATATGGCAATTTTGGGGAGTTTAACCCTTTTAAGTATGGCTCTGATGGAGAGAATATCCTCTTAACGTTGCTTAACAATTAGCTCCTGGATATAGGAAGTGTAGTGGGTCACTTAGGTATGTTTGTTGGCCAGAACTTGATAGAATAATGACTGAAAGTGCTAAGAATTTATGAAAGTAAGTTATTACGATAAATTAGTTAGTTGTCTCAAGGATAGAAGTAATAGTATTACGCAGTCCGGGTCATTTTGATCACCATATTTTTGGAATAAAAATGCTCTTTTACACGTATGTAGCGTACGAGAAGTGCAGGAGAGCGGCTTAAAAGCTTCGCTTCAATGAGACTTTTTTGAGACTCACGATGGCCGAGTGGATTCTCCACTCGCTAACAGTGGTCCAGCACGCGGAAAGCTGTTCGCCCTCCAAGGGTTGGATAACATTTCCAAACTGGTTCTCTTCATTTCTTCAAAATACGCTCCGCTTCAGGAAAGGGGGTTGTGTAGCGTACGAGAAGTGCAGGAGTGTTCCAAAAAGAGCGCCTAATTTAAATTGGGCGACACTTTTGTGTTTTGAAGTTTGAAAACATGCCTATATCATGTTTGCTATCTCTCTTCACTCCGATTAATAGTTCTTTGTTTGTTTTTAAGACTACTTGTTTGCGATGCGTGATGGATCAGTTTACATCTGAGAAACGCGTTCTCATCGTGAGGACCAAACAGAGAAATTGCGACGCAAACAGTTCAAACAATTCGTACCATTTGGGGGAAAATGAAACACCCAGCGAGTCTACGGTTCGCAGACTATTGGCAAAGTTTAATACAATTGGTTTACTTGCAACAGCCAAATCGCCTGGGCGGAATCGTTGTTGTCGGACAGAGGAACAAACTGTTGTTGTGTCACTCTGAATTCAGCAAAATCAATTCGCTGACGTTCGCAGCAGTTAGACATCCTGAACACTTCACTACATCGAATTATACATGAAAATCTTCATATGCATGCTGACTGGGAGGTGGAAAGACCTGCAACTGACGAAAACTTTGCAAAGAAAATCATCTTCAGTGACGAGGCCCACTTCCACTTGAGTGGATTTGTCAATAAACAGAACTGCCGGATTTAGGGAAATGAAAATCCTCGAATAATGCAAGAGCGTGACATGTATCCACTGAAAGCGACTGTGTGGTGTGGTTTTGGTACAGGTGGAGTGCTTGGATCGTTCTTCTTTGAAGATGATGAGGGCAATGCAGTTGCCATTAATGGAGAACGTTACTGAGACATGATATCCTCTCAGTTATGGCCGAACTTGGAATATACGAAGATTGACAACCTCTGGTTTCAGGAGGATGGAGTGAACTGGCACACTTTGCGCCAAACGTTTGCATTACTCCACGAAAAACTTGCGCAACGAATGATATCATTGCATGGTGACCAGAAATTGCCACTAAGATCCTGTGTTCTTACCCCTTGTGACTTCTTCTTATGGGAGTATGTGAAGTCATAGGTATACGCCAACAAACCAAATACAATTTCTGAACTCAAGGCTGAAATCAGACATGTGATTGTAGGCATCAAGCGCATAAATGTATGCAGACTCAGTGCCGGTGGACATATGGCCGACATTGTGTTCCATACCTAAACGGGAGACATAACTCATTAGAATTATGTAGAATATAATCATCTTTATAAAAATTCGTTTTAATTATACAACTTTCAAATTCGGCACCCCTTATGGAACTCCCTTTACATGTGAACAAAACTGTAGCTTAAATTTGAAGCAAATTAAATACTATGAAAGTGCGGAGAGGAAAACCAGTTAACGAGAGATTGGATATGAAATAAGAATAAAATTAGCATGCTTGTTAATGCGAGACTATATTTAATTTAACAGATAAGGAGTTATTATTCAAAGAGGGTTAAAGTTCTCTAGTATGACCCTAGAACCACATTCGAGAGGTGGTTTCGAATCCGTCACTGGTCCGGTTTAATAAGTTGTAGTTCAGTTCTTTTAGATCTACCCATATGCCCATAAAGCGGGAGTATAGCATGCGCCTTGTTGCCCCCACATACGATACAGTGCAATTGTATCTACAACGAAATACGTGATAAAATTTCGAAAAATCTCGAGACAAATGGTGCGGTTAGTAAAGAAGGAGATTATAAGGAAATCTCTCGCAATGCATCTTTTTAGGTGAATTAGAACGGTTCCCTGAAAGTCATCTACCTGGCGAGGAACGATGCTCGGCCACCAGGACTCGATTCAGTTTTGGTTATCAACTTTTGCTATCTACCAATGAAAAACGTATATAATTTTGGATAAAATACTAGTAGGTGGTTGATCTTTGAACCGAAAATGTGATCCTAGTCGTAAGTCGTTAATGAGAATAATAGAGAGGAATAATTGAGGAGAGGCCGATATCAATAGTTTTAACAATTGATTTTTAAGTTTTTCGGATTTGGAACCAAAGTATGAAAAGGAAACGAAGACCTTTAATTTATTAACAGTTTGTAATAGAGCCAGCGTGGAATATTTTTTAATAAGAAATAAGCTAATTTGTTTCAGAAAAAGTGATTTGGGGTAACCATTGTAGCCAAAATATTTGATTACGAATTCGAATTCCAAATGAAGAACTGTAAACGTTAAACATAAGTTATATGTTCTATGAAGGAAGGTATGGATGGTATTAATTTTAAATTTAAACTCGCAAAAGCTAAAGAAGCTCAATCTAAGGTTCGGAAAAGTGGGTTTTCGGTAAACAATTGACGTGGTAACTATCTTCTCTGGTAATTTTCATGTCAAGAAAGGGACAGTCAGCCATGGATTTTCATAATAACAGATAAAAAAATTGTTAACGGAGGACTAAGAGGAAGGCCCATTCTAACCCCTTCCATTTGTTTTTACAAAACAGAATAAAAATTTAATTACAAACAACAAATTCAAGGAGATTTTTGAAAAAGGTCTTTGTTAGACCTATTACATAGGTAGATTTAGCGAAGAATTAACACAAATTTGAATCATTTCAGGAAGAAGAATATTAGTGAACAAACTTTCAACAACAAAGCTGGCAATGAAGTATTTGTGGTCAAAAGAAAAGTGTGGATAGGACGAAGCAAAAGTCCAATACTTTCCACCTCTATATTTATTAGATGTCTTTCCACCTGCCTTAAATTCACCTTCGGGGAAGACTAAGTAACGAATTTTTTAGGGGATGAGGGATAGTAAAAGAGACAGACGTCGGTCATTAAGCCTCCCTCCCGATCAAGAAGTATACAAAATTTAATGTTTAAGTTCAGTACTTTCTAAAATATTTTTTAAGGGCAAAATGATAATCAATAAAATAACTTAGATATAAAAAATGGACACACCAATGAAAATAAAACAAGAATGCGGTATAAAAAAAAACCCAGAAAGAATACACAGAGTATCAGAAGATCTGTACAAAAGAACCGCACTCAAACCAATACACAATGTACTAAACAAACGCTACCCCAGGAAGAAATAAACAAAAAACTCTACCTGACAACAACGATTTAAAGGAAGCATAAAATATATAATGATAAACATAAACCCAATGTAAAAAATAAAGAAAAGATAAACTTAATAAGACTACCGATAAAGACAACTAAAACTGAGAGCGAAACGGATAATCGAAATGGAACAAACAAAAATTGACACACTGATGAGAATATGAACAAGAGACAATGATGAGAAACCCGAAGAAGGAGAAGGATAAATAAAATAATATATATATATATATATATATATATATATATATATATATATATATATATATATATAAAATCCCAAAACGAGAGCATTTTCCAGGCAACCTGGCACAACAATTTATCATCATCTTCACTGTATCATCTCCATATATATCACTCTGTACTCATAAACATTTCATCAACACACGCACACCATACACAATATGTCCTAACTATCGTATAATTTTCTATCACATTCATTCATCACCTTTAATATCCCAATCCCAATCCCGAAAACAAATTAATATATTTGAAAAAATAGCACAAACTGAAACAAAGATAAGGGAGGCAACTATACGGGTAATAGAGGCAAGATTATAGGAATGTGGTTCTTTCTAACCAAAGTCAAAAGAAAGCTGTCAGATGGAGTGTTTTATGGATGATTTATATCTTTATTGCTGATTCGTTTTGAAATTTGGTCACAGCTTCAGCTATCCGAAGTCATTTCGAGTTACTTTCACAGCCTATGTTGGTCGTATGGTCGTTAAGCATATCCTGTGTGAGCTCACCTCCGTGAATGGATCGAGCGTGGCATTTGATTGCGTTACTTTGTAGTCATGCAAGTTTTTTTTTAAAGCGTTGTGGTTGTTATACCAAATGTAACAAGATTGCAGTCCTTACAGTAACCGACGACACAGTTTTATTAGTAAATAGCACTAACCCCCTCCTGAAGAGGAGGCGGGGAGGAAGTTTTGTTTCCTAACAATGATAGAAGTTTTTCTGTTTTGTAATAAAAGAGAAGATCAAGGTTGGACTAAGGTGATGTGTGGTAATCCCAGTAGTTTGGATATGGATTGGACCTCATCAGAGCGATCAAGCCATATCAATGAGAAAGAGGGTTAGTCCTGTTGATAGAGGCATTAAGCACAGTGCCCTTATGGGGGTAAAGGTACTCAGATTCTCCATTAAAGCATTTTGCCAGGTTGGTAGGTATCCTTATAGTAGACTTGAGGTGAATCTTTGCTGCGAAGCTCGAACGAAGACATCGAGAAAGGGAAGAGTGCCGTTGTCTTCTGTTTCATGATTAAATTGCAAGAAAGAGTCTTTCTTAAGATCCTGCATGATGCTAATAATACGCTGTACATTGCTGTTACTAACGAAAATGTCATCGATGTATCGAGCATAGTTAGATGGTTTCAAAGAGGGAGAATTAGTGAGCCCATCGTAACGGCGTCGGCCTGTACATACATTCTACCATCGGGGTGCTAGAAGGGAGTTTTCCTTGTACAAGACTCAAGAAGCAGTCTTAGGATGTTTTCGGGTATGGCAAGCAGTACAGTGTTCTCAGAGCGATAGAAGCAGTAACATATTAGGCTGGCCGTTTCAGCTACTGGAACGTTGGTGAAGAAACTCAACGTCGAGTGAACCTAAGGCGCCAGCAGATTTTAAGGAAGCGAGGTAGGAAGAAAAGAGATAATTTAATTGCTTGGCAAGTAAGTGATTGGTTAGGAATAAAGTCCTTCTCAAATATTTTCTTATTCTTTTGTTTTATTTGTTAATTGATTTGGCTGTGTTGACAACACTTTTGTATCGTTAGATTCTTCTGAAGACCTTGATTTATTGTGTGTTACCTTAAGTTCATTTCTTCCTTGCATAGCCATTACGATCGGAAAAAGAAACAGAAATAAGAAAATTGCCTTCCTTTGGTGTTTTAATGGCAAACATAAACATGATAAACCCGTTATTAAAATACATATAAAATTCTAGTTCTGTAAAAGAAGGTGTCATTATGGTTATGGATCTTCGGGGATTCCGTATTTGTGATCCCAATATGAGGAATTTTATTATATCAGGGATATATTCCGTAAATTAGGATATATTCCATAAAAAACGCTTTGCGCAAAGCTGATTTTTTTATAATAATACCAGAATCAGTAAAATCCAAGTTAATTACCTTAAATTTGCTGTTAATATTTATGACACGGCAAAGAAGTTTATTCCGAAAGAAATTCAAGTGATTTCTGCCTTTTGTAACAATTTCGAGAGTGCAATTAGACATAAATTAATTTAATCAAATTCCACTTTACGGTTGTGTTTATGAAACTCCTTGTGCTGACTGTCCCTAAAAATACATACGAGAGAGTATTAATTTCGATAGAAGAATCAAATTTAACAACGCCTTAGTTAAAATCGAGAAAATAAGAATTATCGCATTGATTCAAAAAACAACTTCCAAACCGTTCATTACGATTAAGTCTTAATAGGACAATATATTAAAAGAAAAATGTTAGATAAAAATAAAACCTTTACGTTAATGAGCTAATGTCGACAAATCTATCAGAATGCTAGTTGCCCAGTGCAAGAATGTTGGTATAAATCTGTCTGACATTTCCAGGGATTGTAAGCGGTGAAAGATTTTTGACTTCATGCATAATAACCCTCCATAGAGATGCTGGGTCTGGCTAGTTGACGAAGAAAATGGGTTCCAGTGAAGATCGCACGATATAACTGGTGTCAATCAAGGACCGTTTTGAGGCAACAGTCGCAAATTCAAGTAAGGTGCTTGATAATGACATGAACCTGACTTAGTATCGACAGTCTATCTTTGAGTGAGAGAGGTTGGACTCATGGCACGCACCTATACTTATAAGACAACAGTCATAATTAAAAAGAATAGAGCGGCCTGATTGAATTCATTCATGAGATTTCTTGTAGAGTGCTGAAAAGGGAGGAAGGGTTTTTAAGCGACAAGCAATTCAATTTGTTCAGATTGGATGGAAAACAGCATTTAAGGCGTCGTACAGGTGGATGTTTGAATCCCGCATGTACGAATATGACGACTATATCTGGAGGTACAGAGCAGGGTTAGGGTATAGGGTATGTTTTCAACCGCTGAAGATGGCTACTCGTCCGTTTACGCAGCCAAGTAAAGGCTGCGGTACTCAAGAATCTGCTTCAGGAACATGCGATCCCTTCTCTACTAAAATCGGGGGTAAGTCAGCCTATTTTCATGCAGGACAATGCTCCGAGCAAATATCGACGTGATGAACTGCCGTCCTGCAAATAGGCCCGATTAAAACCGGATATCAAGCCTATAGGAAGTACTCAGTGAAAAGGTTATGGTTCGGAAACCGACGAACGTCGAAGATTTCTGGCAAAGATGATAAGAAAAATCAAATCAAATCATAAATAATGAGCCAAATTGGTGAAATCCTATTATATTTTGTCAATTGTCTATGAAATAATTATGTTGTTTACTGATTATGGCTGGTTTTATGCGTATCGTTCTCTAGTTTTAGACGAATTATTTACTCAAATCCCTCTCTCCCTTTTCTCTAGGAAATGAAACTTGGACACTACCAAGGGTAAATCTCAAGGAATATTCTGTGAAATTTTTATGGAAATTAAACAAGTATTTCCAAGAAAATGTATATTTTGTTTTTTTGTTCTCTGTTTTGGACGGTAATACACACATACACACACACACACACACACATATATATATATATATATATATATATTTTCTGCCTTTCAAAACAATATATATATATATATATATATATATATATATATATATATATATATATATATATATATATATATTGTATATATTATTTTGCTCTTTTTAGTCTTCTTGTCAATTTTTCATTTTCTCTTCCGTTATACCTTTCCTCTCATTTACGCCATATAAAGATGCATCGTTCAACTAACCTTAAAATATACAAACTTGTGTATTCATTTCATGTATTTCTTGTATTGGTTTAAGACATTTCATTCATTCATAGTTGAACTGAATAGCAAATTTATATTATCGGCATGCTTCATTTTCTAATTTAAAAAATTATTTAATTCCAGCCTGTTCAAATAAATTACAGGTTTATAGGGCTAAAATTGTGTATACAGAAGACCTTCCTAAGTAATGTGTCCCATCTTTACGGTCCTAAAAGATCTGTAAATTGTGGTATTCATCAATATTTTTCAATATTTTTACGATCGTGTAGTTAAGAGAGAACCTATTTATTATATATATCCATATATATGCACAAGTGTCTCAGCAATATACAATTTACATAATGCCCAAACAGCTAAAAGACAGATGTAAATGACACGGTTATTCAGTAAAGAAGTTCTCAAATGGTCTTAAGACCAAAATTTTAACAGAATATATGGGTATTTTTTCTCCTCTCCTTTTATATCAATACGAAAGATAAGCATAAATGAAACCCTATTTATAAAAGCCAACCTATAATTACAATGTCTAGGCTCGGGTTTCGACAATCCATTTGGGATTTGCAAATACAAATAGTAGCTGCTATTAGTTTTCTGGTAATATCCTGCAATTTTCATTGATAATTTTAAAGAAAGGGTATTTAGATAGTGGTTGTTCGGATAGTACCTTCAGTTTAATTTATTGATTATCCAGCAATAGTTTAGGGATAGAGAAAAGAAAAGGATTGAAAAAAACACTATTATTGGTTAAATTATGTTTAAAGGGCGTGAACGAACAGTGTCTACATTGAAATAAGATAAATGTATTGAAATCTATTTATCGAGGGAGATTCGCCTTCTGTTATCATTTGTAATGTTTGTCGTGAAGTTTGGTGTGCTGTTCTATCCGTGCCATGTTTGTCGTGAGGTTTGGTGTGCTATGGTCTATCCATGCCATCTTTGTCGTGTAGTTTGGTGTGCAGTGGTCTCTTCATGCGATACTATCGTAGGAGTCTGAGCTATCATCGTGTCTGTTCGTGGCAAAGGAGGAAAGGTTAAGGGAGGGCATTTAAGAAAAGCCAACAAATAGTTTACCACCGCTAGACGAGAGATCGAGAGTACTTTTTTTTCTCGCATAAGAAGAAAGAAAAGGAAACAGAAGAAGCGAGGGGCCGCTGTCCGAAAGGGCTCCGTGGGCTAGCTTTTTTTCATTTTCTCTTATTCCCTTTCCATTGGCGGGTTTTTTTCTTGTATGTGAGACATGGAAGATACCCATGCCCTCTTCAGGAGCGCGTCATAAGAGGCGACGAATAGCGATAGCAATTCCCTCAGAAATTTTGTACCGAGAGATCCTTTGTAGGCATTGAGATTGGAAGGGTACACGCAATCCCCCAAAAGACAGCTGCACCACAAACCCCGAATAAGGGTCGCCAACCATGACTGCCGTGTCCTCACTTGTCCTATGAGTACAATACTACTGGCTGCGGGCGGAAATTTGTCGCCTAAATTCAATATACCATTAAATAACAAAGAAAGTTCATTTCTACAGATACATCTACCAAAGTTATAAAGAATTGAAGGATTGCTGGGCTATTCATTTTATTCAATGAAATCGCCTTGGGCGTCAGAACCTGCTGCAAGCCTTCGCGTCGGTCTCGCAGTTTAATCGGAATAAAACACTGATGATCCTGGACGTAAGCTCCATCTTGGTTGTGCACGGGTACATATTGCTCACTCTCTCTTTCTCTCAATCACTCCCCGCATATAATAGTCCAAGGGGTCAAGTCTCGAGAGTTGGGAGGCAAAATGTTCACAGTAATGTAGTGAAAAAAAAAATGTTTGGCAGCAAAGAATGGGCAAGTCTGCTTGTGTGGCACACGTACGGCTTTCTAGCGGCCACCTCATGGATCGTAGGCAGCACTAACTGCTCTAGGCATTTGTGTAGTCTCCCGTAGTAGTTATAAACCCTCATAGAAGATAAACGGGACCTAATGTGGGGGGTCTTCGTGGTTTCCAAGCCGCCATACCCTCCTAATCACAGCCTAACTCAACCAAATTTTTCTTAATCTGCACCGTCGTCACAGTGACAACCAAAACCTCAGACTTCTGGGCATTGGAGCTCCGGGCGTGAATCCCAAGCAACACAGCTTGCCTTTTCTAAATTTTGGGGAGGATTGATTTCAGCCGTAGTATTGCTTCCTTTCTCCCACGAGGCACAACTGAGTATACCATGATAGGAAGAAGCAACTCGCATGCAAGGAATTTAAATACTCAACGGCGAAGCGACAGATTACTCATCGAACCCTGTAAATATGGGGTAATGCGCAGAGTTTTCATGGAAATGCCCAGTCAAACCTGCTAACTCAGGTCAGCGTCCAAACCCAGAAAGAACCCTAAATATATGCTACATCAAAGTTCCCTGCGAACCCGCCAAGGGAAGCGTGTGTAGACTGTTCCACCTGATACCAGGAAGAGCCAAAGTACCCCCGTGGGTGTCAAACTACATTAAAATTACCTGAGCTTCATTCATTCCTGAAATCCCTTTTACCCCCAGCTAATTTTGCAGGCTTATCACCGACCAGCTTTCGTCCATTCATCCCCTGGTCGGGGAGGATGGAGGGGGGACTACCCCTCCGTCTTGGTCTGCTTAGTGGGATGGTTTTTAACATGTCTGGACTCATTGTCAACCTTTTCTCTTTCTTTTCCTTTTACCCAAGGGGATGTGAAGGGTAACATGGGCAGCACTGCTGCGGATCACATCTGCAGGATTATGTGCCCTCCCTTCATCCAATGCACGCGTGAGGACCTGAAGCTATCTTTCACACTTTTTCACTTCATCCATCTTCGCAACTCTATACAATTCTTTCGTTATGATTTCTGCGTGAGATGCCCTCGTTGGTATTCGCTTTAAATCCGAAGGGAAGATGCCTTCGTTGGTTTTCGCTTTAAATCCGAAGGAAAGTAGAATCGCCCCATGTAAGGCCATCGCATGGGGAATGCAATTGGTGAAAAAGGATCGTTATGTGGTTGATAAAAAGCATTAAGGGCTGAGTAATTCTTTTAAATAGCATTGAAGTGCCCCGCCCTAATCTCATGAAATACCTTCGGGTGATGTCGATATTAAAGGTGCCTCCTATAATTGGTAATTTTGCTACAAATATGTAATAAATGTAATAAAATAATTGAAAATATGTGATCCAATAATTCAAAATATGGAATATAATCATTCAAAATATATAATAAAATCATTCAAAGTATAAAAATAAAATTGTCAGAGATCAAAGAGAGAGAGAGACAGACAGACAGACAGACAGAGAGAGGAAGATACGCACCGCTTCGCCCTTCAATAGAGAGAGAAAAAGAACAAACACCTGGGCGACCCTTATTGTCTGCGCTAATGAAGGTGCGAAATTGTTAGAAGCCGTGAGACGCCGCGATGACCTGAAATGCGGCTCTTTCAGAAAGCTGCGACAAGTGTGAGAGCCCAAAAGGTCCCATCTGAAGTCGAACAAAGTTTGCCTCGCCGGCTTAAGAATCTTCTCGCGCTCGCGCTAAAAGGCCAAGTCTATTCTCGTCTGTCAATGCGTCTGACCCTATAACCCTCCCTTTCGGACGGAGGGGGGAAAACCCCATTCGACCCCTATAAATCCTCAGGGGTCAGAGTTCGAAGGCAGTATCCACCGTCCTCCCTGTCCCGTCAGTATCCTCTCTCGGCCCCCGTTGGTAGCCGCAATTCGCATCCCGTTGGACTCTGCGCAATTATCGCAGAATCCCACAAGCTCCCGGTATTCTCGTTAACTCGCGTGAGTCTACCCCGACCCGCTTCCCCCGCTCCTCGAACGCACGCGCTCAATCTCGATTCGTGTTATTCGAAAGCAAGATTTAAGTTCACCCCTGTAATAGTCACTATCCAGAGACTATTATTTGAACTTTGCGCCAAAGAAAGGATTACTCCCTCGTACTAAATCTTCGAGGTAACAGCAACGCGCAACTGTTCTGTGCAAGTGCTCTCCCTCCTCCCCTCCCACAGTAAGCCTCATCATCGGCTTACTTACGCCCAAGGTCGTTCGAGCGTCTTTTGGTCAATATTGTCCGTTTGTTTGTACGGTTACCGTCCTCACCACGTCTCTACCCCCTTAGTTGTTGAGACCCGTGTGTATAGCTCATTTAAAAACTCCTTTTAATCTTGTAACATAATATTCATTTGCATATTAGTAAAGTTATTTTTTTTACCCGTTTTTCTGTTATCCCGGAACTCCAAAATAGTCGACTATTGGCCAACCTACTTTCAGTTAATTTGCACTCTGCTTATATTGTAAACTCCCCACGTACTCGTAAAGCAGAAAGGGTGAACTTAATCCTATTATACGACATCTATATTTAACTGGTGTAAGGTGTGTAGGGTTAACATATGACATCTATATTTATCTGGTGTAAAATATGTAACAAAATTATCGAAACATTTAATAAAATCCTTCAACTATGTAATACACTTATTATAAATTTGGAATACAATCATTCAAAATATGTAGTAAAATCATTTAGAATATTCAATAAAATTATTCAAAATCTGTAGGAAAATCATAAAAAAATACGTGATAAAATCATTCAATAATAAAATTATTTAACATCCAACTTTTTTAAGACAACCAAAAAAACTGTCTTTCGACAGCTTTGGGGCTGTCTGAGAAAAGTTGGATTATGCGTTATCTTGTATATGTGAGAAGATCTCTTTTTGAGGGCCTCGATGAAGAACTAGTTAACCATAAAATTGCCCTTTTAACCGCCTAATTATGATTGCACTATTGCAATTAATTCTCGATTTTACAGGGCCGGGCTAAAGTGGAAAAAAACAAATTTTCCATTCTCTTCGACAAGCAGGGATAACAATTAAAAAGGCCGATCGAAAAGCTCCTTCCGAGGGCTTCGATGAAGAGCTAGTTAGCCATAACATTGCCTTCTTAACCGTATATATATATATATATATATATATATATATATATATATATATATATATATATATATATATATATATATCGATGATGATTGCTTCTAGAGAGCCTAAATTTAATGTTTAACAGAAATCCCAAGGCGAGAAAAATAGCTGGTATCATCCTTTTTATTTACCGGCGACGTTTCGAACACAATACAGTCATCTTCTTAGGCTTAAAATACAAATAAACGAAACAAAATATTTTGCACTGTTAAGAGAGCACACTGCTAAATGTACATTTAGAAGTTTACTAGCTAGTATTAGCTTTGAATTGCAAATTTAGAGTTAAAGGGAATATTTCTAAATGGGGCTCAAATTTACAATAGGGAGACTAGGAAAGGATTTTAAATATTTAAATTAGTTAGCGAGTGTATAATTGCTAAAATCTATTAAGGTAAGGGAGATTGGATTTATGAATCTAATGATTATATAAAACTGTTTTAAAATGAATTTTAAACGAATAATTGAAGGAAAAATTGGCAAAACCTAATATTTAAAATCACAAACCTTGCCAGCGAGCGTGTTACGTGCTCTGGCCGACCCAAAAGCACCAAAACTGCACCCCGCTACCCACATCCAAACGAATTCAGGTAACAAGGAGTGGAACCGACGAGAGATCATTATTTAAATTCTGCGAGAGCTGTTTTATATAAAGTGTTTCTAAGATTCGAAGGGTAATAAGGCATTTGTGCGAATTCAGAATTTCAAAGTTTTCTAAGGAGATATCACTTTTACACTTTATTACGTGATCTCTTATCACTGAATTTTCTTTGGTTTCAAGTATCTTACCGGTTCTATTACTTATACCCATGTGGGAAGAGAATATTGCCTTCAGAGTTCTCACGAAGCTTCCGATATATTTGCCTTGGGAACACCCAGGACATTTAAATAAGTATATAATCGAACTCCGAAGACTCTTTGGAACCGGATCCTTTATTGTAAAGAAGGATTTTATATTTATTTTGTTGACAAAGGCAATTTGAAATTTTATTTGACAGAAATATTTCCTTAGCAATATGTGTAATTTTCGGCTAAGGACTTTATTGTGAATTCCCAGCTCTGGCATTATTTAATAATGTTTGTCTTTTGCCACTGTTATCTCAGAGTTGCTTGGTTGATACAATCCACTTAAAAATGTGCGGATTGCCTCTTCTACAATAAAAGAAGGAAAACCATTGTGCATAAAGAAAGATTTAAGGTACTAAAATTCTTTGTCTATAAAAATGTAGGATGAACAGAGATTGTATGCGCGGTGAAGAAGGGTCTTAATGGATGAGATTTTGTATTTCAAATCTAAGCAACTAAAAAAGTTTAATCCTAACCTCGTATTAGTCGGTTTCCTATATACTGATGTTTCTAGGTTATTTTGATTTTTTTTTTTTTTTTGTATATTCAATACCGGGATGGGTGGTGTTTAAAAAATTAAGAAATTCTAAAGTTTGATCTCGTTGTTTAAATATAGCTATGGAGTCATCTACAAAACGTCTATAGAAAGTTGGCCTACATGAATCAGGAACTTCAGAAAAAACCCTCTCCTCCAAATGAGTCATGAAAAATTACACCCTCCCCTTTTTAGATCTTTTAATAAGAAAAAATCAAAATAATCTAGAAACATCAGTATATAGGAAACCGACTAATGCGAAGTTAGGATTAAACTTTTTTAGTTCGTTATATTTCTTTGTAAAAATAAATGTTTGAATCTTTTTCAATTCCAGAAATGTTTTTTTCCAAAGAAAAGCGTTACAGCCATTGTTCCTCTGCCCCAAAGCTTCCTGAAATGCCAAGTAATAGTTGCTAATGGTATAGCATTAATGTATTTAAAAAGACTGGTTACACTACAGTGAAGAAGTCTTCTGAACGCCCAAGAGCTTCAAATGAACCCCAAGATCGCCTCCTGGTAAAGTCCTAGCTCAAGGATGGTTTTGCCTCCAGTGGCAAACTGAGTCACGATTGCAAAGAAGCAGGTGGGAACAATTCGGTGCCCATACTGAGGGGGACACTTTTCGACAAATGTCTCAAGTCGAGAAGGACTGCAAAGAAGCGTCATCTCACCAAGAAAAAACTTAGGGATAGGCTTCACTTTTGTAGGAAATATAAAAAAAATGGTCTGTTGAAGAATGGGGCAAAGTGACATTCTCTGATGAAGCTCCCTTCCGCCTGTTTGAAGCTACTGGAAGATCCCTCGTTAGGAGGAAAAAAGGAGATCGCTTTCACGAGTCCTGTGCCGTGCTCATGGGGAAGGATACGAGCACTCTCCATGTATGTGCGTGCTTCTCATCTAGAGAACTGGAGCATTAACAATTTTGGCCAAGAACACTGCCATGAACTCAAAATGGTGCTGAAACGTGCTTCATCAGCAGCTTTTTCTCAACAATTTAGGACTAGTTATGAGATGATAACTGTATTTTCCAGCAAGATAGCGCACATAATTACAAAGCAAAAGCAATAACAAAGTAATTGGCTGAACATAACATCGATGTTGGGGACTTTCTCTTGGGAATTTGCCAGATTTGAGCCCAATTTATAATTTGCGGGCGATAATTAAACTGGTGGTGGTTGATAAAGAGAAGCTATCAAATTGTGAGCAGTTGCGGGTACTTATTGAACAAAAATGGAGGAATATCAATCAAGATATCGACGCAAATTTGGTGTCCATCATACCAAAACGAATTGAAGCAAATCGCAAGAACAAGAGACATCATTCTAAATATTGACTGCGCACATCAATTGACTATATTTATTAATACAATGAATTTGGACTATTTTTTGTATATTTTACCTTCAAATTATGATACACACATACTAAAACAAAATTAAACGTTTGATTAGTTCTATTAATTTGCTTATATGAAAAAAATGTAATAGTCTCAAAACTTCCGTCCATGTCTGTACAATTGCTAAATCACAAAGGAAGAAAAACAGGTCTTCCATATAAGGCAATGATAGTGAATACAAACAAGAGAAATCCATCGAGTCAAGATGACGGTTGTCTCAATGGAAAGATGTAATGATAAAATGCCAAAATAATTAGCAAGTAAAATCAGAGCAGATTTAAAGTGACAGAAGTAATAATTTACAGAATAATAAAGTCCGTTATTTCTTCGATTCCTTCTTTAAAAGAGACAGAGCCGAAGGTGTACATGATTGGGAAGAAATTGAGCAAAAATTAAGTTGATTACACCCTCTTCAACTTGAAAACTTACATCTAAGATGCAGCAGTTTTCAAATGTAACGATCACATTATTTAATTAACAATTTATGGAACTCTTATTATAAAATAACCACAAAATAAACCTCCATATTGAAATAAGGTCATCCAACAGTAAAGTATCTGAGAATACTAAATCATTTTGAGATAAGAAGGAAATTTGTGATGAGATTCCATGAGGCAAATAATAGAATTACGGAACTAGATAAAGTTATTGTAAAATGTTCATGGAAAAGGGCATAAAATATAAGGAAACACCAATAAAAATAACATCAAAAGCAAGTAACTCAAACAAATGGATCACACCTAATAATTGATAGACGCCAACTGATAACACGAAGAGAGAAAAGCGGAGTTGGTGTATGTTTAGACATCATAAAAGACTGAATGGAAGAACACCCGGTTAAATTGCTTGTCATTGTATGTAATTTCTAAATCTTAAACGAAAACAAGAAAGCACTGGATGACCCCTCAGTTGTATTACCCTACCAAAAAAAGACATGCAAAAAGGCAAAGGCAAATGTTATTTAAAAAATATTATTAGTTTTAAGTGAAAGGATACAGTTTGTTTTTTATTTGGTTTTGAAAATTATATTATCCAAATGGTGGCCTCCATTCGCGATATACGTTTGTAGTCAATTCCGAAAGTTTTTCGTCACTCGCCGAGTCATTTCCGGTGGTATTTCTGATATTGTTTGGTGTATAGCAACCTTCAAGTCGTCAATCGTTCTTGGCCGATCTTTGTATATCTAATCTTTTAGGTAACCCTTGAGATAATACCCACACGGGCAGAGATCCGGCGAGCGTGCAAGCCATCCAATATCACCACGTAAGGAGATCAAGTATCCAGGAAACATTTCTTTCAAAACTTGCATTGATCTTATTGCCGTGAGAGCAATAGCTCCATCCTGATGAAATCACACATTTAAATTTACAAGGTCTCGAGGTTTTTTGCTTTAGAAAGTTGAGCAGCATATGAAACAGCATACCACATACTAACTCGCCCCCTGTGTAGGATTGGTTTCCGCCCAATAGTGAAAATTCTGCTTATTAACGCAGCCAGACAGATGAAAGTAGGCTTCGTTACTTCTGAAGAGAACATCATTTCTTGGAATATTTTGAAGGATATCCTCACAACATGCCAAGCGGTTGTCCCAGTCGCGCTCATGAAGTTCCTGAACAACCATCAATTTGTACGGATGGAACTTGAGATCAGTGTGTAAAATTCTCCTGGCGGTTCGATCAGACAATCTCAAGGCAGAAGTAAGTTTACTGGGTGAAAGTCTAAGAGAAAGCAAAACAGACTGCCCCACAACTTGGATATTTTCTGAAGTTCGAAGGCTCCGAGGTCTTCCGGGTGTTTTTTCTTTAACGCTGTGACCGTGGTCCTGAACTTTTCAGTCCATAGCAATGTGAATTTTCAACCTGGAACAGTATCATTTCGATCTAGGTTAAAGTGAATACAAAAAGCTCTGCATCGCAATCATAGATTCACCATTCTTGATAAACATTTCAACAAATGCAAAAGGGAAAAAAAGACATTAAATTTTTTTTAAAACAGAGTAAGACACTAGGTCCATGAAGACATAGTTACCTCCTGCCTAACCAGTAGCCCCACATCAATGGTCATGTAAACTATAGGATTTTTTTGTCGGACTAGTATTTAAGGCAATGTTCGAAGAACTTGTAAGGAGTTTGGTGTTGGTCTAAAAAATGAATTAGAATTATAGTAGCAATTTAACTTTCACTTTGGAAATGATTTCAAATAGGCTCAAAGAATTACATTAGTTGATGATATAATTATCTGAAATTATCCTCAATGGCCAAAATAATGGCCAAAATAATGGACAATCATTTGCTTGAATGCAGAATAATTAGAACCGATGATAACACTATGTAAGAAAAGTCAAATGATTTTGTTTTGTTTATTATAAGATTTTATTACTAAATCAGTGACGATGATAAAATCATTTAAGAGTCATATTTGTATTTACTATTAAGTCATCTCATAAGTATTATTATTATTATCATATAGACTATTCAAAGCGCCGCACTGAAAATTTATGAAATTATATCACCAAGAGGTGTCAGGCCAGGTCAAAGCACAGAAAGAAAGAAAGGAAAAAGAATAAAAGAACCCAACGGTTACGCAACAAAGAGACATCAGCCAATCTTTTTAACTTATCGAGCGTAGGAGCAGTCACAATTAATGCGACATTTATTACAGGTATATTGTCACTTTATGGCTAAAAATAAAACAGCTCTGAGGTTATTAATATTTAAAAAGTATTTATTAGTTAATTTAATAATTAATCTAATTTCCACATATTATACTACCAGGCTCCAGGTCTCTGTTAACTTTTCGATAAAATAATTGCAAAAATCTATTGATTTTAACACTAATCTGATCAGGATTAGGAGAAATTGTTAAGCTTTTGCAGAGTACCCCTTGCAATATGAGGTCACGCGTTGTCTTGATGAAAGTGTACTCTTCTTCTATTAAACAATGCTTGCGAATTTTTTCATTTCTGACTCATAACCACTTATTCTATCATTTCTAACCCATGAGCAGTTTTTCTATCATTCATGAGTAATGCACGTTGTTCTTTCATATCTGACCCATGAACCGTTGTTCTACCATTTCTGAGCCAGGATCCGTTGTTCCATTGCTTCTGAGCCATGATCAGTTGTTCTATCATCTCTGATACAAGACAATTCGGACTATCATTTCTGACCTAATCCCCGTTGTTCTATCATTTCTGAGCAATGTTGAATTGTTTCATTACTTCTGAGCAATGAGCAATTATTCTAATATCTCTAACATATGACCATTTATACTATTATTTCTGACCCATGAGCCTTTGTTCTATAATTTCTGAGCCATAATCCATCATTCCAGTACTTTTGAGATATGAACAGTAGTTCTATCATTTCTGAGCCATGATCCGTTGTTCCATTTCTTCTGAGACATGAGCTAATGTTCTATGATCTCTGACACATGACCATTTGTACTATCTTTTAATACCTATGACCAGGTATTCTATGATTTCTGAGAGATGCTCCGTTGTTGGATTAGTTGTGAGCCATGCGCAGTTGTTCAATCATCTCTGACACATGTCCACTAGTTCTTCTATGATTTCTGAGCCAATTTCTGTTCTTCCATTGCTTTTGAGCCATGAGCAGTTTTTTTTAATCATCTGTGACACATGACCCTTTGCACTATCATTTCTGACACATGGCACGTTGTTCTATCATTTCAGATCCATGATCCGTTATTCCATTACTTCTGAGCTAGGAACATTTGTTCTATGATCTCTGAAACAATAACTTCTATACTATCTTTTCTAACCAATGATCTTTGTTCTGTCATTTACGAGCCATAATCAGGCTTTCCATTACTTCTGAGCCAAGAGCAGTTGATCTATAAACTCTGACACAGGACCATTTATACTATCATTTCTTTCCCATGCACCGTAGTTCTATGGCTTCTGATCCATGATCATTTGTTCTATTATTACTGAGCCATATGCAGTTGTTCTATCATATGTGACACATGACTATTTGTAATATCTGTCATGACCCATTGTTCTATCATTTCTAAGCCAAGATTCGTTGTTTCATTATTTCCGATCCATGAAAAGTTTTTCTATCATCTCTAATACATGATCATTTGAACAATCATTTTTGACTCATAAACCGTTTTTCTATCATTTTTGAGCAATTATCAGCTGTTCCATTACTTGTAAGCCATGAGCAGTTGTTCTATTATCTCTGACACATAACATTTGTACTATCATTTCTGACATATGACCAATTGAACTATCATTTCTGACACATGAACCGTTGTTCTATAATTTCTGAGATATGAGGAGTTATTCTATCATCTGTAAGACATAAGCATTTGCGAATTACTAAGCAATCACCCGGTATTCAATTACTTCTGAGCCATGTGTAGTTGTTATAAAATCTCTAATACATGAACATTTGCACTATCATTTCTCACATATGAACCATTGTTCTATCATTTCTGACCCATGATCAGCTGTACTATTATTAATGAGCCATGAATAGTTGTTCTATCATATCTGATATATGATCATTTGCACTATCATTTGTGACTCAAGAACCGTTGTTCTATCATTTCTAAGCCATTATGAGTTGGTCCATTACTTCTAAGCCATGAGCAGTTGTTCTATCATCTCTGACACATAACTATTTGTACTATCATTTCTGAGATATGACCATTTGAACTATCATTTCTGACACATGAACAGTTGTTCTATCATTTCTGGGATATGAGCAGTTATTCTATTATCTGTAACACATGACCATTTGCACTATCATTTTAGACCGATCCCCAGTTGTTCTATCATTTCTAAGCCATCACCTGGTATTCCATTCTTTTGACCCATAAGCAGTTATTATATCATCTGGGAAACATGATAATTTGCACTATCATTTCTTACTTATAAACCATTGTTCTATAATTTCTGAGGCATGATCAGCTGTTCCATTATTACTGAGCCATTAAAGGCTGTTGTATCATATCTGATACATGATCATTTGCAATATCATTTGTCACTCATGAACCATTGTTCTAACATTTCTGAGCCTTGATGAGTTGGTCCATTACTTCTGAGCCATGAGCAGCTGTTCTATCATCTCTGACATATGACCATTTTTACTATCTTTTGATACCCCTGACCCGGTATTCTATGATTTCTGAAACATCATCCGTTGTTGGATAAGTTGTTTGCCATGCGCAGTTGTTCTATCATTTCTGAGCCATGATCCGTTATTCCATATGTTCTGAGTCATGAACAGGAGTTCGATCATGTAGGACAGATGAACATTTGTACTATAATTTCTCAACCATAATCCGTATTTCTATCATGTACGAACCATGATCAGTTGCTGCAGTACTTCTGAAGCAAGAGCAATTGTTCTATCACCTCTGACACATGATCATTTATACTATGATTTCTGACCGATGACCCGTAGATCTATCATCTCTGAGCCACGATCCGTTTTTTCGTTACTTCTCAGCCAGTAGCAATTTTTCTATCTTATCTAACACACAACCATTTATATTATCCTTTGTGACTCATATCCCATAGTTCTATAATTTCTGAGGGATGATCCGTTGTTCTATTACTTCTCAGCCTTGAGGAGTTGTTCCATCATATTTGACACATCAACATTCGCACTATGATATGTGATCCAAGACCCATTGTTCTACCATTTCTGAGCCATGATTAGTTGTTCCATTACTTGTGAGCAATGAGCAGTTGTTCTATTATCTCTAACACATGACCATTTATACTGTCATCTCTGACCCAAGAACCGTTGTTCTATCATTTCTGAGCCAATTTTAGTTGTTCCATTTCCTCCGAGCTATGAGCGGTTGTTCTATGATTTCTGACACATGACCATTTGTACTATTATTTCTGCTCCATGACCCCTTGTTTCTTTATTTCTGAGCGCTCATCAGTTGTTCCATTACTTCTCAGCCATTCTATCATTTCTGACACAAGAGCATTTGAACAATCATTTCTGAAAAAATACCCGTTGTTCTATCATTTCTGAGCCATGTTGAGTTGTTCCATTACTTCTGAGCAATAAGCAGTTGTTCTATTTTCTCTAAAACATGACCATTTGTACTATCATTTCTGACACATGACCCGTTATTCTATAATTTCTGAGCCATAATCGCTCGTTCCATTACTTTAAACCATGAACAGTAGTTCAATCATTTTTGAGCCATGATCCGTTGATCCATTATTTCTGAGCCATGAGCAGTTACTCTATCATCTCTGAAACGTGACCATTTGTACTATCTTTTATGACCCATGACCCGTTATTCAATGATTTCTAAGACATCATCCGTTGTTGGATTAGTTCTGAGCCATCCGAGGTTGTTCTATCATCTCTGACACATGTACATCTGCTGTTCTATCATTTCTGAGCCAATCTCAGTTCTTCCATTACTTCTGAGCCATGAGCCATTTTTCTATCATCTCTAACACATGACCCTTTGTACTATCGTTTCAGACACATGGCACGTTGTTTTATCATTTCTGAGCCATGATCCGTTATTCCATTACTTGCGAGCAAAGAGCATTTGTTAAATCATCTCTGCCAGATGTCCCTTTGTAGTATCATTTTGCACCCATGACCCGTTGTTCTATCATTTTTTAGCCATGATCCGTCGTTCCCTTACTTCTGAAACAAGAGTAGTTGTTCTATCATCTCTAACACAAGACAATATGTACTATCTTTTCTGTGCAATGTTGAATTTTTCCTTTACTTCTGAGCAATGAGCAGTTATTCTAATTTTTCTAACACATGACCATTAGGGTGTTGACTTTGTTACAACCTCATATCCCTCTGTCATAATTTGATGAGCTTTAATTAAAGATTATATAAAATCTAACTTTCAAGGTGATTTGATAAAAAAAACTCACGCACAAAATGATTTTACAAATTTTATTTGTCAGCTTTTTTGTCTAGTTTTTGAAGTCACTGGCCGCATATACAAGATTGAACACAAGCTTATGAATCACATATATATATATATATATATATATATATATATATATGATTATATAGGGTCATTAAACACAAGAGGATCTAAATTAGTTACAATAATGTCATTGGACAGGATGAATTTCATTGATAGGTTATCCTTGTTGCGGCAGGTCCCATGCAAGTCTTGCATAACTTTGACCGCACGCTCACAGCACTGGTTGCTTGGGGCTATATTTATTGGAGAGTTATCTGTTTTCCAGTGGTTTTTCAACCATTTGAGACCTGTTGGGTATTCATTTAGAGCTGCAGATAGTTCATAAAAATATTCAGCGCGGAACAAGTGGGTGCTGAACCAATGGTCAGCCCATGAGTAAGAAATGAATGAACAGATTTTACGCAGCCTGCTCCGGGTGTCAGGCATCAGAATGAACGCAAGAAGGGCTAGAATGGCATAAGAATTTCAACGTGCATTGCTGATGTTTAGGATCTTTTGAAACTTTACAAAGGGGACTTCATTCTTCTCAGTGAAGTGACGGAAGACACGCGTGAGGTGATAGAGAAACTTCATGTCGTCTCTCCAGCCGCCTCTTTCCTTAATCTCATATTTACGTTGCTGAAGGCTACTTTCAATTTATCATAATTGCTCATCAAATTCTGCACAAAGAAGTACTCTATGTTTGATGATTTAGTCGACCCATGGAGCTCATCGTCCATAACAACGCGAAGAATCCGATCTAGGGCATGTTTCTGGCAACTGATGAACTTGGGTTTGAGGTGACCTTTTATCTTCGAACATTTGCTGCAGTCGAACAACAACGCCTGTCTTTTTGCCGGTATTCACGCTTGTTGTGTCTGCAACAAGCATAACAATTGATCCCTACAGGTTGAACTCCTCTAACACACCCTGGAGCCATTTTGAAATTGTTACAGCTTTCCCATCCTTCAATTTGAGCGCAGCCAACTTTATTTCTTTCGCTTCATTCTTGAGGACCACGACCTGATATTCAAAGTCCTCAATGCGTTTGCCATCAAAGTGTAAGCTCCACTTTTCCAGATAAAGCGTGCTCACCAAGTGCATCTTTATCTGAGCATCTCTCGTGTAGATAGCCTTGTGGCTTGCTGACTGAAATGGGGTTGGGATTTCAATGCCCTCACCAGAAAGCTGGCGACATACCTTTGCTGCTCTGTGGGACAATAGCTTTGAGCTTGTAGCAAGGAGTCTTGCTAAGCCTGTTGGGTTATGTTTCCTTTTTCTCGTTGATGCTGCATTTTCATCCTCCCCCAAACTATCTTCGCTGTTATTGGATGAGTCCGTGCTAGTTTCTGAACAATCAGGTGGTGCTGAGCTGGAAAGTGGGAACACAGTCGCTTCCATTGCCTTCTTTGTCTTGGATGGGTGGATGGTCTTGGCACTAGCAGGTTTTCCAGTGGAATAACCAACCTGGCCTTTGGTCAAAATTTGCTGTTTATAGAGGTTCTCATCTTCTTTGCACAACCAGTTGCCTTTCACCTTGGTCACGTCAAACAGTTCATTCAAAGAATTAAAGTTTTGTTTCCTTCTGCAGTACTCATAGTATTTCAGAAAGTTTTATAGTTTTGCACAAATGGCTTGATCAGATACATGCGAGAAGTCCAATGCTTTGCTCCATAGGGCTTTTAGCTCCACAACAATTAGGCCAATCCTCTCCTCCCGTTCTTTGGCGGTGGATTCAAGAAATTTGAAGCGTCCAACGACGTGGATTTTCAGGGGCATGCGACTCCGTTCACTTAAGGGTGCTTCAACAACTGCTACGTTGCCTCTTCTTGATTGTGCTTGAAACTGGACTAAGTTATTTGTCCAGGTTTTCTTGTTCTTCGTGTTAAAAAAAGCTCTTATTGAACAACATGTTTTGTACTCAGCAACTGAAATAGAAAATAAACCTAAATATTAAATAGGTAACAAATTAAAGAAACTATTATTGAGCTTTTATATATTTTATTAAAAAACAAGCAAATTACAATTATAAAAAATAAGAGAGAAGGCAGACACTAATAAAATATTATATGCTATTATATTATATAATTAGTGAGAGAGTTAAATGTAGCTTACCAAATAATACCAGGATCTTTTTACAATAAACGCTGGAGAATACACAAAAATTATAATAAGGCAATAATAATATAAACGCCGTTAAAACTGAACTAGTAACTACCCGCATTAAACATCTCGCTTATATACCGCAGCGAAATGGCTGAAGAAAATTCTGAAACTCTACAGAAATCGCCCAAAGGATAACAAGATTATTTTCTGGCAGATTCTATACAATTCTATGGTACATAAATTAGTGTACAAGTCTGTTTGATAACTTATATATTTAATATAAATATTTTTATCACATATAAAATGGCCTATATTACATTTCAAAGTGGTTTGTGCGTGAGCTTTTTCAATATTTCAATGGAATAAAAGTAATTTTTGTCATTAATAATCAAAATTTCATTCATTCGTGCAACAGTACATAATTTTTTCTAAAAAAATCAAAAAGACATCCACCTAATGACCATTTATACTATTATTTCTCACCCGTGAGCCTTTGTTCTATAATTTCTGAGCCATAATCCATCGTTCCAGTACTTTTGAGATAGGAGCAGTAAGTAGTTCTATCATTTCTGAGCCATGATCCGTTGTTCCATTTCTTCTGAGACATGAGCAATTGTTCTATCATCTCTGCCACATAACATATGTACTATCATTTCTGAAATATGACCAATTGAACTAACATTTCTGACACATGAACCGTTGTTCTATAATTTCTGAGATATAAGCAGTTATTCTATTATCTGTAAGACATGACCATTTGCAATATCATTTTAAACCCATGACCCGTTGCTATATCATTTCTAAGCCATCACCCGGTATTCCATTACTTCTGAGCCATGAGCAGTTATTATATCATCTCTGAAACATGAAAATTTTCACTATCATTTCTGACATATGAACCATTGTTCTATCATTTATGAGGCATGATTAGCTGTTCCATTATTACTGAGCCATGAATAGTTATTCTATCATTTCTGATACATGATCATTTGCACTAACATTTGTGTATCATGAACAGTTGTTCTATCATTTCTGAGCCATGATGAGTTGGTCCATTACTTCTGAGCCATGAGCAGTTGTTCTTTCATATCATATTCATAATAATTTGTACTATTATTTCTGACATATGACCATTTGAACTATCATTTCTGACACATGAACTGTTGTTCTATAATTTCTGATATATTAGCAGTTATTCTATCATCTGTAAGAAATCACGGTTTACAGTATCCTTGGGACACATGACCAGTTGTTCTATGATCTCTAAGCCATCACTCGGTATTCCATTACTTCTGAGCCATGAGCATTTTTTCTATCATCTCTGACACATGACCCTTTGTACTATCGTTCATGACACATGGCACGTTGTTCTATCATTTCTGAGCCATGATGTGTTGTTCCCTTACTTCTTAAACAAGAGTAGTTTTTCTATCATCTCTAACACAAGACAATATGTACTATCATTTTTGACCCAATACCCGTTGCTCTATCATTTCTGAGCAATGTTGAATTGTTCTATTACTTCTGAGCAATGAGCGGTTATTCTCATTTGTCTAGCATATGACTATTTATACTATCATTTCTGACCCATGATCCTTTGTTCTATAATTTTTGAGCCATAATCCACCATTCCAGTACTTTTGAGATATGAGCAGTAGTTCTATCATTTCGTATCCATGAACCGTTATTCCATTACTTCTGAGCCAGGAACATTTGTTCTATCATCACTGGCACAAGACTCTATGTACTATCTTTTCTGAACTATGATCTTTTTTCTGTTATTTACGATGCATAATCTGTTGTTCCATTACCTCTGAGCCAAGAGCACTTGGTCTCTCATCTCTAATACAGGACCATTTTTACTATCATTTCTTGCCCATGCACCGTATTTCTATCACTTCTGAGCCATGATCAGTTTTTCCATTATTACTGAGCCATGTGCAGTTCTTCTATCATATGTGACACATGACTCTTTGTACTATCTGTCATGACCCATTGTTCTATCATTTCTATGCCATGATTCGTTGTTTCATTACTTCGTAACCATGAACAGTTTTTCTATCATCTCAAATACATCATCAATTGGACAATCATTTTTGACTCATGAACCGTTGTTCTATCATTTCTGAGTCATGATTAGTTGTTCTATTACTTCTGAGCCATGAGCAGTTGTTCTATCATATTTGACTCATAACATTTGCGCTATCATTTCTCACATAGGACGAATTGAACTATCATCTCTGACACATGAACCATTGTTCTATAATTTCTGGAATATGAGCAGTTATTCTACTCTCTGTAACACATGAGCATTTGCACTATCATTTGAGACCCATGACCCGGTGTTATATCATTTCTAACCCATCATCCGGTATTCCATTACCCCTGAGCCATGAGCAGTTATTATATCATTTCTGAAACATGAAAATTTGCACTATCTTTTCTGACATATGAACCATTGTACTATCATTTCTGAGGCATGATTAGCTGTTCCATTATTACTGAGCCATGAACAGTTATTTTATCATCTCTGATACATGATCATTTGGACTATCATTTTTGTATCATGAACAATCGTTCTATCATTTCTGAGCCATGATGAGTTAGTCCATTTCTTCTGAGCCATGAACAGTTTTTCTTTCTTCACTTATACATAATAATTTGTAATGTTATTTCTGACATATGACCATTTAAACTATCATTTCTGACACATGAAATGTTGTTCTATGATATATTAGCAGTTATTCTATCATCAGTAAGAAATCACCGTTTGCGGTATCATTGAGACCCATGACCAGTTGTTCTATCATCTCTAAGTCATCACCCGGTATTTCATTTCTTCTGAGCCATGAGCAGTTCTAATATCATCTCTGATACGTGACCATTTGCGCTATCATAGCTGACATATAACTCGTTGTTCTATCATTTCTGCGCCATGATCCTCTTTACCATTACATCTGTGACACATGGCTATTTGTATTATATAACATGAACCATTGTTCTATCATTTTTGATCCATGATCCATGTAGCATTACTTCTGAGCGATGAGCAGTTGTTTTATTATCTCTGACACATCGATCTTTGTACTAGCCTTTCTGACCCATGAGCCCTAGTTATATCATTTCTGAGCGATGGTCCCTTGTTCCAATACTTCTCATCCAAGAACAGTAGTTCTATCATCTCTGATACATGACCATTTGCCAAATCATTTCTGACATATGAGCTGAGGTTCTATCATTTCTGAGCCAAGATCGGTTGATCCATTACTTCTCAGGCATAAGAAGTTGTTCACTCATCTCTGACGCATGACCATTTATACCCTCATTTCTGACCCATAACCCGTTGTTCTATCATTTCTGAGCTATGACCCGTAGTTCCATTACTTCCGAGCTATGAGCATTTCTTCTATCATCTCTGACACATGATCATTTGTACAATCATTTCAGAGGCATTACGCGTAATTTTATCATTTCTGAGGCATGATCCGTTGTTCTATTACCTCTGAGCCATGATCAGTTGTCCTATCATCTCTGAGACATAACCATTTGTACTATATATCATGCCCCATTGTTCTATCATTTCCGATCCATGGTCTGATTTTCCATTACTTCTGAGCCATGACCATTTGCACTATCATTTTTGACTAATGACCCTTTGTTCTATCATTTATCACACATAACCATTTGTACTATCATTTCCGACTCATGAGCCCGAGTTCTCTCATTTCTGACGCATGAACCGTTGTTCTATCCTTTCTGAGCCATGATGCTTTGTTCCATTACTTCAGAGCCATGAACAGTTGTTCGATCACCTATGACAAATAAACATTTGTACTATCATTTCTGATTCAAAATACGTATTTCTATGATGTATGAGCCATGATCATTTGTTCATTACTTCTGAGCCAAAATCAATTGTTCTATCATCTCTGACACGTGAAGATTAATACTATGATTTCTGACGCATGACCCGTAGATCTATCATTTCCGAGCCATGATCCGTTGTTTCATTACTTCTCAGCCATGAGCAGTTGTTCTATCTTCTCTAACACATAACTAGTTGTACTATCCTTTGTGACTCCTAACCTATAGTTCTATAATTTTTAAGCGATGATCCATTGTTCTATTACTTCTGACCCATAAAGAGTTGTTCTATCATATCTGACACATCACTATTTGCACTATCATATTTGATCCAAGGCCAATTGTTCTTTGATTTTTGAACCATGATTAGTTGTTCCATTACTTGTAAGCAATAAGCAGTTGTTCTATTATCTCTAACACATGATTATTTGTACTGTCATTTCTGAGACAATTTTTGTTGTTGCATTTTTCCGAGCCATGAGCGGTTGTTCTATTAACTCTGACACATGAGCATTTGTACTATTATTTCTTAACCATGACCCGTCGTTTTATTATTTCTGAATCCTCATCAGTTGTTTCATTACTTCTCTACCATGAGCAACTGTTCTATCATCTCTGAGACAAGAGCATTTGATCTATCATTTTGACACTATACCCGTTGTTCTATCATTTCTAAGCCATCACCCGCTACTCCATTTTTAGAGCCATGTGCAGTTGTTATATCATCTCTCTTACATGAACATTTGCACTATCATTTCTGACATATGAACCATTGATCTATCATTTTTGAGCCATGATCAGCTGTTCCATTATTATTCAGCCATGAACAGTTGTTTTATCATATCTGATACATGATCATTTGCACTATCATTTGTAACTCATGAACCGTTGTTCTATCATTTCTGAGCCATTATGAGTTGGTCCATTACTTCTGAGCCATGAGCACTTTTTCTATCATCTCTGACACATTTGTACTATCATTTCTGACTTATGACCATTTGATCTATCATTTCTGACACATGAACCTTTGTTCTATTATTTCTGGGATATGAGCATTAATTCTATCATCTTTAGGACATGACCAATTGCACCTTCTTTTGAAACCCATGACCTTTTCTTCTATCATTTATAAGCCATCACCTGGTATTCATTTTCTTATGAGCCATGAATAGTTGTTATATCATCTCTGACACATGAACATTTGCACTATCATTTCTGACATATGACTCGTTGTTCTATCATTTCTGAGCTATGATCCGTTGTTTCATTACTTCTGAGCCAAGAACAATTGTTCTATCATTTATGACACATGACCATTCGTCCTAACTCTCACGACCCATTGTTCTATCATTTCTAAGCTATGATTTGTTGTTCCATTACTTCTGATCCATGAACAGTTGTTCTAGCCTCTCTGTTACCTGACCACTTGCACTATAATTTCTGAAATATGAGCTGCGTTTGTATCATTTCTGAACCAAGATCGGTTGTTCCATTACTTCAGAGCCATAAGCAGTTGTTCCGTCATCTCTGACACATGACCATTTATACTAACATTTCTGAAACATAACCCGTTGTTTCTCTTTTCTGACAAAGTTCCCTTGTTCCATTACTTCCAAGCTATGAGCATTTCTTCTATCATCTCTGACACAGAATCATTTGTACAATCTTTTCAGACCCATTACCCGTAATTCTATCATTTCTGAGGCATGATCCGTTGTTCCTTTACCTCTGAGCCATGAGCAGTTTTTCTATTATCTTTGACACATGACTATTTTTACTATCTATCATGCCCCATTTTTCTATCATTTCCGATCCATGGTCCGTTGTTCCATTACTTCTGAGACATGAGCCGTTGTTCTATTTTCTCTGACAAATGAAGCTTTGTACTCTCCTTTCTGGCCCATGAACCATAGTTCTATCATTTTTGAGCGATGATCCGTTGTTACATTACTTCTGAGCCATGAACAGTAGTTCTATCATCTCTGATACATGACCATTTGCACTATGATTTTTGCCCCTTGACGCGTTGTTCTATCATTCCTAAGTCAGGATCAGTTGATCCATTACTTCTAAGCCATGAGCAGTTGTTCTTTCATCTCTGACGGATGAACATTTGAACAATCATTTCTCAACCATATCATTGTTCTATCATTTCTGTGCCATGATCCGTTGTTCCATCACTTCCGAGGAATGAACAGTTATTTTTTTATCTCTGACACTTGAACATTTGCACTATCATTTCTAACCCATGATCCGTTATTCTATCATTTCTGAGCCATGAACTGAGGGTTATGGGTCAGAAATGATTCGTCAAACGCATAGGTGTGCGCGATAACCGATAAATCGATAATCGATAAATCCAAAATTCTAATGCAATATTGATTATTGACTATATATAGCGTTATTTTATAATACAATAGTAAGAATATTTGAATACTGTTTCTTAGTTTCTTACCTGGTGAGGCTCTCTTTCATCTCCTCATAGGTTTTGAGGATCCTCCTTCCAGCTCAGACCCACCTATTTGTGCCTCCAAGGCACGCACGGCTCGCCCTGTGATAAACTGGAACCAAAAACTGAAATTATCGATTATCGCTAGTTTGGAACCAAAAGTATCAGCGATACCAATTAATCGATAACGCGGAAAAAAATAGCGGATAACCCGATATCGTTATCGCGATAACGCCCACCTATGGTCAAAGGGTCCTCCCTCAGAGATCTCAGAACAACTGCTCATGGCTCAGAACTAATGCAACAACCTAGCCGGGCATAGAAATGATAGAACACCGGTTCCTGGATCAGAAATGATATTGCAAATGGTCATGTATCAGAGATTTTAAAACAACTGCTTAATGGATCATAAGTAATGGAACCACGAATAATGGCTCATAAATGATAGCATAAATAACGAATAGTAGATTGGTAGCTTCACCAAATTTCGGATTCTACTACTTCCATAGGCGGGCGATAAGGCAGCGCGGTTGTTTACCGCTATGCCCGCCAAGGGGCGATTCCAGTCATTGTTACGTTTTACTTTGGGTGAGATGCTCCTCCCATCTTGGAAAGTTTTGAAATCATAAGTTAATTGTATTTATTTGCCGTTGTAGGTCTGTTAGATCTAGTACTTTTAAGTAGTGAAGATGTGGACTCCTGCTATTTAAGTGAATAAGTTATAATGTGTGTTAAATAAGGGAAGCCAGCATATGATAAATATATGTTGCTTGGGGAGGGACGCTATAATGATCTAGAAATTGCAAACTTAGCCTTAAGCCTCACAATGCACGCGTTAATTTCTATAGTAACTTAAAAGTTATAGCAATAATTATGTAAATAATACACTAATTTAAATTAATAGTGCATTTACACTACAATAAACTTAACCATTTATCGAATGATTTTATTATTCATAGTATTGTATACGTTTGTAAACAAACTAGGACGATTAGGGCTAACAAGATTGCGATCGTCTAAAATTGTCAGAAATGACGTCCTTGAACACATTTTTTTTATACGGCAATAGCTCCTCCATTCGGCAAAAATATTCTCAAATATATATTTTTTATTTTGATTTTGTTAACCTTGTATCGGCGCCTATATATCGGTTTTCGGCTAATTTGCATATCGATGCAACCCTAATCTATGGTATTGTTTATCCATAGATAACTGTTTATCATAGCTGCGATAGTAAAAGTCGTGACTACGATACGCAGCCTAAACTACACCTTCACTGATTCCTTGGGTTGATCAAATCATCTCTGGCTAGTTATTACGGTAAAATTATATTTTATTGTCGTTTATCATCATCACTAACTCTATAATTTAAGAAGGGTATTTTTTTGAGTATTTGAATAATAATTTCATCTTAGTTTGGTAATGACTTATGTTTTTTTAGCAAAGTTATTTCTAATAATTCTTTTATATCAAAAACAAAATGGTGAAGTTCAGAAATAAATAGAAGTATCGAAATTTTGTGAATTTTTTAAAACCCAAATGGTGAAGTTCAGAAAATCTATTTATATATGTCTGCTTCTATAACTATATTTTGGCAACGTAATATTTTGAAAGGGGAAAAATTTAGTTTAGAGTTCCTTTTTAAAATTATTATAATTGTCGAAACGCAAGCTGCCCCCGTACGGTGGGGGGGAGTGGCAAAGCCATTACTTGGTAAATTTATTTAACACTGGTTCAAAGACAGCAATAAAATCTAATTAATAATTCTGTACTGTTATTCATATGATTAAAAATGGTGTATTACTCTGCCAGAAAGGCCCGCAGCCTCCTAAAGTGTGTTTCTTGCCAGGAGGCTCTGGTAGAAGGCAACACCCTTATGCCCTCAGTGCAGGTGGCCGACCCCGACAAGCTACCAGAGACTTTCAGAGAGATTATTGAATTCCAGGACCGCGGCGGTCTCCTTTACCCCTCAAACGAGTGCATCCACATGGCCATGATGGCCATGGATGTATTCAAGGCGATTACAACACCAGGCTAACGGAGGGCCAAGTTCCTGGCGACCTACTCTTCAGAATAAGTGTTCGTGAGTGTCTACAAGGAAATAATGAGCAATGACTTAGGCATGTCCCTGCTGAACTGTGAAAAGCGTTGCAGCCTGGTCAACACCGTTGTTCCTGCCATCACCAGGTCCCTCTTCCATATGGTGTCAAAAGCTAACAGTCATGACCATGCAAAAGTCAAAAAGAAGAGTCATAAAAAGAGGTAATCTGGATGCACCCGAGAAAGCTACCATGAAAAAGTCCTAAGTCAATTTAAGTGTGCGAAGCCACTGACATTTGTTATGTATCTTTATTTTGTAGGGTAGATATTAGAATCCAGGTTAACCATGAAATAGGTTACTAGTACAGGGTATCCACACCTTAGATTCTTACTAGCTATTACTTTATTATACCTATTTCAGAATAATATAGTCGTTACTCACCCATGGGCTATGAAAAAGATTTATAAAGTTAAAAAAAATGAAATTAAATGCGGCGGGCCTAGCTAAATGATACCTAATGGAAATATAATTGTTTGCTAGATTGGTCAGGTGTGGGTCCAGGAGGGATTTCTTCTTTTTTTCTTCAATTGATGCTACCTACTTTATTTCATTAGAATATACCTTGAAATATGTTTGTAGTTAAATGTAATATACCCATTTTTCATTACAGTTTTAATTAGAGATTTTGCCATTTATTTTTTTTAAGCACCTGGAAAATCTATGGAATTTTGAAATTTGATATTAATAGACACCCTGTAGTATCTAAGAATCCCATTGTACACAGCCTTATTAAATAAAATTGAATTGAATATAACCAACATCGGTTATAAATATAATGTTTTTATTTTATCTTTTTCATTAAATAAGTCACACTTTCGTTCGTCACGCCGAATCTGTTCGTCGAATAAAAATTTGACTTCAAAGCTCGAAGTATATTGGTCCCAGGGTGCTTCAGGCCAAATTTGGGGTGAATATTTTTAAGAATAAAAAATGAAAACGATTTTTGTTTTTTCCTGGCTAGCCCGACTATGGAATCGCCCGATTTTGAGCTACCAATCAAGTATTCGTTATCTATGATGATAGAAAAACGAGCCATAGGTCAGAAATGATAGTGCAAATGGTCATGTGTTAGAGATGATAGAACAATTTAAAAGGGCTAAGAGATAATGTAACAACGGATCATGCCTCAGAAATGATAGAAATAAGGGTAATGGGTCTTAAAAGATTTTACAAATGGTCATAGGTCAGATATGATAGAAGTAGTGTTCATGGATCATAAATAATGAACAACGGACGTTGGTTAAAAAATGATAAAACAACGAGACATGGCCTAGCAATTAGAAGTACAAATGGTCATTTTCAGAGATCGTAGAACAAGTGCTTATGGCTCAGAACTAATGGAACAACTGATCATGACTCAGAAATGATAGAACGAAGGGACAATGATCAGAAATGACAGAACAAAGGGTTTAATGGTCAGAAATGATAGGGCAAATGGTTATGTGTCATAAATGAAAGAAGAACCGCTCATGGCTCAGAAGTAATGGGACAATGGATCATGGCTCAGAAAAGATAGAACAACCTTAGATGGGTCAGAAATGATAGTTGAAATAGTCATCCGTGAAAGATAACAGAACTACTGCTAATGGCTCAGAAGAATTGGAACAACTGATCCTAGCTTAGAATGATAGAACAACGGGTCACGGGTCAGAAATGATAGTTCAAATGGACATCCGTCAGAGATGACAGGACAACAGCTCATGGCACAGAAGTAATGGAACAACTGATCCTGGCTTAGAAATGATAGAACAACGGGCCATGGGTCAGAAATGATAGTGCACATGGTCATGTATCAGTAATGACAGAATAACTGTTCATGGCCAAGAAGTAATAGAACAACGGATCATGCATTAGAAGTGATAGAACAATGAGTCATGTTCGATAGTACAAATGGTCATGTGTCAGCGATGATAGAAGAATTGCTCATGGCTCAGAAGTTATGGGACAAAGGATCATTGCTTAGAAATGATAGAACAACGGTTATCAAGGCAGAAATGATAGTACAAATGGTCATATGGCAGAGATGACCGAAGAAATGCTCATGGCTTGGATGTAATGGAATAAATTATAATGGCTCAGACATGATGGCACGAGATGTCAGGGGTCAGAAATGATAAAGCAAATGGTCCTGTGTCAGATATGATAAAACTATTGCTCATGGCTAGAAGAAATGGAACAAGAAATCATGGCAGATAAGCGATAGAACAACGGGTCATAGGCAAGACATAATATTGCAAATTGTTGTGTGTCAGTGATGCTAGAACAACTGTTCTAGGCTCAGAGTAATGGGACAACGGATCCAGCTACAGGAATTATAGAAATACATGGAATAGGTCTTAAAAGGTTTACAAGTGGTCTTGTGTCAGAGATGATAGAAGAAGTGCTCATAGCTTTGAAGTAATGAAACAACGGATCATGGCTGAGAAATAATAGAACAACGGGGGATGGGTCAGAAATAATACTACAAATGGTCATTTTCAGAGAAGATAGAACAACTGCTTATGGCTCAGAAGTAATGGAACATGTGATCATGGCTGAGAAATGATAGAACAAAGTGTCAATGGCAGAGATGATAGAGCAAATAGTCATGTGTCATAGATGATAGAACAAGAGCTTATGCCTGAGAAGTAATGGAACATGGGATCATAGCTGAGAAATGAGAGAACTAAGGGTTATGGGCAGAAATGATACAGCAAATAGTCATGTGTCAGAGATGAGAGAACAGCTCCCTATGTCTCAAAAGTAATGGAACAATTAAGCATGGGTCATAAATAATAGAACAATGGTAGATTGGTCAGAAATGATAGTTCAAATAGTCGTCCGTCAGACATAACAAAACAACTCTTCATGGCCCCCCCAAAATGGAACAACTGATCCCAGCTTAGAAATGATAGAACAAGGGGTCATGGTTCAGAAATAATATTTTAAATGGACATCCGTCAGAGTTGATGAAAAAACAGCTCATGGCCAGAAGTAATGGAACACCTGATCCTGGCTCATAAAAAATAGAACAACGGGCTTTGGGTCAGAAATGATAGTGCAAGTGGTCATTTAGCAGACTCGATAGAACAACTGCTCATGGCTCGAAAAAAAGGTACACCTGTTCTTGGCTCAGAAATTATACAACAACGGTTCATATGTCAGAAATGATACAAGGTTCATATTTCAGGAATATTAGTACCAATAATCCTGTGTTAGAGATACTAGAACAATTGCTGATTGCTCAGAAGTAATGGAACAATTAATCATGGCTCAGAAATGATAGAACAAAGGGACATTGGTCATAAATGATAGTGCAAATGGTTATGTGTCAGAAATGAAAGAACAACTGCTCATGGCTCAGAGGTAATTGAATAACGGATAATGCTCAGAAATAATAGAACAACGGGTGATGGGTCAGAAATGATAGCATAAATGGTCCTGTATAAGAGATGAAAGAACAATTGCTGATAGGTTGGAAGTAATTGAACAATAGATCATAGCTTTGAAAGTGATAGAACAGAAGGTGATTGGTCAGAAATGATAGTGCAAATAGTTATGTGTCATAGATGACACATGACCATTTGCACCATCATTTCTGACCCATGACCCGCTGTTCTATTATTTCTGAGCCTTGATCAGTTCTTCCATTACTTCTGAGCCATGAGCAGTTGTCCTATAATCTCTGACACATGACCATTTGCAATATCATTCCTGACCCATAACCCTTTGTTCTATCATTACCGAGCCATGATCAGTTGTTCCATTATTTCTGAGCCATGAACACTTGTTTCATCATGTCTGACACATGGCCATTTTTACTATCATTTCTGACCAAGGAACCGGTGTTCTATCATTTTTGACCCATGATCCTTTGATCTATCTTTTCTGACCCGTGTCTAGTTGTTCTATCATCTCTGACCCATGACCCATTGTTCTTTTATTTCTGACCTATAACCAGTTTTTCTGTCATTTCTGACGTTGGTCTCTCTACTGTGGCGCATACATAGAAACATAGATATTTAGTAACCCACCTTTGTAAATCTACCTATTATCGCTAATCTTGAAATGACAAATACCATATCTCTAGTTTTTTAGTTGATGTTGATTCCAAGTTTTACCTTATTGTAATCTATTATTCGTACTAAATGTGCACTGTGTGACTGCTACAGATAGATAGTGGTTATCTTTGTCTAAAATAACTACTTTTTAACTACTAGAGCAACTTTCGAAGAATAAACGCCACTCGGGTGATCCATACTCACCTCTGATTGTTACAAACGAGACATTAATGTTAATACAATAGCAGAGTGACTTCTCAACATTGTAGAATTGAACAAATTCTTCATGTCGTTTCTCTACTTAGATATTCAAATCTTTTTACTAAACAACTGCTAGTCAAGCAATTTTAAGGTTTGTATCTCTTCTTCCGATTTAGTTAATCCCAGATCTCGAATTAGGTCTTCTAACTCCATTTGATGAAGAAAGTCCTGATCTTAATCAGAGGTTTCTTTGTGATCTCCACGTCCTATAGCTTCGTTCAGCACGCCTCATATGAGGGAGCTTTATTTTCTTTTTCTTCCCCAAAGAATTTAAAAGTAATAAACTTGATTAGAAAAAGTAACAACTTCAATTAAACATCAGGGTATGTCAAGTATTTTTATCAGTATGATGAGTATCATAAGAGCATATTAACTGAATTTTAGTAGTGGTATTGGAAGCACTTCACCATGTGATATTGGACCGAATGGTGTGCTCGAATACTGAAGAGATTGTCAATCCTTTCCTCTTCTATACACATTTATATCTAACGTACAAAAGTTATTATAATGTTACATACATATAAAAGGTCGGGGTTTTTTTATTCTCATGCAGTTAATGTGGAACACACCTAAACATCTTTTTCACCTTTTTAATTGCTTATAAATGTCGACCAACAGTTGTACGAGATGCTATGATCTCTGATTAAAGCTTTATAACTGTTTTTTCATGATTTTATCGAACCAAATGATCATACTAAAGTGTAATCGAACCACAAATACGATTGTTCATGCGTCACAACCTAATGCAATAACCAAAATGATTTTATGGTTCTCTCCAAATTCAGGGGACTGCAAATGACATAGACTTGAGTTCTCCTCTCAGCTACTCTTCAAATGTCGAAATACAAAGTGAATCCTGGTCTCTAATGATCAGTCTAAAATAGAGCTTATTTGCCGTTCAAGACAATGTCTTTGACAATCATGTGAGATACTATCTTCAGACTGACTCATAAAAATAAAAAATATATCGGGTGAATCCTTGCACTATCTAGAAGCCATTTGATTTATACATTTGTAAACATATAAATCCCAATAACATAACATAAAAGAGAAATATTTAATTTCATAAATATTTGTTTGTATTCCCAATACTAATTAATGTAGCTCTACTCACACTACCGTGTTTTTCAAAGTTTCTGTTACACTCGGGGTTTTTTATCTTTCGATAGGTTTACGTGTGAAATAGAAAAGTTTGTGTCAACAAACTTAAAGTTCTAATTTTCCAGCACCTGTAATTAAAAAGTCTTTCCCATTTTGTGTTGGTAATTCGAAATGTAAATGAAAAGAATCAAGAACTCTGCTAAGCGGCTCAACGTCAGCCGGTTGACAGTCCAGTAAGTCGCGGAGAGACTCGAGAAACGGGAAGACTTCAAAGATCGACCTCGTCCAGGCAGACCTCAAGCTGTCAACCGTTTGTGTTTGAGAAAGGCCTTCCAAATTGATGCGAAGCTCAAAATGACAGAGCTCGAGAAGAAAAATAACATCACGGTGGCTACGGTGTCTAGGGCCATCAATGTGTAGGGAAATGTGGGTAGAGTATAGCAAAGTCACAATGAGTATGGTTAGCGACCGGATGCAAACCTGAAACTGGGTCGACTTGTATAGCGTTGTGAGATCCAATTTAAAGTGCCGGACTCTACTGATATATGCGCCAGACATCGGGTGATGAATCCAATTCCCACAGTCCTATCTTCAAAGAAGGATTCAAGGTCGTCCAAGCAGCCTTTTAGTTTGGCTATTTGGTTCATTTGTACAAACTTCGGTAATTTTATGAATCCTTTCAGAATTTCTAAAAGAGATGATCATATTCAGCTTATATAATAAATAAAAGGTGTCTAACGCGAAAGCGCCCCCTCCCTCAGCCATCTCTCTCCCTCTCTCTCTCGCAAGTTTTTTCCTGTTCCCTCTTTCATTTTCTTGTTCCCTTTCCACTACCACTCTTAATATACATCCTGAGTAATGAGTGAAACACGCTTTTAAACACATTCTAAACACGTTTTAAAAAAACTTTTACTAACCATATTTCATGTTCTCCGTTTACTGAAATCGGAGCGTTGAAGTGACATCTTCATAAAATACTCAAATTTAATTGACCGAGAAATCATATCCTAACCTTTTTCTGAATTTATGTCCTCTAAATTTACGATTACTTTAATTAGGAGTTTACCGTACGCAATATACTTCTGCAATGTCATAGATGAGGCTTCTAATACTTTCCCGTATAAGGCACCGTAAAGTCTCGGGTTTCAGAGCTGGCTTGACGCAATGTTGCAATAAATGGCTACCCGTTGCTAATCTGACAGTCATTGAACTTACAGGCAGTAATTACAGGCCTCCTCGGCGGAACGACCTGGGATCTTGGGAGTTTAAAGATTTGGGGATTTGAGAGAGAGAGAGAGACAGACAGACAGGCAGACAGATAGACAGAGATAGAGAGCAGAAAGGTTTAGAGACAGGTTGAGATACAGGGATTGGGGGTGTGGTTCTTGAGGATTTAGGATTTACTTACCGAGCTTAGGAATTCGCTTTACTTGTCGGCTGCAAGCAAACTTGGCAGGGTTAAATACCATCCTAGCTTTTCCCTTTAAATATATATATATATATATATATATATATATATATATATATATATATATATATATATATATATATATATATATATATATATATATAATATAGGGATAGAGCCACAGTAATAGGACTAATTGTATATGCGAAACCAGGTTTCGACGGAAACATCCATCATCGTCAGTCGCTGGTGGACAAGTGAAATACAGAAGTTGCTTAACGTACAAACACACAAATCACTGGGGCTAAGGTGGATGATGCGGGACTGTAGCGGCATTTTTAAGAAGCGCAAGTATGAATTTCTTGCTTATTAAGGTATTAGTATTAAATTGACCTTCGGAAGTATTAAAGTTGGGAATTTCTTTTATAAGTGCTGATTCAATTAAGCGTCTCGTTGGGTTCTTATGGCGGGGGGGGTAACCTTCTCTTTCTCTGACATATATATATATATATATATATATATATATATATATATATATATATATATATATATATATATATATATATATATATATATATATATATATATATATATATATATATATATATATATATATATATATATATATATATATATATATATATATATTTATATATATATATATATATATATATATATATATATATATATATATATATATATATATATATATATATATATATATATATATATATATATATATATATATATATATATATATATATGGAACTTAATAAAGTTCGAAAGAATTTGGAAACACAATTATATATATATAGCTTAGATTTTTTTTAGAGTCGACTACTCAGAGCTTTAAGGGAGTCCACGCAACTCTTACACGAAGAGAAAGAGAGAACAAAATAAAGAGGGAAGAATTAAGAAATTATTAATAAAGAAATGATCAACAAAATGCTACACGCAATAAAATAATAATTGCCACATATAATGAAGAAATTATCAAGAAATCGCTACCAAGTTTACGCGACAATAAAGAAATTGCTACCATAAATAAAGAAATGATCATATAATTGCAACAGCAAATGATAATAAAATAAAGAATTTGATACAAAGAATAGACAAATGATCAAGAAATTGCCAAAACAAATATAAATATAATAAATAAATTGCTACAACGAATAAAGAAATGATTAATAACTTCCCACAACAAATAAAAATAAATTAAAAATGCTACAAAGAATAGAGTAATTATCAAGAAATTGCCAAAACAAATAAAAATATAAGAAAGAAATTGTTACAATGAATAAAGAAATTATCAAGAAATTAACAAAACAAATAATAATATAACAAAGAAATTGCTACAATGAATAAAGAAATCATCAAGAAATTGGCAAAACAAATAAAAGTATAATAAAGAAATTGTTACAAAGAATAGAGAAATCATCAAGAAATTGCCAAAACAAATAAAATATATAAAAATGCTACAATAAATAGAGAAATGATCGTCAAATTCCCACATCAAATAAAATATAATAAAAATTGTAGAATGAATAAAGAAATGATCAAGAAATTGTCACAACAAATAAAATATAATAAAGGAGTTGCTACAACGAATAAAGAAAAGATCATTAAAATCTCACAACAAATAAAAATAAAATAAAAATTGCTACAAAATATAGAAATGATCAAGGAATTATCACAATAAATAAAAAAAATAATAAAGAAATTGCTACAAAGACTAGAAGAATGATCAAGAAATTGCCAAAGCAAATAAAAATATAATCAAGAAATTGCTAGAAAGAATAGAGAATGATTAAAAAATTGCCACATAAAATAAAATATAATAAAGAAATTGCTGCAAAGAATAGAGAAATGGACATAAAGAACAAAGATCAATGGATACCTTCATATTTTTTAACCCCTTTACTCATTGTATTATCAAGTTTTTCGTTGTTATTATTATTATGTTAAATTTAAGAATCAAACACCAACGTGGGCATCTACAACAAAGTTTATAAAGAAGCAATTACCGAGCAAAATAAGAGAAAGATCTTCCCCTATTAAATTGATTTAAAAATATGAAGTGTAATTTCCATTGCATATAAAAGTATGTATTTACTATATTTTATGAAGACTTCATACGATACAATCATATATTCAAGAAATTATACTAAATAAACTAATAAAATAAAATAATAGCACGTCCAAAATAAGAGAACGACCTTTTCAGAATCATTATAGAAGTTTCTTGAAATCATCTGGCAACATTTTGCTCAGTATGTAAGAACCGTACAATCGCCATTGTTGTCGTGCTCACTGTGCAGGGAAGACACTTTCTGCGATTTCAAGAGAGGTAGGAAATTCCAAGAGTGTGATTTCTTGCGTTTTTAAGGTATATTATAAAAACAAAACCTAAAAATCTCCTGCTAGAGTTGGTCGACTCCGCATAGCCACCGTCCGAGAAGTCGGACGGATCCCTTCCAGACTACAGCAGGAATGTCTGAAAAAATTAAGACCAATAGTGGCAAAGAAGTGAGTCGTTTCACAGTGTCCCGACGCTTCAATACATCTAGTTTAAATTGCTCGTTCTTCCACAACCAAACCAATCATCAGTAAGAAGAACCAAAAAGCTAGACTCGAATATGCTAAGCTTATGTTGTTTTGGAGGGATGAAGATTGGGGGAGAATTTATTTCAACAACGAACTTAAATTTAATTTAGTTGTATCTGTTGAAGACGCTTTGGTAGACACGCTGCAGGTAACAGACTTAACTCTAAATCTGTTAAAAAGTCTGCCAATTATGGAGAAGGTAGAATCATGGTATATGGGATGTTTTCGTCTAAAAGAGTTGGTCTGCTAGTGCGAATAATTGGAACAGTAAATGTGGATGTCTACCTAAACCTCGTACAACAACAAGTTATACCTTCACTCCCAGCCTCTCTGAACCAGCCAGCGGTATTTGTGAAGAACACCGCGCCATGCCATTCTGCAAAGCGAGTAAAATACAATTTTTCGAACATGAGGATATATATTGAAGTAATGAAGTGACCTGCTCAGAGCCTTGACCTGAACACAATAGAGAACCTCTCGAAATCAATGTAGACAAAGTTCAAAACCAGCAGCTTTCAACTGTGACGGATTTATGAAGGAAAATCAAGCAAAAATGAAAGAAAATAACACCAGAATTTTGCCAAAAAAAAACTGGTGAGTTCCTCTAGTCGTCGTTGTGCCGAAGAAAATAGAAAACAAAGGTTTCAATACCTTATATTGTTTTAAGTTTCATCGTTGTCAAATCTTGCTTTGTTTCTAGAGTTTTGCTTGATAAACAATTCTGTGAATGACCGTTCGCTTATTTTGCAAGTATTAATATTTTATTTTGTTAGTTTATTTAGTATAATTTCTTGAATATACGATTATATATTCATACAATATATAAAATGCATGCCTTTTTTTAATAAAAGAAAATCGTTCTTTAGAAATTGTATAGGGGGACCATAAATTTGCTTTTCCTGCCCTAGCATATAAAATATACTCCTTTTGCTATTTTCTTAACTGAATTTTTTGGTACAAATTTCCTCATTTCAAAATAAAAAAAATTGTTTTTATCTGGGATTTTTTTCCGTCCACTTTTGATTGTTCTCTTCATGGTAAGTTTTCCTTCAAAATTCTAAGACATTAATTGTGGTTTTTAAGTATTAAAATAATTGTTCTTTTTTCTAAAGAATTAAAATAAATAGAGTATTTAGGCGATACTAATATCCGTTCTTCTCTCGGTGTATCTTTTAGTCATTACAGGGCGAAAGCGCCATAAATTACAACACATCAGGCGCGTAGGTCAAAGCCTCGCCACAATCCGCGTTGCTTAGGCATCGCTTAGCCTCCCTCGCCTAAACTTCTCGCATCGCAGGACAGCCATTAATTATAATCTGTGCCTCAGTCTGAAAGCTTCTTCCCCCCCCCCCGGCACCTTCCTTCTTAGCCGTTGTTACAAACAAATCGAGAGCATCTTCATGCACCATTGTACAGGGTGTAACAAAAATCGTAATACATAGAAAATTAGAGGCGTTCATCACGTCTCAATAATCTCTGCACGTAAAATTTAAGTCGGCAGGCCATCGATACCATATTGATAAATCCCCCAACCGCGAAACTATTGTTTTTCTTGTTGAAATTGAGCTATTTAAGGTGACTTTGAGACACCCTGTGTAGTAAATTTTAAATTCATATCTGGATACAATACATTTTTAAGTCTACGCATCATCAATTTATTAATATCAAAAAGAGAGAATATTATTCCTTTTCAATTCTTTTCTCTGTCGATTTGGTAAGAAGCCATTTCGGCAAGTGGCGCTTCTCTTCTGTTATTCCCATAGGTGAAAAAATATTAACATTTAATTTTATAATCAGATTTAAAATTAATATTCCAATATTTATTATTAATATTTAAGTCTTCATATAAATAATTTGATAAAATAAGATAATATAATTTAACATAAAATTATCGTTTATTAATCTTGGAATTTTATGTCATCAGTATTTCTCAATTTCTTCGACGCAGCTTCACTTCACCTATTTTCACCAGTTTCTTGTTTAAACTAACCATACAAACTTTCTGGTAGAGATGCCTAGGTGGTTTTCGCTCCTTATTTCTAGGTTAAAATTAAAAAGAGTTTTTCTTGAGGTGAAGAGAATTTCGCACTTCAACAATTTATAAATCAGTTTTATGACGTAATGTATTACGTTATCGCGATTAGCTCCGCCCATTTTAAGAGTATGGGCAGCTAAAATAATAACTGATCATTAATTTTTGTTGTTATTAGAAGAGTTACAAAAGATGCTTCTTAGTGTTGTTTAAGTTTTCCGAAATTTTCTGCAAGTTGCTTAGGACAACTTTTGTTATGCCTCTTTTTTAAGCACATAGGACTTTTTTTAGCAAACATGACTGTCTAGTCGCGAGCGACTCTATATCTCATTATGTCGGTCGGTCGGTCCCCGTTTTGCATTTTTTTTTGTAATAACATCATTATTATTCTGATTCTAACGAAATTTGAAAACCTTATGTTGTTTTACATTCTCTTTCGAATACTATAATTGCCAAAGTCTTCCCAAGGTTAGCCCTGGAAATATTTTGTTTTTGCAATAACATAATAACTATTCGGCCGATTCTAACGAAATTCGAAACCCTTATATTGTTTTACATTCTCTTTCAAATGATATAATTGCCAAAGTCCTTCCAAGGTTAGGCCGGGAATTATTTTGTTTTGGCAATAACATCATAACTATTCTGCGAATACTCTGCTAGACTAGACTATGCTATAATATGCTATACTCTGCTAGGCAAGACTAGAATAGGCTATACTATGCTAAGATATAATGTAAAAGGGTAAGATATACTATGCTAATTTAAGCTATAAAATGCTATGCTAGGATAGCATATAATATGTTAGGCTAGACAATACTAAGCTATGCTTGACTAGGGTATAATAGTATAGTATAGGCGCTACTTGTCTAGGATAGTTAATGCTAGGCTAGGTTATACTATGCCAGGCTAGGCTAAGCTATGCTAAACTATACTAGGCTGGACAGGGCTATACTATGCTAGGGTAGGCTAAAGTATAATAGGCTAGGGAGGGCTAGGCTATGATAGGTAGTACTATGTTAGGCTACGATAGGCTAGCGACCTAAGGCTATAATTGGCTAAGCTATGCAAGGTTATTTTAGTCTAAGGTATGGTATGCTATACTAGTGTAGGATATACTAGAATATGCTATAATATGCTCCGCTTGGCTATATTATGTTAGGTGTGGTTATGCTAGGATAGGCTATACCAAGCTAGCCTATTACGTATGCTAGGCTAGGCTAGGCTATCGTATGCAATGATATATCGGCTAGGCTATAGTAGCCTATTCTAGCTTGGCTATACTAGGCTAGGCTACTCTAGGCGACGCTAGGCTAGGCTCTGGCATGCAATGCTAAGTTATACATGGTTAGGCTAGGCTATAATAAGTTAGGCTACACTAGGCAATGCTACGCTAAACAAGGCTATACTAGGCTAGGCTAAGCTAGGCTATACTATAATATGCTAGGTTAGACTAGGGTCTACTAGGTTAGGCTATACTAGGATACGATAGGCTAGGCTATACTAAGCTAAGGTAGGATAAAGTAGGTTATACTAGGCTAGCTAGATTATACTAAGCATGGCTAGGTTAGGCCCAGCACAGCTAAGCTATTCTATTTTAGGCTAGGCTTAGCTTTACTAGGCTAAAACAGGGTATGTTATACTATGCTATGCTTGGGTATGATATGCTATGCTGTACTAGGCTACTCTCGGCTATAGGACGCTATGCTATGCTAGACAAAACTACGCTCTGCTAGACTATTCTCTACTATGCTATGTTAAAGTATGTGACTATCCTATGCTATTTTAGGCCAAGCTAGACTATGCTATGCTATACTATTCTGTGCTATGCTATGCTATAATATACCATGCTATGTTATACTATATTACTTTATACTATGATGTGCTATGCTATACTCTGATATGCAATAATATTCTATAATATACATACTATGCTCTAATCTGCTATGGTATATTATGCTATACTATGGAAAACTTTGCTATTAGTGTGTGTCTTTCTTTTCAACGTTCTAATTACATAAATGAGGGGTGCTCAAAGTTTGCAGCCTTACTTATGAATTTTAAACGGGTTTTTATCACTTCATCACCATCATCAATTCACTAACTCTATAATTTAAGAAGAGGATTTTTTTGAGTACATATTTGAATAATAATTTATTTCTAATAATTCTTTTTTAATATAAAAAAAAAATGGTGAAGTTCAGAAATAAATATAAGTATCGAAATTCTGTGATTTTTTAAAACTCAAAGAATTACAAATGGTGAAGTTCAGAAAATTAATTTTTATATATCTTCTTCTATAACTATATTTTAGCAACGTGATATTTTAAAAGGGGGGAAATTTAGTTTAGAGTTCCTTTTTAAAATTATTATAATTGGAGAAGTTCAGAAAATTTATAAACATTTAACCATGGCTGCTTTTTTAGATTTTAAATTTTAACTCTAGTAGCGAAGCGCAAGCTTCCCCCCGTAGAGGAAAGTGCTATTAGTGAGTGTCAATCTTTCTTTTCAATGTGCTAATTACATAAATGAAGAATGCTCAATATTTGCACCCATACTTATGAATTCTAAAGTTTTTTTATTTTAGTATAATTTTAGTTTTACTTGGTTAGCTATTTAAAAGTTTTGACTTATTTTTGTCATTTTGGGGAATTAAATGACTATGTATTATAATATTAATAATTATATCTATTTCACTTTTTTTTCTTATTTCGCCGTTTGAAATATATTAATTAGTGTGCTGAAGATTACGTGGCCTTCAGTCCTACCATCCTACCAGTGGAATTTGCCCTAAAATTGCTATTAAAATTAGGACAAGACTGGCGACATTCATACATTTGAACACCTAAATTGAAAATAGCAGAGTTGTGCCATCTCAATTCCAAACTCTGGTTGACGTTCTGAAATGTGGATGTGAGAAACTACCCAGCAGCAAAGGATAGTTACACTAAAGTGTTTGAAAAGTGCGAACGAGGGAACAGTTATTTTCTAGCCCCCGTTGTAAATTCAAGAGTCATAATCCTAAACAGATCTAAAAGAACTGGGAACAGGCCAAAAACATATTCCTTGGGAGAGGAGAGCTACAGGCCTAAAACACTTTCATCACAAAACTAGACAACCTGTTCATATCCTCAGGCGCAAGTGTAATATTGTTTTTTTTTTGCTGTGAATTTGGCTGCCCTGGTTGCAATAAGGAAACTCAAACTAATTTAAATCCCCTATGGAAATAGAGATCTATGTGAAGGAACTTGCTTTCATTAAAGTTCAGAGAGAAATGATTACTTCTTTTGGACCACATCAGGTTTTCTTTCGAGATTAACTTGAGTAAAATAGACAATCAATAAGTAAAAGCGACAAGAAGGTGAAGGAAGAAGAGTTGCTTACTATAAGTAGGCCAATGTGCCAATCCCATCAAGTGAAATAATTTTCTCTCCTGAAGAAAATGAAGAACAAATGGCCGATGTTCAAGATGGAAAGGATTGAATTTATGAAGCAACATTAAAAATACCAACCGCATCTTCAAATTCCATTAAAAAGCAACCCGGGAATTATTTTTATTAGCAATAACATCATAACTATTCGGCTGATTCTAACAAAATTTGAAAATCTTATATTGTTCTGCATTCTCTTTCAAATAATATAATTGCCAAAGTCCTCCCAAGGTTAGCCCGGGAATTATTTTGTTTTGGCAATAACATCATAACTATTTGGCTAAGTCTAACGAAATTTGAAACCCTTATGTTGTTTTACATTTTCTTTCGAATTATATGATTGCAAAGGTACTCTTAAGATTAGTTAGGGAATTATTGTAAGTTTTGAAGGTCGTAAGGTCATAAATCAGAATAAGTGGTGGCACGCGACTTTTTAGGCAGCAGACCTTGTTTTTCCTGGTAATTCATCAGCTCTTTGGGGGCTAAGAATGCCTCTGCCTTTTTAAAGCTCGTAATGCCTCAGATTTTTTTAAGCTAACAATGCCTTTGTTCTTTTAAAGGTGGAAATGCCTCACCGTATTTTAATCTAACAATACCTTTGCCCGTTTTTAAAGCTTGTAATGTCTCAGCCTTTATTTAAGCTAACAATGGCTCTTTTTTTAAGCTAGTAATGCCTTAGCCTATTTTAATCTAACAATGTCTTTGCTTTTTTAAAGCTTGTAATGCCTCAGTCTAGTTTTAAGCTAATAATGACTTTGCCTTTTTAAAGCTAGTAATGCTTCAGCCTTTTTTAAGCTAACAATGCCTTTGCTTTTTTAAAGCTAGTAGTGCCTCAGCTTTTTACTCGCATGCAATTCTACATCTCACTATGTCGGTCGGTTGGGACCCGTTTGGCTTTTTCTTTTTAAATGACAATCTAACTATTCGGGCGATTCTAAAGAAATTAAAAACCCTTATGTTTTTTTTTACATTTTCTTTCGAACTATCACCTACACAACCTACACCGCCACCACCTACACCACCCAACCTACACCACCACCGCCTACACCCCCACCACCACGTACCCCACCTACATCACCTACACCACTAACACCTGCACCACCACTACTTACACCACCTACACCACAATTAGCTACACCTCACTACCTACACCCCCATTACCTGCACCACCTACACCACCTACACCACCAACACTTACACCAGCACAACCTACACCCCACTTACACTACTACCACCTACACCACCACCGCCTATACCACCACCATCTACCCCACCTACACCATCACCATCACCTACACCAACTTCTCTCTCGAGACGCCCCCTTGTCGTGGGGAGAGAGCTTGCGTGTACCATAGATTTTTCGAGCTATGTCGTCGGGGGTACCTTTATGGTACCCCTAGTAAGGTTTTCCTTGTCGAATTGTTCGGGAATGAGGTTTTAGACAAAGTGCGTTTGTCTTTTTCTCTTCTATCCTGTATTCTGTTACTGTTTTCTCTATCCCTTCGACTGATTCTAAAAAAAAAACCCCAAAACAACCGTACTACTATTCTCTCAGCTTTATCCTTCATATATCTAAATTTAAGGACCTGACAGCTACCTCATGCCCCAGAAGAGAAGTTTTGGCCCTCTAAAAATAACGCCAATCACCGCTCACTGGTTGCGAGAGACTAGGACTAGAGGGGTCCTAGGCACTGGGATGCGATGAATGGGATAAGGGTAAGTGCCCCGTTAACCCCTTTCCTGGCCCGTAATTACTCACCATTCCCAGTGACCATTGAGGGGTGCCTCTGGTAACAACTGTCCGAAGTAACGGGCCTTGTTTTTTAGGTTGGATGCCAGGCCAACACAAAGCCTTGGGTCGAGTCTCTTAGTGTGGTGGGATATCCATTGAACGCTACGCCGAGATCCTGGCCGCTCTGAAGGAAACTAGTAGGAGTTTAGTAAGGGGCATGTTCCGCTGTTCACCTGTTGCGAAATCGATACCCTCCTTCGGAGGCTGTCAGTATTGCTTGGTTGGGAGCCAAGGCACGCCTGGCTTGAACGACTCGGTCGAACGAACAGCAGTAAAAGGAGCGTGCCTTCTGAAAGATCCGAAAGGTCTCCAATGGATAGGCGGGGGCGACTCACGCGGGGTGAACTCACCAAGATATATAAAGTGTTCAGCATGACTGGAAAGAAAGAAGCGGCTGCTCTTAAATATACATGTTCGGTGTGCAAAAATTACAAGTGGTGCGTGGACTTTCCGGAAGGGTGTTACTCCAAATGCCACCCGGAAAGTATCTGCACTGACTGTGTCCTTAAAGGAGAAGTGCAAGAGCTCAAGGATATATATAGATCATCTGAGCAAAAATCTAAAGAACTGGAGAGGAAGCTGCAGAACCTAGAGTCTGAACCGGCGCGTCAGTTTCACCGTCTCGGGGACAGGATCGCCGAGTTGTCCTCAAGACTAGAGGTCCAGTCGGCTTACAATGTATCTCCCACCGACGTGGGTGGATCCGCCGACGAGACTCACTCCCAAGAAGCGAGCACTGCATCGGCAGTGCCACGCCAGCCTTCCAACGTCCCAGAGCTTGAGTCAGCTGCTGCGAGACTGGCTCAACGAGCCAAAAAGAAGAAGAGAAATCAGAAACAGAAGTTAAAACAGAGGAAGATAGGAAAAAAGAAAGAAAAAAAAGAAGAAAAATATGAAGAAAGAGGAAACAGAGAAGTCGCTTCCGAAAGGGAAGACTATGTCCTCTGCAGCCAAATGTGCGAGGGCCATCCTTATCGGTGATTTTCAATCAAGGGATCTGCAACTCATGCTAGCGGCCCGCCTTCGCACCAGTGTGAGGGTAAGCTACTTCCCAAAACGTTGAAACCAGCAGATAAGAGTGAAGGCTGAGAAATCTCAGATTTCTGAGAGTTCAGTCGTTACCCTGATGGTAAGTGGCAAAGACCTCTACCTCAGATGAGGTAAGGTAGGCCCTACAGGCGAGATCCTTCGGACGGTCATAAGGGATGTGGATGACTGTGGGTTAAAAACCCGCATACGTGTCGTGGTCCAGATGCTCCCGAAAAGAGGTCCAAGCCAGATCGCTTACTCGAGGAACGTCTCATTGAATCGACAACTAGCAGATTTATGTACGGCGGAAGGTTTTTTTGTCGACCCCTACCGCATCTTTTATGGGGTGGACCTTTTCTTTAAAGGAAAGGCCCAGAGTGAGGGCTAACGTGCGCCAGTACGCCAAAGGCACTCCTGGAACGACATTCGCGGAAGTCGCTAGAAAAGGTGCCACTATACCACCAAAAAAGAATAGAGAGACAAGTAAGACGGGAAACGGAAGAGCGTAGGGAATCCTACATTTGGGGACTCCGTAAAAGTTCTTCTGTTTAATGCGAAGGTCAATTAGAAACAAGTTTCTTTAACTTCATGGCCTCGTAGCGACGGAAGAACCTGAAATAGTGGCCATAACATAGTCGTAGGTGAAAACCTCAAACCGATATTTTGAAGGTGAATTCACGATTCTAGGTTATCAACTCTTCTAAAAAGATAGGCCAGACAGAGAGGGTAGCGGTGTGATGTTGTATGTCAAGGATACACTCAAATCGACGAACAGCAACATTATATCCAACCACGAGCTACTAGAGGTTGACCTAGATATACGAGGAAGGGATGGGGAAATGAGTTTTGCGAATCGGTAGGGCAAAACAGAGGAAGGGGGATGGCTGTTTGTGGGGGTGTTAGGACAAGTTATGACAAGTCAGGACCTGCACTGCCTCGTCTGTTTAAGTAGCTGATCGCAGATCCTCAGTCACAAATTTTTCAACAATGGAGAAGGTTGAGCACCGCGCAGTGATCAAATTTTTGACCAAGGAAGGCAAGAATGCAAAAGAGATCCATGAACGCATGGTTTCAATGTACACCGACACCGCCCCTTCCTATGCAACCATTGCTCGCTGGAATAGGGAGTTCCGCCATGGTCGTGAGTCCCTTGAAAATGACCCCGGTCCAGGACGCCCGTCAGATGTGACCAACAAGGACAATATGGCCCGTATGGAGAGGATGTTCCTCGAAAATCGACGGGTGAAGGTCGAAGAAATCGAGCGAGAACTTGGAATATCACATGGAAGTGTTATCAACATCATCCACGACAATTTGGCCATGACCAAGGTCTCTGCCCGTTGGGTCCCTAGAAACCTCACGCCCCATGTTCGACTTCAACGTCGTCAAAGTCCATAAGGCAAGAGTTGCACAAGCTGCCTTGCGCGAGTGTGGATTCGAGGAGCTCAACCATCCCCCCTACAGTCCAGATCTGGTCCCTAGCGACTACTTTTTATTTCGCCAGCTAAAGGCTGCACTGCGTGGACACTGGTTTGGGGACGATGAAAATGTCCAGCTCGCCGTCCAGGAGTGGATTGAACAGCAGTCGGGAGATTTCTGGTTGTCGGGAATTCGAAGCCTCAGGGACAAGTGGGGCAAGTGCATTGAAGTCGAGGGTAGTTATATTGAAAAATAATAAAACACTTTTTCTCATATATCGTTTCCTTATTTCCGAATTGCAAAACTTATTGACCGCCCCTCGTAGGTCCTGCCAGATATAGGACCCTGCTGCTTTACAGACCCCCTGCCCAACTCGTTGAAAAGGACAGGGATCTGTACCGGCTACTGGGTGAACTTGTTCAAGACAGTGTGTGTATCGCCATGGGTGATTTCAATACCCAAGTTGACTGGGAAACTAGAAAACCCTGTGCCGAGAACGCACTACTCCTGGAGTTCGCGAACAACGAGTTCCTGACTCAATGAGTGAGAGAGCCGACGAGAGGCAATAATACCCTTGACTTGGTTTTCACCTCTGAGGATGACATCGTTGAAGATCTCTCTGTAGGCGAAGAGCTCGGTGGCAATGATTACCGACTAGTCAGATTTATAGTCAAGGTCCCCAGGGTAGAGTCTGTGACTAGTAAATCAGAGAAATTTGATTTGAGGAGGGCAGATTTTTCAGGTCTCCGTGCTGGTTTGACTGATGTGAGGCTATAAGTGTGCGAAGATGTTGAAGATTCGTGGAATAGATTTAAAACTACCTTCATGAGTCTTTAATCACGATTCACCCCTTTGAAAAGCCTTCGTCGGCCTTCCGTTCAACCAAAGTGGTTTAATCGAAATATTGTTCAACTGCTGATGGGGAAGAGAACGAAGTACCGACAGTCAAAGATTTCTGGAGACTTTGAGGAGTACCGTAGGCTAGCTAGGAGGGTGAAGTCCAGCATAAGGGCGGCAAAGTGTGCTGAGGAACTCCAAGTGGCGAGACTTTGCAAGGAGAATCCCAAAGAGTTCTTTGGTTATGTAAACAGCCGTAAACCAATCCATCGCACGATTGGCCCTTCAGTGAATGAGGAGGGGACATCAAAGCACTCAGATGCAGAAAATGCCATCCCCCCGAACGACTACTTCTCTTTAGTGTTTACTGAAGGATGCGGTCCCATTCCCCAGCCCACGGATTCTTACTCGAGGGGAAAACTGGAGGAAATGGACCTCACCCAAGGAGAAATAGAAAAAAAGATTACTGATCTAAAGACGAATTAAGTCCCCTGGCCCAGACAGGTTTCTACCTAAAGTGTTGAAAGAAGTGCGCGATGAAGTGTCACAACATCTGAGCACAATCTTCAACATGTCAATCATGACCGCGTGCGTTCCTAGAGTCTGGCGTGAAGCGGAGGTAACTCTTATATTCAAGAAAGGAGACCCTAGCCAGCCGTCGAACTACCGACCTATTAACTTAACCTCAATAGTCGGTTAACTCATAGAAAGCATCATGGTCGCCAAAGTGACGTCATATTTAGTGTCCGACTTGCGATTGAAGAGTTCCTAGCACGGGTTCCGAAGGCAACGGTCATGTCTAACGAATCTTGTGGAATTCTTCCACTACGTTTTCAGCGAACACGACCGGGATAAGGCGGTGGATGTTATCTACTTAGAATTTCAAAAAGCCTTCGATAAGGTACCACACCACTGCCTCCTCCGGAAAGTGCGTGCGCTGGGCATAGAAGAAAATGTAGCAAGTTGGATAGAGAACTGGCTAAATGGCAGACGGCAACGGGTGGTGTTGAATAGACAGGCTTCTGAGTGGGTGCTCGTTACTAGCGGTGTTTCTCAAGGTTCTTTCCTGGGACCACTACTGTTCATCATCTACGTCAACGACATGAACGGTGACATAGTTGCGAAGATTTCTAAATTTCCCAATGACACCAAGCTTGGTATGAACGTCGCAAAGGAAGGAAATACTGGTCCACCTTCAAGATGATCTTCGGAAGATTGTGGAGCGGTCGGACACGTGGCAAATGCCTTTTAACGTGAAAAAATGCAAAGTGATGCATATCGGCCACCGAAACCCCCAATCTCAGTATATCCTTAAGGGCACTGCTCTTGAATCCACAGACACTGAGAAGGACTTGGATGTAACTATAACTAGTGATCTCAAGTTCTCGAGGCAGTGTATTAAGGCAAAGAATAAAGCACAAAGGATGCTAGGTTATATAAAGCACCAGTTTGGATATCGGAACAAGGAGATAGTACTGTGTTTGTATAACTCCCTTGTCCGATCGCACCTGGAGTATGCCGTACAATTTTGGAGTCCTTCGCTTCGAAAGGACATCGCAAGATTAGAACGTGTGCAAGCCAGAGAAACCAAACTGATTCCCTCTATCAGACACAAGAGTTACGAAGACAGATTACGGGAATTAGACTTGTTCTCGCTGGAGACCCGGAGACTGCGTGGTCAGCTTATGAAGTGTTCAAAATACTTCGAGGCTTTGACATTGTAGACTACAGGGATATTTTCCAGCTTAGACAGAACAGAACAAGAAATCATGGCTACAAACTTGAACTGAAGCGTTACCAGCGTGATCTGTGTGGGAAATCTTTCACATATAGCATCTGCGGCCATTTGAACCCACTTCCAGTGGAATTTGTCAACAGCAACTCTGCTGAACAGTTCAAGTCGAGACTAGACAAAGTCTTGCAAAATAGCCGTTTGGAGACTTGAAGCGTGGCGTCAATACTCTTCTAGAGAGTCAATCTGACCCTTTAGAGGACTGCGCCTGCTCTAGTGTTCACTTAAAGGTACCCTCTTAGAATGGATCGTAATGTCTACTAGGGTACATCTTTCCCTTCTTACTCCTTGTTACCACAACCACCACCTACACCACCGCCACTTATACCACTACACCACCACCACCTACACAACCACAACCTACACTAACTACACCACCACCACCACCTACACAACCACAACCCTACACTAACTACACCCCCACCACCGCTTACAACACCATCACATACACCAAAACCAACGCTTACACCAACACCACCTGCATCACTTACACTTACACCACTACAACTTACACCACCACCAGATACACCACTATCAGCTACAACACCACAAGCTCCACCACCACCAACTTGCACCGCCACTACCTACATAACCACCGCCTACACAACCACTCCCTACACCATCACCACCTACACCACCACCACCTACATATACACCACTACTAACTACACCACCATCACCTTCACCACTACCACCTACACCACCATCACCTTTACTACCCACACCACCACCACCTACACCACTACCTACACCACCACCAACACCACCACCACCCATACCACCACCACTACCAAAGCCACCACTACCTAAGCCACCACCACCTACACCAGTAACACCTATACCATCATCACTACCTATACCATCACCACTACCTATACCACCACCAATACCTAAGCCACCACCACCTACACCAGTAACACCTATACCACTACCACCTAAACCACCATCATCTACACGACCTACACCACTACAACCTACACCCTCTTTACCACAACCTAAACCACCTACAACAGCACCATATACATCACCACAACCTACCAACTACCACTACGACCTACACCACAACTACCTACACCATCACCTACACAACAACTACTACACCACCATCACTTACAATTACACCACCTACAACACCACCACCACCACTCACATCACTACCACCCCCACCACCACCATTCACACCACCACCACCTACACCACTACCACCTAAGCCACCACCACCTACACCAGTAACACCTATACCACCACCACTAAGCCACTACCACCTATACCACCACCACCTAAACCACCACCATCTACAAGACCTACACCACTACAACCTACACCGCCTTTACCAGAACCTAAACCACCTACAACAGCACCATATACATCACCAAAATCACTAACCAACTACCACTACCTACACCACTACTACCTACATTACAACCACCTACATCACCACCACTACACCACCAACACTTACACCACCAACACCTACACCGCCAACACCTACACACCGCCACCTACATCATCAACTACACCACCAGACCTATATCACCACCACCTACACCATCACTACATACAACACCACTACCTATACCACTACTACCTACACCTACACCAACACCACCTACATCACCACCACCTACACCAACACCACTACATAAGGTTATCCCGTGAATTATTTTGTTTTGGCAATAACATCATACCTTTTCGGCAGATACTAACGATATTTAAGACCCTAAGGTTGTTTTACATTCTCTTTCGAATAATTTATTTGCCACAGTCCTCCCAAAGTTAGCCAGGGTATTATTTGTCAATAATATCATAACTATTTAGTCGATTCTAACGAAATTTGAAACCCTTATGTTGTTTTATATTCTCTTTCTAATGGTATAATTGCCAAAGTCATCCTAAGGTTATCCCGGGAATTATTTGGCAATATCTTTATAACCCTTTGACCGATATTAACGAAATTTGAAATCCTTATGTTGTTTTACATTCTCTTTCGACTAATATAATTAGAAAAGGCCTCCCAAGTTTAGCCGGGAAATAACTGTGGAATAAAATCATAACTAGTCGACCCATTCTAACGAAATTTGAAACCCTTATGTTCTTTTACCTTATCTTTCGAATGATAGAATGGTCAAGGCCTTCCCAAGGTTAGTCCGGGAATTATTAAAAGTTTTGAAGGTCCTAAGGTCATAAATCAGAATAAGTGAGAGCACGTGACCTTTTGGCCAGCATACTTTGTTTTAAACTAACAATGCCTTTGCTTTTTTTTAAAGCTAGTAATGCCTCAGCCCTCTTTAAGATAATAATGCCTCAGCCTATTTTAAGCTAAAATGCCCTTGCTTTTTTAAAGCTAGTAATGCCTCAGCCTTTTTTAAGCTACAATGCCTGTGCCTTTTTAAAGCTAGTAATGCCTCAGCCTTTTTTTGAGCTAACAATGCTCGTGCCCTTTTAAAGCTAGTAATGCCTCAGACTTTTTAAGCTCGCAATTGCCTTTGCTTTTTTACAAGCCACAAAAATGGTATTTAGGTGGTACAAATACTTTATGAATGCCAAGTTGTGAATTTGTTTCATTTCTACCCCTGCCACATAACACACACTCACACCCTCAGTCATATCATTTTTCTTACCATAAGCTTCTCTTGCCCACTCGCTTCTCATTTTATACATCTTTCGCACACAACGGAGCATCCCTTTCAAGTTGTCCACTTATACTGTTTTCACTCGAGATTTTTATTTCTCCTTCCATTAACATAGTCTCTCTTCCATACACCAACGTTGACACCAGCATACTTTCATGCAGCTTCCTGGCAGATTCCACACTCACACCCTTACCATTCGATCATCCTCTAATCGTCCCAGAAATATCTCTATCATTTCATCTCAATCCCACATCCCATTATTCCACTATTTTCTGCATTCACTTTAAGCCCGCTTCACTTACACACCTTCATAAAAGTTTTGATCTGCATTTCAAAATTACCCTCACTCTAAGCCACCAAACATACATGCATCATCAATCTGTCTCTCCTTTCCCTCATTCCCATATGTACTTCTCTCAATACTCCACTCCATGAAGATATTAAACAGCCATGAAGCCATCAGTCAACCTTGTCTTACGCCCCTACGTATGTCAAACAATTCACTCTGGCTATCTTTCATCTTAACACTTTCTTTCAACATAAATATATACTCTTCATATCTTCCAATAGCTTACCACTCACTCTATACATTCTTAGCACCTGCCATAATACTTCTCTATCTACACGATCATTAACTTTCTCCATGAACCCAGCAATTTCCACTTCTTATCCCTCGTTTTACGGGGAAAAAGATAATATATTAGTTTAAAAAAAAATCTCATAACCTGTTTTTTTATTAATAAAATACATATGGAAAAAATAGACCAAATAATTTTTTTCGATATTTTTTCAAGAACCTTTTACGAATAATCCCCTTTTATCGAATATTTATTCAAAATTTAGTTATGAAGTTACTCTCTCTAAACGAGATCAAATCATATAATCAAGAAAGAAAATCCATTGTTTGCTCAGTGGTTTTTAACCGAGGTGTCGGGGCACCTTTGGGGTCCCGGGTGAGCCGGGTGAGCTCGGGAGCGATCAAGAAATAATTTTAAAAATGCCTAAATTGCACAAAAAATAGGTATTTCAAACAGTTTTATGTTGCATTGTACAACATAAAGCAACGCAAAGAGAAAGATTACAGACAGTGAAGGCAGAAATGAGAGATGCCTTGTCAACTCTACGTCCCAATATTACAGAATTATGTCCTTTTCAGCGAGCTCAAATTTCCCTTAAAACTTTAAAGGTAAGATTTATTTAATTTCAAATTCTTGTATTTTTTATTAAATTAGGTTAATAAATGTTAATCGTTGTTAATTTTGAAGTCGTTTCCACGTAATTAAGTATTTCTACGTACATTATTTTATATTGAGGTGCCACGGCTACTTCTAGATTGCAATTTGCAATTAGGTTGACACTATCATATAAAGCTTGAAAACCACTGGCTCAGCTTAACGAAGGGGAGAGAGAGGGAGAAAAAGAGAATGAGAAAGAGAGAGAGTAAAAGAGAATGAGAGAGGGGGAGAGAAAGATAGATAAATAGAGAGAGGGAGACACACACTCGCAGAGATGAGGGGGAACTGCTGAATATCTTTTTGTATATTAAAAATTACTTTATTTTCCTTAAAAAAACCATTAATTTTTTGACAACCGAATATATGTGCGCCGGTTTTAAGGGTGTAGGGAAAATTGTATTATTTAAATGTTTTCTTTCCTTTCTTTTTAATCGCCTACCTTAGTAAAGAGAGAGAAAGACACAGGACATGAAACCGCCCCGACGCCTAAGAATTCATGTGTAAGTTCGTGTGTCGTGTGTAAGTTCGTGTGGTTCATATGACCTAGTGTGGCCTTTAATCTTCTTTTTATTTTTATATTCTTATCTTTTTATTTTGGTATCGTATCCGATATTTTGAGCAGAATTAAAATTAAATTCTATTTTGTCATTTCGATTTGTTATATCCTCTTCCTTCTATTGTTATGTTTGTCTTTTTCCATTTGTAATGTCTGTCCTTTTCCTTATACAATGCTTTCATTTTCCTTCTACAATGTTTGTCCTTTTTATTTTACAATGCCTGTCCTTTGCTTTCTATAATGTATGTCCTTTTACTTTTACAATCTGTGTCATTTTCCTTATAGAAATTTGTCCTGTTCCTTCTATAATATTTGTCCTTTTTGTCTTGCAATGTCTGTCCTTTTTTTCTATAATGTCTATCCTTTTCCTTCTACATTGTTTCTCCTTTTCTTTCTACAATGTTTGTCGTTTTCCTTATATAATGTGTGTTTTTTTCCTTTTACAATGGCTATCCTTTTCCTTCAACAACGTCTATCCTTTTCCTTCTACAGTGTTTGTCCATATCCTTTTACAATATTTGTCCCTATCCTTTTATAATATTTGTCCTTGTCCTTTTACAATATTTGTCCTTTTCATTTTATATTTCTGTGTTGTAATATATTTTAACACTTTTGTAATGTACTTTTTAACTTGGCAGTTAAAAGAAATATGTATCATAATCTTGATAACCAATGCGCCCCTCCAAAAGTAGGAAGTAGGAAATAGATAAATATTTATGTAAAGATAAATGATAAAGAAAAAGATAAGAACCACTGGTCTGGGGTTTTCTTTTCTCTCCAAATTATTTATATTTATTGTACTGATTTTCCATTTCTGTTTATTGTTTTTTCTCTTTGTCCATTTTATAAACACTCCGGTTCTTAGCGCCCCGAGTAGTTTCATCTTTAGACTACTCGAACACAAAGCCTTTTCTATATTTTCACTTCCTTTAATTTCTCTACTTCCTGAAATTTTCGTTTTATTCTTATTTTTAATCTAAATAGATTTATAATTTTTTTTAAATAAAATCCATTCTCTAAATCATTTGTTTTCACGATTATGTTCGTGAGTGTATATATTTGTGCTCATTTCCTACCAGGTGCGTGTAAAAGTGGTTTGTACATGGTAGGCTTCATTAGCTTATTCAATTACAGCCCCTCGGAAGGTTCGTTGACCATTTTGTTAACCGACGCCGTGGCGACACATTATCAACAGTCTATATTTCATCATTTTTATTCATCTTATTTTTTCTTCGTTTCAATGTATTCATACGCACGTGCTTGTGTGTATGTGCCGGCATCTATGTGCGAGTCAACCCCAGAGCGAATTAGAAATGTCTACCCTCCTATCGTCTAGGCCAAGGGTGGGGAACCTTTTCATGCGTGGAGGCCACATTGAAATTTGCCGTTCGCACTGAGGCAGCAATTAATAAGTCTGCCCATTTTTTACTGTAATTTTAAATCTTTTGTTAATATTATTTAAATTTATAGCTAGCATGTATTATACATGCATTTTAAGACGAATAATTTATTCACTTACCTTTATAATAATTTAATGACTTCTTTGAGATTGCTTCTGGCAAGACAACATTGTGATATCTGGTTCTAACATGGTTTTAAGTTTTAATTCGTCCTCCAAATGCTCATCTGTCATCTGTGTTCTCAACGAATTCTTGATTTGTGTGAAGCATGAGAATGTGGATTCACAACAGTATGTCGTCGAAAAGCACGAGATCAATCGGCGAGCATGTTCGCGAAGGCGAGGGTATTCTACCGTTTTTTTTTCTAAATTCCAACGGGATCTTTCTTACTATCAAACACAGATTTCAGAATATTATCTTCCGACAACTCAATAATCTCCATTCGTAAATCTTCTGTTGCCTTTGATACATCAACTAAGTGAGGTTGAAAAGCTAGTTTCAGGGTGCCATCATGCTTTTCAAAGTCAATGAATCTTTCATTGTATTCTGTGATTAATGAGTCTAAAACTGATTCGTATTTTTCGAAAGATTTACAGTTATACTCTTCATTTTCATTAATGATTTTTTTTAACTGGGGATAGTTTTTTTTTTAAAGTTTCGGCTAAGCAAGAAGAGACTTGAAAAACGACAACTTCTTTCTAAATGCCAAAATCTTTTGCCACATATATAGAGATTTAGCTTTGCCTTGCAGCAAAATATTTAATTCATTTTGCTTTGTCATTATATCACATAGAAACGCATCATATTTGTGAACATTTGCATATGATAATTCACAATGTTGATTGTTTCCTTGAAAAAGTCAATTATTTGCGCTCGCAGAGATAGAATTTTGACTAATACTTGTCCTTGCGATAACCAACGCACTTTTGAATGATAAGGTAAATCTACACTGATTATCTCATCATCCATCATGAGCATTTTTTGAAACTGGCGATGACTCGTAGCATTTTCTTCAATGTAGTTCACAATACCTATAACCTTTTGCAAATTGTTATTAAAAATGACAGATTTGGCACAGAGATTTGTCGATGCAGAATGCAATGAAAAGAAATCAGTGCATTTGGATCTGAGAGTTCTCTTTTAAGATGTGCAATAAATCTTTCGTTCTTCCCAGTCATAGATGGAGTGCAATCTGTACACACACTCACCAAGTTAGTAAAATTTAGCTCAGCTTCATAACATTTATTTTTAAAGTTGTTAAAAATATCAATTCCTCGTGTCCTTCCCTTAAGGGTGCCCAAAGCAAGCAATTCTTTAAATAAATGAAAATCTTCAGTTACACCACGAACAAAATACAATAATTATGCTGAATCAGTTGAATTTGTTGATTCATCCAAAGCTATTGAGTAGTCTACATTTTTTTTTGGGGGGGAGGGATTATTTTTGAAGTTGCTCAGTTACATTGCGAGCTAACTCATGCTTCCGATCTGTATTTGTTCTTCTCGAAAGAGATACGTCCTCCGATTTCTTAACTCTATCGGGATCTAAGCATCTTACTACATCCACGATGCATTCCTTTATAAGTTCTGCATCGCTAAATGGCTTATCTTTTTTACCAAGCAAATATGATCTTTATAACTTGCCTCAGTCGTAGCAGTTCCTTGATGTAGGCCTAACACTGAATGGAATATTTGTTTTTGTTTTTGCTTTTCATCTTTTAATTTATTCAATGCCATCTTTCGAGCCTCACCCTCTAATTTTGCATATTTATTGTCCTTATGAGCAACATAGTGCTTGTGCGCATTGTATTTATTTATTTTTTAAATTACGGTATCACAGAGCAAGCAAGTCATTTTACCATTATTAAACACTACAAAAAATTGTAATTCCCATTCGTTAGTAAATACTCTATTTTCTTCTTGCAACATTCATTTTACTTTTTTAGACCTGATGTGGAGACAAAGGAAGAAATTTATTTAATCTGAAAAACGTAAATTATTGATTAATAGTAACAAGTAAGGCAGCGAAATAATCAAAACAAATAGCACACACAATAGCACAACATCTGAAGTACGCTGTACAATGTTGGTCACCATATTATATTAAAGACATTAAAGAAATTGAAGAAGGATGACAAAACTAGTACCTGATTTAAGACGAATTGATTATGTAGAACGATGTAATTTAATGGAAGTTGTTTGTTAGAAATGAGGAGAGTACGAGGTGACCTAATTGAGAAATTTAAAATACTGAAAGGCTATGAAAATATTGATTTTAAGTTATTTTTTTCAATTGAGTGAGTTGCACACAATATCCAATAACTGTAAATTAGTGAAGAGAAGACATTGGAGAACTACATTGAGGGGAAACAGTTTCAGTGTAAGGAGAGTAAATGGGTGGAATTCACTCTCTGAGGAGGTTGTGACGGCCCAGAGTATTGGCCAATTTAAAAGTAGATTAGACCAAATTGAATGGTTCACAAGAGATTAATTGAGAAGCAGTATTTTTCTTATATATTCTGAAGTTATTTGAAGAGAAAAATTTTTTAGGTGTTTTATGTCTGTACATCTGTGTATGCATATATGTTATATACAGATAAAAAAAATTCAACAATAAAGCATACATCCAACTCAAGTACTTAAGTGAGATGGGAGTACGAAAAGACTTGTTCTTGCCTCCCATAGGATCGAACTAGGTTAGCATGAAGTAGGTAAGCATCGATACACGGACACACATGAACGAACACCACCACTGAAATCAAATAACTGACTGACATTCGCCAAAAATGTTCTTAACAACCGATTCTAGGCCATTTTGCCAGTTCAGTTCTCTCACCTACGACATATATACTTGTTTTTGAATGTTTACTTGTGCACCTTCACGATTATTTATTAGTTCTTGGCTAAGAGTTTTTAAAGTTATTTTAATCCACTTATTTCCTTATAGATCTCTAATTGGTTGTAATGTTTTCCATTTCAATGGTTACGTTTTTTGGTTTGAACGAGTGTTGTGTGAATGAAAAGTATAGAAATTGAGAAGGTGAGTATCCGTACATTTTTTATTCAACCTTACAAATCCTCTGCTAAACTCTTTTAAATTTGATATATTGCTATATTTTATGTCTTTTTTTGATTTGCTGAAAGACGGGTCACTTGTTTCAATGTCTCAAAAATTAACACCTATAAAGAACAAAAACAAAAGAGGTAGGGATTTAAAACCACGTTAGGGTTTCAGTTTTCTCATGTTTTTTTCTCAGCTTAATAACGGCCTAACACACAGTACGCCTTGACCTCACCCTTTTAAGAACAGGCGTGTATAAAATATAACTAAAAGTAATTAGAAAAAGGAGAATTTATAGCTCCAAAATGAACTACTTATTTGGGGAAATCGATATCTTATGAGCGCAAAAAGAAAGAAGAAAATAAGTGGTTATAAATAGACTAATTTCTCATTTGTAATATTTTTGTTAAAAAAATCGCCGAGCAAAACTTCATTTTAGTTTTTAATTACTTCATTTTCATTAACACTTTCGCAATAAATTGCATTTATGTTAGATATTAACGTTGTGTGCGTGTGCGATTTATATAACGCAACAAGAGGAGTATGTTGGTATACCTAAAGGGAAATTAGTTTCCCACATTGTGTGCATCAAAGCACGTAATTTTTGCGCGCAGAATAAGGATCGGATAAGGAGTCTAAAAATTACTGTGCGTAATCACCAATAATTTTGTGCTATTTTGTACTATTTACTCGAGAAGGGAAGCGAATATTGTGTTATCCAAGTGCCAATTTAAGAGATGAAGCTTTGAATTAAGGACGTATGTTACGTCATGCCAAATACATTTTATAAATCTTGGTGTGTAACGTAAATTAAGACGTGATCAACTCCACCCATTTGGTGTGTAAGTGTGAGCCATGGCTTGCCTAGAAAGTGATTTGTTTTTTACCAAATAAACGCTGTAATTTGTTCTACCGGTTCTTTCTTTGGTTGCTATTATGTGTTTGTGTTTTAATTCAGCCACCCAGAGTTTGATATAATTAGGATAGCCAATTAGTATGAAGATGCATCTGTTAAAGTTTAGGATTTACAATATAGCCATTTTAGATCTAGATCTAGCTACTTTTTAACAAAATAATAAAACAAATAAGCTTAATATAGCTAAATCTAACTACTATTCTTTCTATTTTCTCCTATTAACTAGTATAGAAAAGCTAATTTCTAGCTATATTTTCAGTGATTCCTGCGATAAAATCGAATTTTGAGTTGCTAACCCTAGTTCAGGTACATGCTCGGAAACTAGATGGTTAGATTGGGTCGGGTTCGTACAATTTTGTGCTCTGCGGCACAAAATCATTTGCATGATCCCGAAGAATCTTCAGAACAAAATATGTCACATACATTCAATTATTTGACCTAATTCAGAGCAATTAATATTCATTCAAATGATATGATTCATCATTATTTACACCTTTTATTAGTATATAAAACACATAATTGACGGTAATTGGATAAACAAAACATTAAACAATGATCGATTTAATACTTAATTTTGTAATCGTATTTCTTTAGGCAAAAACTGACGAGGACCTCTCAGACGAAGCGTTTGAAGAGTGTTTCGTGAAATGGTGTAAAGTTAGGGCAGGGTTGCGATTGGAAGCTACAGAAGTCGCCTGAACGTATCTTTGTTCTCCAACGAAGGTTGGTCCCGTTGTGGAGTTTTGGTACCCTTATAAAACACATGCTGACACTCCGAGATGAACCTAAGTTAAAATTTCCGAAAACAACAACATGCTCAACATTATGAATCTTTTATAGACAGCATTATCGGAACTACCATAAGCTATAAATTAATATCGAGGAACCCATTAAAACTATGCCTAGGGAGATTGTTGGTAAAAACAGCCAAAGAAATATCACTCCATCTTAAAAAATAGTAAACGAACTGTTAAAATCACTTTGTAAAATTCTCAAATTATCTAGTAGCAAGAAAATAGTTCCTAAGGAGTCCAAATAAGCAAATGTAACATCAATTTTGAAAAAAAGCAGAAAAAAAATCCTGTTCATTTTTGTCCCATTTTCCTTACTTCATTCGTTGCTAAAACCTCTTGGAGTCCAGAGTGTCAAGCATCTGAAGTTAAATATCTTAATAAATGACTCGCAGAACGGCTTTCGACGCGGTTGCTCATATCTACATAAATAATTTGTTCGATTGTAGTTTATCTTGACTTAAAAAGTATTTTGACACCGTTGTAGTCAAAAAAGTGCAGATAAAGTTAAAACAGAAGGAATAGGAGGCAGAATATTAAAATAGATGAAGACCGAGTTGAATTGTAGGTGGAGAGTTGTCACTGGAAATAATTCATGATCGGCTTGAGTCGAAAGTGGTCTTCTTAAGGGATCTGTTCTCGGACCTTTGTCTTCTTTTGTTTTGTTTTTTATCCTCTAGGAGGGTGCCCTATGTAGACTGCTGTACTTAATTCCTAGAGAAGCAGAAAATAGGGAAGGTTTGACTTGAACTCTTTGGCAATGCCTGGTAAAGCTGGTGTGTTCCCCTTTTCCCTATATCCAACCACATTTTCTACAATTACCTTCACTTTATTTTTTCTACCTGCAAGAGGGGGAATTATGTAAATGATCGAATGCCACTGTATAACTGAAACCTGGAAGAAAAGCATGGTATCTAGGTCCGTGTACCCGTATGGGAAGTACCCCAAAATTTTGAGACTACCATTTTTTATATAAGAAAATTAATAGAACTTATCAATGATGTTCCTTCTTCTTCAGGACTATTACAATTCGTTTTTGCAAGCTGAGGAGTAAATATTTGATGGTATCTTGATTGATATTGCTCCACTTATATACAAAATAATCACCCGCATCTGCTCACAATTCAAAGGGTTTTGTTTATCAACCAGCAGCACGATTATCGCCAACAAATTCTCTATTGGGTTCAAATCTGGCGAATTCCCGGGTCAAGGTCCTGAAAGTTTGATGTTACTTTCATCCAAGAACTTTGTTATTGCGTTTGCTTTTAGACAAAGTGCACCATCATGCTAAAATATGCAGTTATATTCCCAAAAATGGTACGGAATGTTCGGAAAAGGTACTAAGGAAGCACGTTTTGCTACCATTTCGAGCTCATGGTAGTGTTCTTGGACAAAATTGTTAGTGCTCCGATCCCTTATATGAGAAGCAGCCCCAGACATGGAGAGTTTGATCCTCTTTACGAGTGATCTTCCAGAAGCTCCAGACAAGCGGAAGTGACCTTCATCTCAGAATATGACTCCCCCCCCCCCCTCTTCAACCGTCCATTCTTTATATTTCCTACAAAAGTGGGGCCTATCTGTAAGGTTCTTCTAGGTGATATAAGGATTCTTCTCTGCCCTTCTCGACTTGACATTCTTGTTGAAAAGGTCTCCGCCTGACTCTGCGCGCTAAGGCGTTCGCACCTACCTCTTTCCAATCGTAAGCAAGTTGGTACTGGAGGTAACCCAATCCTTGTTGAGCTGAGAGCTTAAGAGGAGGGGATCTTTTATGTTTATTTGAAGCTTTTGGGCATCCAGAATACTTCTCCATTGGAGTTTAACCAGTCTTTTAAAATCATTAATGATCATAAAGATGGTGGTCCTTGATGCAATGACATTAGCAACTATCTCCTTGCATTTTAGGCCAATTTGTTGGTGCAAAGCAACATTGCAACATGACTTACGGAAGAGGAACTGATTCGTGATGCTAGTAATAATAATAGAACTAGGCAGGTGCCTTTACTTGAGTCTATCCGACCGAATGACTTAATTAATTCCCTTATAATATTTACCTTCGTTTATTTATAGTTCCCTTGCTTAAGGGAGCGTGAACTTTTTTTTCTCAAGGCACGGGGCGGAGCTAATGATCGGAAAAACCATTTGTTAGTCTCTTCATTGGCCGTTGGGCGGAGCTACCAGAAGTGTTTGCATTCCTACAGTAGCTATACACATTTTCAGACCGGGCTGACAAATCCTATCAAGATACGACAGTTTATTTTCGTTTGAAACACTCACGAGTATTCAACCGGTCAAAGCATCTATCACTCTGCATTTGCTCGGCTCCCCTTTTATCAAGCATCGGTATCTTTTCGTCCCGCAGCTGCTCCTTTGTGTATATATGCATTAGTGTGGATGCGTGGGAAATCAGTTATTCGCTCTCCTCTCTTATGCCTTTCCTAATAAGTGTACAGTTGTGATATAAGTATTTCTCTATTTTACCTTGGTTTACTATTTATTACATGGCATATTACCTAATTAATTGATGCGTGTGCTCAATTTAAGGATTTCATAGATCCACCAAGCACTCATTTGTAGGGGTTCCTCACTGGACCTACCTATCCTGCAATTCGAGTGCAACAGGCCTATTTTCTTTGCAATCTAAATGCAACAAAAAAACTCCCCTCTGACTTATGGAATAACATAGATAAATACGTACTAGGTATCCACTAGGGGTAGACAACCTGTTGTATTAACACTGCTATACTCTTACATGGCTAGGATATTCATTAACATATATATATTTTTACTCAACAATACGGGCATTTTTATTAGCCTCTATGATTATACTATATTCCACAATTATAATACATGTTATATATTTACCTAACAATCGGGCCTTTAAACTAGCCTCTATGATTACACAAATGTTGCAATTATGATACATGACATATATATACACTTTGGTTTGCAGGAAAGTTACAAAATATTGAGGCGGGCGAATATTTTTGCCTCTTTCCTTTCTATTATAATAAACCGTGGCAATGCAATGATCTTAACCGGATTCAAAGGTAGAGAACAGATGGGTCTCTGGCAAACAAAACTCGTCTCTCAGAACATGAAGACATCCGGCTTGTCGTTGTACTCCCTGGTGCCGTTACAAGGCTTTATAGAGTTCCAATGATACTCATTTGTGAGGCTTCGTGATAGAATCTATCATGCCTTGCAACGAACTTTTGTTTTATTACTCACATGGATGAAACTATATTATTTTCAAATAATGTTATATCTATTATTGTTTCACATTAATTATTATTACTATTATGCATAGGCAAACGCTATACATAATTATCTTCATACGAGGGGCGGTCAATAAGTTTTGCGAATCTGTAGGGCAAAAAAGAGGAATGGGGATGGCTGTTTGTGGGGGTGTTAGGACAAGTTATGACAAGTCAGGACCTGCAGCCGCACGCTCCTGCCTCGTATATTTAAGAAGCAGTAGCTGATCGCAGATCCTCAGTCACCAATTTTTCAACAATGGAGAAGGTTGAGCACCGCGCAGTGATCAAATTCTTGTCCAAGGAAGGCAAGAATGCAAAAAAGATCCATGAACGCATGGTTTCAATGAACACCGACACCGCCCCTTCCTATAAAACCATTGCTCGCTGGAATGGGGATTTCCACCATGGTCGTGAGTCCCTTGAAGATGACCCCCGTCCAGGAGGCCCGTCAGACGTGACCAACGAGGACAATGTGGCCCGTGTGGAGAGGATCATCCTCGAAAATCGACGAGTGAAGGTCGAAGAAATCGAGCGAGAACATGGAATATCACATGGAAGTGTTATCAACATCATCCACGACAAGGTCTCTGCCCGTTGGGTCCCTAGAAACCTCACGCCCCATAATTGACTTCAACGTCATCAAAGTCCACAAGGCCAGAGTTGCACAAGCTGCCCTGTGCCAGTGAGGGTTCGAGGAGCACAACCATCGCTCCTACAGTACAGATCTGGCCCCTAGTAACTATTTTTTATTCCGCCAGCTTAAGGCTGCACTGCGTAGACGCCGGTTTGGGGACGATGAAGATGTCCAGCTCACCGTCTAGGAGTGGATTGAACAGCAGTCGGGAGATTTCTGGTTGTCGGGAATTCGAAGCCTCAGGGACAAGTGGCGCAAGTGCATTGAAGTCGAGGGTCGTTATATTGGAAAATAATAAAACACTTTTCCTCATATCTCGTTTCCTTATATCCGAATTGCAAAACTTATTGACCACCCCTCGTATATATAAGTGGTAAACGAATTGATGAATGCAAACATATATATATATATATATATATATATATATATATATATATATATATATATATATATATATATATATATATATATATATATATATATATATATATATATATATATATATGTATATATATATATATATATATATATATATATATATATATATATATATATATATATATATATATATATATATATATATATATATATGTGTATATATATATATATATATATATATATATATATATATATATATATATATATATATATATATATATATATATATATATATATATATACATATATATATATATATATATATATATATATATATATATATATATATATATATATATATATATATATATATATATAATTAGTTAAAAGGCCATGTTGTATGCAGGTTCTGTGGCAGCGTTATTAATTTTAACTTGTATTTTCTTAATATTTCTTACAAGCTTTTTAACGGGGTCTTCGAGGCGAGAAAAAACATCCGCGAATGAAATTCTTTATTCCTAGACCACTTTCAAGTATGTTAGGTCATCTTCAGGGAATGAACAGAAATGGAATTATTAAAAAAAAAATTACATTATATATAGTATTTCTACGCGAACATAAGTATTACAAAAATTGGCCAATCATGGCGCGGGAAACTTTTAAGGGGAAACTAAGGGTTATTTGTCACTCCGATCTAGTTCTCTGGCAAAGGAGGCAAAGGAAAATCAAGTTTGAAAACGTGCTTCTTTTAACGGCGGTCAACTCGGAGACGCCGAGATGTCGGGAGTATGGTTTTCGGCTGAAGTTGCACGTTAATTGCCGGTTTCTTCGTTTGAATGATGACGGCTTCGGCCATCCGCAATCTTCTGAGATTTTGAAGTCTCATGATGATTGGGGTGTCCTGATTCAGTTTTTCATGGATTAGGGTAGTGGTATGAGATTGGGCATGTTTTTTAATCTCGCCATCTTGAAGGTGAGCTGTCAGTCGCCCTAACAAGGTTGTGGAGGTCACGCCTATGTACTTTGAATTGCGGTGTTCGCAGTCACCGACTTTGCACAAATATTCGTACACGACGTTAGTCTCCTAGAGTAGGCTCGTTGGAGGGAGACAGCTATTCTTCATGATAAAACTACTTGTTTTCTTGGTCTTGTAGTATATAGTTAGATGAATATCCGTATTAGGGTCGGTTGGGTCACGTTACGATAAGGAATGGGTTTGAGAGCCTTTTCGTCTTCATGGTAGCCGGTGTTCATATTGGCCTTGTAATAAAGGTCGATATTACTCTTCTTCGGAGTAGACCTGACGCCAGGGCCAGCAGCCAAGTTCATTTTCTCTTTCATGATGGCCTCGAGGGATTCTTGTGGGTAGCCGTTGTTAACGAGAACTCGGCAAACCCTCTTAAGTTCGTGATCAACAGCTGTCCACGAGGATGAATGAGAAATTGCCCTGTTAACTAAGGCAGTGATGACTGAGCAGTTTTAAGGAGTTATAAAAAAGTAAGGGGACTATATAGAGAAGAAATGTTATTTTACTCGAGGTTAGCAGTACATACCATTATAAGCCCTAAGTTCTGAAAATAATGTCATGAAGATGGCGGCCGTTGGCGGCTGTTGGAGTCAATCTCTGAAGTTTCGTACAGCACGTTCGCCCATACTGCGGGGTATGGCGTTAACTTCTTTAATAATCCGCTCCCTTAGCTGTGGTAGGGTGTGATGGCGACGTTTAAACACCTCTTCTTTCAGATATCCCCAAAGAAAGAAGTCACGACTGCTCAAATCAGGTGACCCTAAATCACCTCTCAGAGACACCAGACGTCCGGGAAACATTCGTCTCAAAACATTGAGTGAATTTCAGGCTGTGTGAGCTGTAGCCCGATCCTGCTGGAACCACACGTCCCCCAATCCCTCATCTTCAACAATCTCCTCCTTTCTGGGCTGCAGAAAATTGTGCAACATTGAGACATAACGTTCGGAATTCACGGTCACGGTCATTCCTTCCTCCTCAAAGAAGTACGGGCCTATCACGCTAAATTGTGATATGGCACACCACACCGTTAGTTTAGTGTAATGTTGCGGTATTTCCTGGATAATTCGGGGGTTATTTTCAGCCCAGAAACGGAAATTTTGCTTATTTACAGCCTCACAGAGGTGAAAATGTGCCTCGTCGCTACTGAAGAAAGCTGCCTCGGAAGCGATTGTGCAAGCATGTTTTCACACAGATTTTGGCGGTTGGAAGAGTCTGCTTGGTTCAATTCTTGAGCCATCATTATTTTGTAGGGATGGAAATTCAAATCCATATGTAGAATCCTCCTCAAAATGTGGTCGGAAATTACCAAAGCAACAGCATGCCTTCGAGCAGAACGTCTCGGCGACTGCACGATCGCTGCTCTCACCATCTCTACATTTTCTGGTGTTCTGATAAGCCTGCGTCAGCCATATGTATCTCTTCTTAGTGTGCTACCAGTTGCCTCCACTGCCTAACCCAGGACTGAATTATGTTCACCTGAGGTACGGCATCGTTGCGCGGAATTGTGAACCGTCGCCGAAAAGCTCTTTGCGTCGCAATCACAAATTGATTGTTCTCAAAATACGCGCGCACGGCAAAGCCGCGATGTGCTCCCATCTCCCATCCACACCATGTTTGCTACTGAAATGGGGATGTCTACGGAGCAGAGCGAAACCACGCGCACCTCCCTCCTCCTTCCTCCCCCCGAGCATTGACTCCTCAAAACTCAAAACTGCTCAATCGGTTCTGCCGCCCCCTTTATATATATATATATATATATATATATATATATATATATATATATATCACATAAGGAGTTATTTTTATTTAGTATGCAAACCGCAATTTCACTCTTATATAATTTGTACGTGCATAATTATTCGCCTACCTATCACAAGCAAAATAGAATTATCATGGTACTCATCTGTGAGGTTTCAATCCTGAACCTATTATGCCTTGCAATTGACGCTTACAAAACTTGCGTGTGCGTAACACACTATCTCGCTTTCGAATGATCCAAAGCATATTGAGCAAACTCCCTTTTTTTTATTAATATATATACCAACTATGTTCACTTACCTTTCCATAATTTATTTACTGGCTTTGTACATTTTACTTCGGTCTAGCAAAACCGATATTCTTTCTACATCACCGGGCATTTACTGTTCACCTCTTTAAAAAAAAAACTAAATTTAGGCGGTTAAATTGATTATCACTGGAACACTTTCTACGTTTGTTATTAATAAATTATTTAAAAATTGTACTCGAACGTATGGTGTGAGTGTGTGTCTTCATCTTGCTCCAATGAGGCCTGCAGAGGTCCGGTGCGTAGAAATACGTCCTTCTACCATTCCGATTGCTGCTTCTTCCTAAAGGAAAGGCCAATGATGATGGGGCTTGCAAAGACGGTTTCTTATTAGGTTCACGGTAGGTTTGATGACGTCTTCGTTGGCGACGTCCGTATCCTCTCGTCCTACTTGGCGTCGGTCCGATGCATCCATATTCTTCTCCTTGTCACCTTCACTGTCCGACCGAAGGGGCCACCAGTTTGTGGTCCTCGATGTTATTGCGCTTTTCGATGGTGACCCGACCTAGAACTGAGGTAGCAACTCTATATTTCCGATGGAGAATTCGCCAAACTCCTTCTTCTTCCACTCCATCCTTCGAGGGGTCACCGGTCATGGAGCCTACCTCCTTGGAGAGGAGCACCCCATAACCGGCGACAAGCCCTACCTCTTCAGGCATACTTAATGTTTAGGCTGGATGCAGGACTACGGGACGCTGATAAAAATAATAGGGGATTTATGAAAGTATGCCTGTACTTGTGTCTATTTGTCCAGTTTTACTTAACTAATTGCCCTATATAATATTTACGTTCGTTTATTTATTGTTCCCTTGCTTAAGGGGGCGTGACCTCTTTTTTTCTTCTCAAGGCGCGGGGCGGAGCTAATGATCGGAAACGCATTTGTTAGTCTCTTCGTTGACCATTAAGTGGAGTTACCAGAGGTATGTGCGTTTCTATAGTAGCTGTACACATTTTCAGACCTAGCTCTGGCAAATCCTATCAAGATACGACAGATTATTTTTCGTTTGACACTCTCACGAGATTTCTACCGGTCAAAGCATATATCTCTCTTCATTTGCTCGGTTTCCCTTGTTATCAAGCATCGGTATCTTTTCGTCCCGCAGCTGCTCCTTTGTGTGTATATATATGTGTGTGGGCGCGTGGGATACCAGTTATTCGCTCTCCTCTCTTATGCCTTTCCTAATAAATGTACAGCTGTGATTTAAGTATTTCTCTATTTTATCTTGGTTTACTACTTATTACATGGCATATTACCTAATTAATTAATGAGGCGCTAATTTCAGGATTTCATAAATCCACCAAACACCCATTTGTAGGGGTTCCTCACTGGGCCTACCTATCCTCCAATTTGGGTGTCACAAGCCTACTTTCCTTGCAATCTGAATGCCACAGGGCTACCAATTTTACTATTCTATCGCTTTTCTTCGCTCGGAGCTCGATTACAGATGCGAGTTTTATGGAGCCGCAGCTGAGCGTGAATTGCGGAAGGTGGACGCGACCCACCACAGCAATTTCTGTTTTGCGACCGGTGCTTTACACATGTTCCCTATTGACAGCCAATTTGTCAATGCTTGGGATATTCCACTTGCTGTGCGCCGTGCAGAGCGAATGAAAACTCGCACTGATGATGGTGCCTTTGAGTCCACGAGGACTAGGGAACCGGACCAGAGTTTCGAGCTTCACCACACTAACTAAATGGCAGGAATCGGGTCAGCTTTGGGCCTGCCTGGCAAAGAATATGGAAGACGGTCGACGAGAACCTAAAGCTGCTCACCATCACGCCGTGACTATTCTCGTCAACCTATCACCCAATGTCCCTAAGGATTTAGGTTGTCTTGTCATCTCCGAATCGGAGTTTGTACGCGCGGGCCCAGTGCCTCTCTCAGTCATCAACGGTTATTATTGCTTCTGCAGCTGATCTCGATATATGCCGCCAAGAGACGACAATCATACCTCAAGCCTTTCGACATTAATGCTAGATAATTCCTGCGATAATTCGATGTAGCTCTCGGGCAGGTGGCGTCTCTGTTTCTGCCAATGGCGCCACCCGCGAGGTTATCACGTTGACCCTTTTCGCCAAGCCTCTTCTCCCAAAGCTTCCAAAGCAACGGGAGAATTACATTCGAGCTTATTTTACACCAAGTCCTGGCACGCTGGAGCCGTGCCAGTGTGCACATATGTCGCTGTCTGTTATCACGGCCGAGCTAATAGTAATACACAACTAGTTACGAGAGATTATGCATCATGCCCGGTTCAGAGATGAAATTGTGATTTATAACGACTCTCAGAGCGCTCTGAGTGCTATCGAGGCATTGAAATCGCCGCCCCCTTTGCTTTGCGTTATCCGTGACACCATGTGTTTTTATGGTTTCTTTTTGGTCTTCGTTGTTTTTTTGCTGTTTTGTTGGTTTGAGTTGCTCTTTTTTGTTTTGTTGTTTAATATTAGCCTATTTGTAAGCTAGGTTGTTGCGATGTGGGGTATTGCTGAGTATCTTAAAGTTTTCCAACCTACTTTCACATATAATTTTATGTGGTCTCGTATGGGTGAGGGGGTCTGGTTTGTTTAGGACCAGCCCGGTGCAGGTCAACCTACTCCGAGATATATTAGCACAATCATAAATATGCCTGATGTCCCAGTGATAAGTGTCGTAACTTTTGTATAACACCTTCGCGGCAATAAATATTCCCATATAAATCTCAGATATGGATTTTTTCTAATCAGTCGACGCCTGCGGGAGGAAATAATTCCGGAATCCAAAAGTCTGCGTTTCATGACCAGTGTCAGTGTTGCCGTTTATTTTGAAGTAATTTAGTTTATTTTTTAAAAGTTGAGTCGTTTTTTTTACATTTAGTTTATATTCTTATTCATCTAGTCTTAATCTAGTCTTTTTTATTTTTTAATTTCTTTTTTTTAATTGTCTAAATTATTAATTGAATACCTAAATTTCGTGACTGATTGCCGCGCATTTATGACTCAATAGCTTATTAACGTTAGTCGTAAGGAAACGTTTAGTAATCACGCATTTGCGCCATATTAGTGGAAAGTGCTACAAAACAGTCTGTAAAAAACTTGCTAGTCCATTATTATTGATAGATAAATTCATACATCCCATACAACAATGCCAAAACAATCAAGTTACAACCAATAAATTTAGAAAAGAATGGTTAAAGGACTCTTTTTGTAAAGACTGGTAGTTAGAACTGCTAAATAATGTGACTAGGGCATATTTCAAATTTTGTAGACTCCCATTTCGTGCAAAATATGCAGATATCAAGCAGCATGCTAATTGTTAATACAAAGAAACATTTATCTCATGGCTCTCTCAACGTATGCAAAGTTAGATTTTGATAAGAAAACTGACACGTGTAACAATACCCCTTTGGCAGAAGTGAGGTATGCTTTATTCATTGCTGAACATTGTTCTATTAATACTTGTAATCACTTGATTAATTTCTGTAAAAAGTCATTTTTAGATTGTAAGATTGCTGGAGACATGAAGCTTCATCGATCAAAGTGTACCTCTATAATAAAACATGTCCTATATCCTCATTTTATATAGGAATTGATGATGATATTGATGAAGCCGTTTACAGTATTCTCATAGATGAATCTACAGACATAAGCATTACAAAGTATTTAGGTATAGTCATCATTTATTTTAGCATGTCGCAAAAGAAAATAGTGTCAACATTTCTTGCATTAGCTCCAATTGAAGAGTGTTCAGCTGAAACACTAGTAAGTGTTGTAAAATCTACTTGAGAAAAGTACAATTTAGATATTAAGAAATTAATTGGAATAGGAACAGACAATGCAAGTGTCATGACTGATGTGAACAATGGTTTTCATGCCAGACTGAAACTAGAGCAACCTTCTTTAATACTTATAAGATGTACGTGCCATTCTCTACAATTAGCTACCTCAAAAGCTGCGGGAGACACACTTCCTCGGCACTTATATTTTATAGTTAGTGACACTTATAACTGGTTTTCAAGATCACATTCAAGACACCTAGCTTATAAAAAACTTTATAGCTTGATTAATGATGGCCACAGACCCTTAAAAATAGTTAATGCATGCAACACTCGATGGTTATCAATTGCATCTGTTGTAAATCGAATCTGTGATCAGTGGGTTAAACTAAAATGCCATTTTGAAATTACTCGAAATGTATAAGGATGTTACAATGCAGAAATGCTGTACAATGCTTATACTAATGAAAAGAATTTGGTATATTTTTCTAATATTTGAAAAATATATCAAATGAAGTAAACAGAGTTAATCTCTGTTTTGAATCAAATACTGCTGATCCATATAAAAGGCCTTGTTTACCTTATAGAAAGCCTTTTAAAGCAAATATTAATTCTTATAAATCAACTTTATACTTTTACTTGCAACATTGATGAAAATCTAGATCCAAATCTATATTGAATCTTAAGGAAGAAGAAACCAATGTTATTAAAAGTAGATGCAGAATGTTTGCTATCAGGCTTGTCTAAGAAATTAGGCAGAAAGTTCCTGAAAATGTTAAAATCTTGAAAGAAATGTCCACTTTTTCAATTTTAAATGCCTTGAATGCATCAAAAGAACCTATAACAGAATTGTTTGAAATGTTCCACATAGATCCAAATGATATAAGCCAAATAGAACGTCAATGGAAAACTTTAACTCTTGTTCAATGGGTCAATACACAAAAACTCTGGACAGAAGTTTCATTGCATGTAAATGCTAGTGGATTTAATCCTTTCAAAGAATTGGCAATCTTTGCCATAAAGATTCTTACCATACCACACAAAAATGCTGAAGGTGAAGGAGTTTTTAGTATAATGAACATTGTAAAATGGAAGCAAAGAAATAAAATGGGGCATCAACTTCTAGTTGCAATTTTAACAATTCGTGCTGGGCTGAAGAGAATTGGAAAGGATTGACATACATTAATTATCCGAGATTCTAGGAAAAACCATGAAATTTTCTTCTCAAAACTTAGAAGAGAATGAAGAAATTGAAGAAGAAAATTTAGAAGAAGCATTAGTTCAATTTAGTTGTTAACCAATTTTAAATAAAGGTTGTTTTTTTTTATTTTTGAGTTTGGTCATTTTTAGTCTTTTTCTAAACCTTATCTGGTTATGTTTGGTATCATGTAATTGGCAACCTTGATCATTCATTTTCTAAAAGATATCAGATTCGAGATAAACCGTTGTCATGGAAACCGGATAAGTGAACTGCCCGCCAATGTAAGTGTGCGAACATATTAGGCGCGCACCGAAGCTTGATCGTTATCCCACTGGTAATTAATAAAATACCTTTATTTATATTTTTAAGGAGTGAAATACTCTTTGAAAAACTAAAGAACATCATTAATACTTTATGAACTTCCATTCAGCGGCTTTTGTAGAGCTTCAACTCTCGTAGTCTGGAGTTTATAAGTTCTGAGAGCTTGTGGTGTCTCCCACCACGCTAAGCGTATGATATTAAGCAATTGTGTCTAGAATTCTCCACACATCTCCTATTCGGTTCACGTGAAAGGAAATGACTTGGCCATAGGATGTCGTTCGATGCTCCTTAGGTCCTTCAATTCTTTTGTTATTTTAAGAGTATGAAAAAGAGCCTCATCTCTCATGAATAAAAAAGATTCTTTTTCAAACTGACCATTTGACAACACTGGTACAAGTCCTTCTTTAAGAATGAAACGGTATTTTCGAAGTTGATATTGCTAACATCCCCAAACTGAACTTCCATCATTTCAAATTGATTACCACACCATAACAGAAAAGCCACATTTTCACCGTTGATTGTAACTTGTTTATGTCAAACTTTTGTAATGGTAATCTCCAAACTCATAAACGTCCACTGTCTGAAAATTGAGCAAACCCAGATTAAGAAAAAAAATATGTTGTAGGAAAATTCTAAGGCTTGTAGGTAATTGATCAACCAATTCATTCCTCTTCTAAAATCTTGTCGTTAATTTCTCAACCAAGTCATTCCTCTTCTAAATGCTTGTCAGTAATTGATCAACCAAGTCATTCCTCTTCTAAATGCTTGTCAGTAATTGATCAACCAAGTCATTCCTCTTCTAAATGCTTGTCAGTAATTTATCAACCAATGTATTCCTCTTCTAAATGCTTGTCAGTAATTGATCAACCAAGTCATTCCTCTTCTAAATGCTTGTCTGTAATTGATCAACCAATTCATTCCTCTTCTAAAAGTTTGGCGGTAATTTATCAACCAATTCATTCCTCACCTAAAGGTTTGGAGGTAATTTATCAACCAATACATTCCTCTTTTAAAGGCTTGTCGGTAATTGATCAACCAATTCATTCCTCTTCTAAAATCTTGTCGTTAATTTCTCAACCAATTCATTCCTCTTCTAAATGCTTGTCTGTCATTGATCAACCAATTCATTCCTCTTCTAAAAGTTTGGCAATAATTTATCAACCAATTCATTCCTCTTCTAAAAGCTTGTCGTTAATTTCTCAACCAATTTATTCCTCTTCTAAATGCTTGTCTGTAATTGGTCAACCAATTCATTCCTCTTCTAAAAGTTTGGCGGTAATTTATCAACCAATTCATTCCTCACCTAAAGGTTTGGAGGTAATTTATCAACCAATTCATTCCTCTTTTAAAGGCTTGTCGGTAATTGATCAACCAATTCATTCCTCTTTTAAAGGCTTGTCGGTAATTTATCAACCAATTCATTCCTCTTCTAAAATCTTGTCGTTAATTTCTCAACAAATTCATTCCTCTTCTAAATGCTTGTCTGTAATTGATCAACCAATTCATTCCTCTTCTAAAAGTTTGGCAGTAATTTATCAACCAATTCATTCCTCTTCTAAAAGCTTGTCGTTAATTTCTCAACCAATTTATTCCTCTTCTAAATGCTTGTCTGTAATTGGTCAACCAATTCATTCCTCTTCTAAAAGTTTGGCGGTAATTTATCAACCAATTCATTCCTCACCTAAAGGTTTGGAGGTAATTTATCAACCAATACATTCCTCTTTTAAAGGCTTGTCGGTAATTGATCAACCAATACATTCCTCTTTTAAAGGCTTGTCGGTAATTTATCAACCAATTCATTCATCTTCTAAAGGCTTGGCGGTAATTTATCAACGATTCATTCCACTCATAAATGCTTGTCTGTAATTGATCAACCAATTCATTCCTCTTCTAAAAGTTTGGCAGTAATTTATCAACCAATTCATTCCTCTTCTAAAAGCTTGTCGTTAATTTCTCAACCAATTTATTCCTCTTTTAAATGCTTGTCTGTAATTGGTCAACCAATTCATTCCTCTTCTAAAAGTTTGGCGGTAATTTATCAACCAATTCATTCCTCACCTAAAGGTTTGGAGGTAATTTATCAACCAATACATTCCTCTTTTAAAGGCTTGTCGGTAATTTATCAACCAATTCATTCCTCTTTTAAAGGCTTGTCGGTAATTTATCAACCAATTCATTCCTCTTCTAAAATCTTGTCGTTAATTTATCAACCAATTCATTCCTCTTCTAAATGCTTGTCTGTAATTGATCAACCAATTCATTCCTCTTCTAAAAGTTTAGCAGTAATTTATCAACCAATTCATTCCTCTTCTAAAAGCTTGTCGTTAATTTCTCAACCAATTTATTCCTCTTCTAAATGCTTGTCTGTAACTGGTCAACCAATTCATTCCTCTTCTAAAAGTTTGGCGGTAATTTATCAACCAATTCATTCCTCACCTAAAGGTTTGGAGGTAATTTATCAACCAATACATTCCTCTTTTAAAGGCTTGTCGGTAATTGATCAACCAATTCATTCCTCTTTTAAAGGCTTGTCAGTAATTTATCAACCAATTCATTCCTCTTCTAAAATCTTGTCGTTAATTTCTCAACCAATTCATTCCTCTTCTAAATGCTTCTCTGTAATTGATCAACCAATTCATTCCTCTTCTAAAAGTTTGGCAGTAATTTATCAACCAATTCATTCCTCTTTTAAAAGCTTGTCGTTAATTTCTCAACCAATTTATTCCTCTTCTAAATGCTTGTCTGTAATTGGTCAACCAATTCATTCCTCTTCTAAAAGTTTGGCGGTAATTTATCAACCAATTCATTCCTCACCTAAAGGTTTGGAGGTAATTTATCAACCAATACATTCCTTTTTTAAAGGCTTGTCGGTAATTGATCAACCAATTCATTCCTCTTCTAAATGCTTGTCTGTAATTAATCAACCAATTTATTTCTCTTCTAAAGGCTTGTTGGTAATTTATCAACAATTTATTACTCTTCTAAAGGTTTGTCGGTAATTTCTCAACTAATTCCGTCCTCTTCTAAAAGCTTGTCGGTAATTTCTCAACCAATTAATTCCATTTTTAAGGGTTTGTCGGTAATTGATCAACCAATTTATTCCTCTTCTAAAGGCTTGTCGGTAATTTCTCAAAAATTCATTACTCATCTAAAGGTTTGTCGGTAATTTCTCAACCAATTCATTCCTCTTTTAAAGGCTTGCCGGTAATTTCTTAGCAAATTCATTCCTCTTCTAAAGGCTTGTTGTTAATTTTTCAGACAATTCATTCTTCTCCTAAAGGCTTGTCGGTAATTTCGCCATCAATTCATTTCTCTTCTAAAGGCTTGTCGGTAATTTATCAACCAATTCATTCCTCTTCTAAGGGTTTTTTGGTAATTTATCCATTAATTCATTCGTCCTCTAAAGGCTTGTCGGAAAATTTCTCAACCAATTCATTCCTCTTCTAAAGGCTTGTCGGTAATTTCTCGACCAATTCATTTCTCTTCGTAAGGCTTGGTGATAATTTCTCAACCAATTCATTTCTCTTCTAAAGGCTTGTCGGTAATTTTTCAACTAATTCATTCATCTTCTAAAGGCTTGGCGGTAATTTATCAACGATTCATTCCACTCATAAATGCTTGTCGGTAATTGATCAACCAAGTCATTCCTCTTTTTAAGGCTTGGCGATAATTTATAAACCAATTCATTCGTCTTTTAAAGGGTTTTGGTAATTTCTCAACCAATTCATTCCTATTCTAAAGGCTCGGCGGTAATTTAACAACCAATTCATTCCTCTTCTAAAGGCTTGTTGGTAATTTATCAACCAATTCATTCCTCTTCTAAAGGTTTGTCGGTAATTTATCCAGCAATTCATTCCTCTTCTAAAACCTTGTCGGTGATTTCTCAACCAATTCATTCTTTTTCTAAAGGCTTGTCGGTAATTTCCTAACCATTTCTTTCCTCTTCTTAATATTGGTCATAGTTGAACGAGGATTCATTCAGGCTGTTTGTCGATGATATCCTAGATAGGACAGGTAAATTTATTATGCCACTTCAGAAGCTTTTAATCATGGGTTGTTCACAATGTATCTTCGAAAAGTAGGAAGCCATCTTTCGGAAAGTCCAGGGGAATGTGGTCCTGTATCCGTTAATCTTTTACCTTTACTTTACATCAAACTATAATTCTGTTAACGAAAAAATAAGTATTCCAAGATTCCTAACAATTTGTCTCTGGACAGACCAACCTCAGATTGACCAATAATTCCACCTCATTAAAAATCTGAAATTTCCTCTGGGATTTTTCGTTCAATAAATACAATATTAAACTCTAAAAGATGAAAACAAATACCAGTTATAATAATGGCAATAAATCGAATATTAACATTTTATCAGAAAACTCTGTATCTTTCTTTACTTCTTCTAATTTTTCTGTCTTCATATAACAAGACCACACATGGATATACCCAAATTTATTGGTCCAACCAACGATAGATCTCACCGTCTACTGACACAAACACCCATTAGTAAATACATACATATCAAACCCGAAAAAACATTGCCTCTGCAACGACACATACGCGCACATACCAACCCTAAAAAATAGAGCTAGCTACATCAGCAATGACACAAAACCACGCATATACATATACACATACCAGGACCACACAACGCCGACGGATACTCCTCTCACTGACACACACTCACACAAACCAAGACCTAAAAACAGAGCGATTGAAGAGAACATTGGTCCCACCATGAAATAAATTAGCTTGCAACACATAATTCCGACCGGACGATACTATCTGCGCCTCCGAACTAACTGGTATGAACTAACAATTAAAAATTATTTGACTCTGCCAACGGCAGATATTTCCGTGCTAGCAGTTACTTATAGATAATGACTCGAGTTTTCTTTATTACATTTCAGTCATTGTGTTATTGTTTAAATATTCGTTTTAGGCGATTATTAGGAAAAATACAAGTAAGGTAAAAAATTGAGAGGCCAATGATCATTTTAGGATTGGACATGCGCGGTCTTCCCTCGCCCAGTTAAACAAATATAGTTGGCTGAATAACAGGGTGTATCAGGGAAGTATATGCAGGCAGGTTTTTTAATAGGGTTTAACGGTATCTTTCCCTTGTTGTTGGGTCTAGTGGGATGTTAGAAAAGGTGAAGAAAGGACAGAAGAAGAAAACTAATGGAGAGAAAGAGTGAAGAGGACTGATGTAGCGAAAGTTACCCCTAAATGTTGGGGAGGGAAGGGAACAGTGGAAGCGTCCAGGAACAAACATGTAGAGGGAACCCAAGGGATCATTAGTAGAAATCCGAACCACCTGTGGAGGTGCAAAAGATAAATACTACATATGTAGATTCACGATTGAACAATGGTAGTTCTTTGCTTGCGTGGTGGAACGTGGATGAGTTGGTTGATTATGTGGTAGCTCAAGTTATTGTGCACGTTTTACTACCAGAGTGGCAAATGGTAATAGTATAAGAGTCCATTGCCTATGTAGTTGTGAGTGTATGATTTGATTGAATTTTTATGTGGTGCTTGCGAGGGTTGCGAGGAAACGGGGGGGTCTGTGTACATAAAAAATGTTTGGCGTCATTTGTTGTGGGCATACGCTTTTGTTTTTTGTTTTTGTTTTTTTTAGGAGAAGTGAATTTGTGGGGATATATAATTATGTGCCTCTTTTATTGCATTTTCATTGTTTGTGTTTATATGTATGCATTAGTGAAGGGGGGGGTCTATGTACATTCCTTTATTTGGTGTGTTAATCTGTTGTGTACGTCTCTGTGTGTTTAGAAAGCGTGCCTTTGTGTGGGTATAGAATTATATGCGTTTGTTATTGCGTTTTCATTGTTTGTGTTTATGTGTATGCATTAGTAAGGGGGGGGTCTATATATATTCATTTATTTGGTGTGTTAATCTGTTCTGTACGCCTCTGTGTGTTTATAAAGCGTGCCTTTGTGTGTGTATATAACTATATGCGTTTGTTATTGAGTTTTCATTGTTTGTGTTTATGTGTACGCATTAGTGTCGGTGTCTGGGTACATGCATTTGTTTGATGTATTTTGACCTGTCAATCTGTGTGCATACACTTCTGGGTGTTTAGGAAGGGTACCTTTGTACGGATGTAAAAATTAGGTGTTTTTACTTTTGTGTTTCGATTGTTTGTGTTTATGTGTACGCATTAATTTATTTTCTTTGTACATGCATTTGTCTGGTGTATTTTAGTGTGTACATCTGTGTTCATACACTTCTGGGTGTTTAGGAATTGTGCATTAGTGGGGATGTATAAGTATGTGCGTTTGTTATTCCGTCTTCATTGTTTGTGTTTCTGTGTACGCATTACTTGAGTATCTGTGTACATGCACTTGTTTAGTGTCTTTTAGTGTGTGAATCTGTGTGCATACACTTCTGGGTGTTTATGAAGCGTACCTTTGTGTGGATGTATATTTTTGTGCGTTTGTTAGTGTGTTTTCATTGTTTGTGTTTATGTGTAGGCATTAGTGAAGGCGTCTGTGTACATTCATTCGTTTGGTGTCTTTTGGTGTGTAAATGTGTGTGCATACGCTTATGGGTGTTTAAGAAGCGTGCGTTTGTGTTAATATACAATTATCTGCGTTTGTTATTGTGTCTTTATTGTTTGTGTTTATGTGTACGCATTGCTTGAGTGTCTATGTGCATGCATTCGTCTCGTGTCTTTAAAGTGTGTGAATTTGTGTGCATACACGTCTAGGTTTTATGAAGCGTACCTTCGTGTGGGTTTATTATTGCGTTTTCATTGCTTGTGTTTTGTGTACGCATTAGTTTAGTGTCTGTGTACCTGCATTTTTCTGGTGTGTTTTTTGTGTGACTCTGTGGGCATACCCATATGGGTATTTAGGAAGCGTGCCTTTGTAGGGATATATAATTATGTGCGTTTGTTATTGCGTTTTCATTGTTTGTGTTTATGTGTACGCATTACTTGATGGTGTCTGATTGTGACTACGTTGGTTATGTACTTTCATGGATGTTTACAAATTTGGTTCGTTTCCGATAGCCGGGCATCCGTGATTGACTTGTAGGCATTGAAGCCTAGATGTATATTATTATTATTTATTTAGAACAAAAAAAGCAAAACACTGGAAAGTTGCGCTCCCTACCGATCTCACAAGGCCACAATAAGCCTTTACCATCCCTAACTTTCCCACACACATATACACATCGACAAATACTGTAATCTGCATTAATAAACTTGCCTACCATGTAATCCCTTGCCATGTGATCCCTGACCAAGTACTTAATGTCCAACCATTAAATACCTTAGAGTGTAACTCTTGGCATGTAATTCCTCACCCTATAATCTCCCATGTAATCTATGATTAGTTAATTTCAGCATATTTCTTAACTCGTGTAATCCCTTTAGTGTTTAATCCTTTAACCATGTAATCCTCACTATTGTAATCTCCGAATGTGAAATTCTTCGAAATATAGCGCTTTAAAAACTATATATTTATATCTCCAATCATGTAATCTTAGAATTATTACTCTCTAGTATGTAATCTCCCATTAAGTAATCCCTAACTATATTTATTATCTGACTGCTTTATCCCTTATGGTGTAATCCTCACCATGTAATATCAGACCGTCTAAGCCCATACCATGTTTTCCCAGTTATGTAATCTTAAACCGTGTAATCCCTATCCCGCAATCCTCTAACATGTATGCAATCTTAAAATTGCTTAATCATATTTCATGTAATCGTAAACTGTTTAATTCCTATCCCCTGATTCTCAACTATGTATGCAGTATTTAATTAACATTGGAATCTTATTTCAGGTAATCCCCAACCATACAATCTCAAACCATGATATAATCTACAATATAATCCACACCATGTAATCCTTAACTATATACTCTCAGATCATGTAATGACCAAACTTGTAATCTAAGAACTTGTAATCTCCCACCATGCAATGAAAACCTGATAATTCCATTTTATTTATCCATAACATTGTAATCTTAAACTATGTAATCCATTATCATGTAATCTCTAAGTATATAATCCCCCACCATATAATCTCCAACTGTGTAATCCCCTACCATGTAATCTCCAACCGTGTAATCCCTTACCATCTCATCCTCACCTCATATTCCCTCATAATCCACACCTTACTATAAATCCTCGTAATCACAGCGAAAATGTAATCTACATCTTGTAATCTTCAACTATATAATCTCAAATTATGTAATCCCCAACCTTGTAATCCAAGAACTTGTAATAAATCATCATGTGATCCAAACCTTATAATTCCATTTTATTAATCCGTAACCTTGTAATCTTAAGCTATGTAATCCATCATTATGTAATCCTCCACCATGTAATCTCCAACCTTGAAATCCCCTACCATATAATCTCCACCCTTGTAATCCCCTACCATTTAATCTCCACCCTTATAATCCCCTATCAAGTAATCTCCAACCTTATAATCCTTTACATATAATCTCCAACCTTGTAATCCCTTACTATACCATCCTACCCCTTTCCCTCCCTCACCCCCACATTACTATAAATCCTCATAACCACAACGAAAAATAGAAAGCCAATGTTGTCTCGACCGAACTCATAACCCCTAAGACTCGACAATTAAATGCAATGAGCTTCAGTCCATTAATCCTGGAGGCAATTTGCAATTAATCACGAAAATGATGGAAAGAACATTCATTGGAGCCGAGATTATCCGCGGAGGCTCACTGCTCATTTCTGATCCTCACAATGTATTCATTCTCATACTCATATTTATATTATGCGGGGTATTTAGAGCAAATCTTTATAATTACTTTTGTGTCATGCTTATGCAAATCGCGAGAGGAACTCTAGCGCGTACATGGGTACGTGTGTATTCCCTCGCAATGGAGAGTTTGTAGGGCGTATGCCGAGTGTATTCGAGACGAATTCTTTTTTCAGTTGTTTTAATTCTAAATTTAATCCGCGTCCCTTAGGAGGGATTTATGCTCGGCGAGAGGAGTTATGCCCAGTAAAGGGGACTGCCCACAGCAAAAGGAATTAAGCTTAGCAGTGAAAATTATGCCCAGGCAAGGAATTTATGCCTGGCAAAGGGTGTTGTGACAGCAAGTGGAATAATGACCAGGAAGGTGAGTTATACCCAACAATGGATGCCCAGCAAAGTGAATTCTGTCCAGAAATGGGGTCCCGTTAGGGAATGCTGGATAGGTTTAGGAGTTGCGCAGTTTCCAGGACCGTACGACCCTAAGAAATCTCATCGTTTACTACACATTTTCTCCTTCTTTCAGCACTATCTTTTCGAACCTTTTTATGAAGCATTTCTGCACAAGATGCCTTCATTGGTTCCGCCTTTTCCCTCGATAAAAATGATCTCTTGGTAAAGCATTGAATTAACAAGGGTGGACATATGATTATTGAGGGAGTTTTTGCTTTTATTATTATTATTTTAAGGCTACTCTAACTTCCTTTAATTATCCGCTCTGAGATATATTTTGATAAAAAACATCGTCGTGGTCACAATAGCGATGTGCGCTTGAGGACACAAGTTCGAATTCTACTCCTTTATTTATTTTTCATATAACGGTTAAAATTAGTTTTCCCTTTTTTTCTCTGTCTCTATATCTCACATTTTCTTTCTTAAGCTTTCAATGGTCGTCTTCCTTCGTGTCGTGATGCCAATTTTCATTTCTTTAGGCCTTTAAATGCATCCATTATATCACGTGTCATATGATTTAAGTCATATATATATATATATATATATATATATATATATATATATATATATATATATATATATATATATATATATGTATATATATATATATATATATATATATATATATATATATATATATATATATATATATATATATATATATATATATATATTAACGCAGCTATGAGGTGAGGTCAAAGTAGCAATTGTCTGCCTCCTCGACTGTATCGGGCACGTCATGATGTGTGGGACTCTCCTTCACATACCCGCCTACGTGTGACTGTATCCGGCCTTAAACCGAATTCATTCGGTTCGCACCGCTGAGAAATCTAATATCAATCCGACTCGCCATCGAAGCAAAACTAGGATTGTGGGAATGCCAGCTTATAAATTAAATTATATACAGTCATTTCCATAAGCTCTAGAACACCCAACAGACAGACACCAACACATTTGTCACCGTTATAAGTTACTTGAAACTGAGTTATCTTCCCGTAAAGCTGATATTTGCTCAGATATATGTGATTTCAGACTGTTTGACTCTCCATTTGACGTGGACATCGATATAACGCCAGAAAATCTTCAATTGAAACTTACTGTGATGCAGTGTATTAGGATCGCAATTTAATGTAACGGGCTTATCTCTACTAAGGTTCTACAAGAAAGATCTTCTTGAAACTGGTATGTACATATACCAAATTGGTAGATTACGTGAATAAATGGACTCATTGTTTGTCAGTGCTTGCTTAAGTTTGCAAGTAACTCTTCTCAAAATGAACCACACGAAGAGTAAATTAAGAAATCGAATGACTGTCACCTAATATTTAGAGACTGTCTATTCCGCGTACGGGTTGAAGAAAGGGAAGCAGGAAGTGTGTGTCCCACATGGAAGTGCTTCTAGTGTCACACTCTTTTCCCTGAGCATCAACGGTATTACCTCGGTGCTGCCAAAAAATGTTCTCGCTACGCTCTACGTTGACGACCTTTCTATCTATTTTGGTGCGGACCAGATGCCAACTCTGAAGCGTCGACTCCAACAGGCATTGAACCACATCTCTTGAACTACCGAACTGCACAGGTTGCGGTTTTCCTTAGCCAAGATTAAAGTGGTGCACTTCTGCCTCCACCCATGGCTCCACCACGACCTTGACATGTTCCTAAATGGGTTCACCTGGAGATGGTGGATTCGCACCGTTTCTTTGGTTTTGTTTTCGACCGACGCCTCACCCGTGAGACTCATATTCGCAGCCTTACGGTTTCTTTACTTTTATACCGATCGTTTTTTCGTTCAAAGGTCGCCTCGGATGGGAGTTTTACACATACGCAGCGAGCGTGTATTGCAGAAGGTGGAGTTGATCCACAACAACGGTCTCCGCCTGGCCACTGGGGCCTTCTGCAAGTCACCAATTGATAGCCTACTTCTCGATACCGGACAGATGACACGCTTTCTTCACTGTACACAGTGCTTTATATGTCTGTACGCGAAAGCCAGTGCCTCCTTCAGTCGAAAATCCCTCTCACAGCATTCACAGCAGACCCCGACGGTGCATATACCGCCGAGAGAAACCAATCATACCCCTCCTTCGGAAACTCGGTGTTTTTCTCGTGCCAGTGGCGCCTCTGGTTCTGCACAAGACGCCTCTGGTACCAAAGCTTCTACAGCAATAGGAGTATTGCATTCGGCCTTTTTGGAGCACACTTCGCGTTATGCTCGATCCATGCCAGTATATACGGATAGCTACAAGTCACAAAAGTGGATCGGTTTCCGGGCAGTATCTCCTCTGCTTGAAGTCAGCATTGCTCTACTAGGTACTGCGTCTGTCCAGGGGGTTCCTGGACATTTGGGCATTGCGGGAATTAGCGCTCGGATGTGGGCGCCCTCTAAGCTGTTTGATAAAGAAGATGGGAGACGGCTGAGGGGACCTTAAAGTTGTGTGCCATTACGCCGCGACTGTTACCTATGGACCTACACCCCATTGATGCGAAGCCTCTAGATCGCTTTCTGTCATCTTAGAACTGGGCTCACTCTCTTAATGCACCACCATTTGATAAAACGCTCACCCGCCCCTTATTGCAACGACTACATTGTCACACGGATTGTTCGGCACATTCTTGTTGAATGTCTCAGTCTGGATGATCTTCGCGCACGTTACCTGTCTCCGTACCGGGACGAGGAGCGTGGTCGCTACCGATTGTCCCTTGTACTCGGGACTGGTTTAGGTACACAGACTTGTGAACTCTCTTAATTTTTGGAAGATGTTGGCTTCGTCCATTTTATTTAACCTTCCTTGGTGTTGTTTGCATGTTACTGCACCGGGGGGGGGGAGGAACGGTCTTTACCCCGACGCCGGAACGTGCTTCTTTCTTCGTGTGTTTTTTTTTGCCTTCTTGTTTTGGTTTGTTTTTCTTTGGATTTTGGAATTTTAAAGTAATTCACTCAGATGGGTGAATTAAAAAATTCAGAACTTTCCGAGCCTAGCCATAGTTTAGGGTCTCTAGCGAGTGATTTCCGTTCAATCTGTCAGGTGTTGTTGCCACCTACAAAGAACACGTATCCATTCATACATAAAATGAAGTTTATTAAATAGTCTATACACTCTTGGCCAAAAGTATGAGGCCACCCTTTATCTTTGTCTTTAAACTATGAATTGTGCTTTGATATCACTATGGGCACATGCTGCTATCATATTTAGCATAATCAACACCATACACCATAATATTCTAACATTTTTTGCTTTTTCTGGTATTTAGGTATAAATGTGCATAACCCATATATTGGCAAAATTTATATTTATTTTTCACAGGTTATTGCCATAATATTTAGTAATTATAGTTAATAATCACTAAGATACCCAGAAATTTTGAGATGAGTGAAGTTAAGTGAGGACAAATTCTAAATCACTATTAAAATGGGATGTCAGAAAGACAAATAGCTCAGAAGATGGGATGTTCTCGGTGGGCAGTTCAAAGTACTCTCAGGCGCTTCGTGGAGAGTAAAAGTGTAGAGTCAAAACCAAGAACTGGCAGGAAAATGGTCATATCTCCTCGTGAAGACTGATATCTCATCCGTCATTCTCTTAAAAATAGGAAAAAAAAACCATCTTCAGAGCCCTGAGTCGACTTCAATGAGGCGAATACCTCACAAATATCAACTAGAACTGTAAGAAAGAGGCTTATAGAGTATGGCTTCAAAGACAGCAAAACCAGGAAGAAGCCATGGATCTCTGATCCACTTAAACAAGAAGAAACGTCTTCAATGGGCCAAAAATCATTCCAAATGGAATACTAAGCAGTGGTCAAAAGTCGTATGGTCTGATGAAAGTAACTATGAGGTAAGATAGTATAAGGTTGGAACTAACATATTAACTCATAATTTGGGGTTAAAGTCGAAAATTATGAGACATATAAATAATAATGCATTTAATTATATTTCATGTTATTTGCCTCGGGTTTTCGGCACACCTGGGGTGACTTTAACCTGAATGTCTCGTAGCAACAGTAAAACTTGGAGGCGGTTCCGTCATGGTATGTGGTTGCATGTCTGCCACAGGGCCCGAGGAGATGTGCTTATGCCAAGGCAGAATGAATTCGGCAACATATGTTTCCATGTAATCGGATGTTTTAGAGCCATCAATTGCTAAATTATATCCAGGCGTGTCAAAAGCTAATGTTATCTTTCAACATAATAATGCCCTGTGCCAGAGAGCTAAGAATACTCTAAATTAGTTCAAAACACAGACTATCCCGCTCAAATACGGACTTAAGCGCCATCAAACACCTATGGGGAGTCCTTGGTAAAGCTATTAAGAGCACGATAGTTAATAATAAAGACGATTCGTGCCAGAAACTGCACGAAGAAGGGGCTAAAATTGCATGTGACCTTTGCAAGAAATTGGTTGACTCGATGCCTAGGCGTATTGCAGCGGTAATTAAAGATAAAGGGGGGTCAACTAGATATTAGATCAAGTGTATATTCTGAAATATACCATAAAATAACCATATGCACGCATTTTATTAACATTCTGAGGGCTAACTAAGAAAATGAGGGGGTGGCCTCATAATTTTGGCCAAGGGTGTAGATAGCCTTGATGTGACTACACAGGAAAAAATATATTTAATGGTTTGAATTTAATAGGCCACTCTGCATAAGCCAAAGGCTCGTTATAAATATTCAACGAAAAGATCGAGGCAAAATTTGAAGACTCCTAAGGAAAATCTGAATTCTTAAGGAAGGCAGAAAGCTTCTTAGAGGATTTTGGAATTATTTATAGCAGAGAGAGGGGGTTTTGATACCCCAAATTGTTATTGAAAATCCCTAGAGAGTAATTAACGACTAAGCATTTAAGGAATCTAGGAAGTTTGGGGAGAATCTAATGTAGCATTTGAAGTCTTACTAGGTGCTTGGAAACTCACTCCAGAGTATGATTAGAAAGTCTTAGGGGAGTGTTTGGTGAGCTCTAGGGAGTAATTGAAGTCTACAGGGAGTAAGTAATACGAGGGTCACGTGTGGTTTAGAAAACTTCAGATAATGTTTGGAGAGTCACGTGGAGCGATTGAAGACTCTATGCAGTTTTCAGAGAGTCTAATGGAATAATTGCAGACTCTAAGAAGTGTTTAGAGAGTCACATGGAGCGATTTCAGAATCTAAAGGGAATTTGGAAAATATAAACAAGCAATTGCCGACTCGTGAGTGTTTGGAGAGTCTCTCGGAGCGATTACAGACTCTAATGAGTGTTTGAAGAGTCTCGTAGAGCGATTGAAGAGTATAAGGAAAATTTGGAAAATATAAAAAAGCGATTGCAGACTCTGGTGAGTGTTTAGAAAGTCTCTCAAAGGGATTACAGACTCTAAGGAGCGTTTGGAGAGTCTCGTGGAGCGATTGAAGATTAGAATGTGTTTGGAGTGCCTCATACGGCCCTTTCAGAGTCTACGAAGTGTTTGGATAGGCTAAACGAGTAATTTCAGAATCTATTGAGTGCTCGGAGTGTCTTGGGGTAATTATAACTCTAAGGCGAGTTAGGAGATTCTCAGGAGTGATTGGATACTATAGGGAGTAGTTAAAGAGTTTCAAGGAGCGATATCAAACTTTATATTATGCAGGAGAGCCTCATGGAGCGATTACACATATTAAAGATTGCTTAAAGAGTTGCAAGGTGTTGGGAGAGTCTCTGAGAGCGATTGCAAACCCTAGAGAGTTTTTCTAGAGCCTCCTTGAGTGACTGCAGATAGTGATCGAAGTCATTGGAAAAGTTTGAGGGTTCCTAGGAAGAGGAGAGTCATAGGGAGACCATGGAGTGCCTTAAAAAGAGTTCGTGTAGTTCTAGGGACATATTAAGAGTTTCATGGAGGCGTAAAATGTTCTATGGAGAGTTTGAAGAGTCTCGGGGAAAAGGAAAAGTTTAGGGGAAGGGTTAAAGGATTGTCGAGGGTATTTGAAGAGTTCCTAGGGAAAATAAAGAATTCAGGGAGTTTAAAAATTGCATTGAGATAGAAAGAGTTTAGGGAGAGCTAGAGGAGTAACAGCGGGAAATGAAGAGATCGGGGGACAGTTTGAAAAGTTCAGGGAGAATTTGAAAGTTCCAAATGGAATGAAGAGTTCGGGAAAGATCTTGAGAGTTTGAAGTTTTCCAGTGGTAAATGAAGAGGTCGGGGAGAGTTTAGCAGCGCTCCAGGATAAATGAAGAGATGATAGAGTGTGAAGAGTTCCAGAAAATAAGGAAGAGATGGAAGGGGGTTGAAGAGTTACAATGGTAAATGAAGAAGTTAGGGAAGAATTGAATAGTTCTAAGGTTAAAAAAAATCAAGAGAGAGTTTGAATAGTTGAGGGAAAGGTGAATAGTTCAGAGTAGTTTGAAGTTCCATGGGGAAATTTATAGTTCTAGCGAAAATTTAAAGAATACGGAGAGTATAGAGTTCTAGGAAAAGTTTAAACAGTAACGGCCGGAAATGAAGGCTTCGTGGGGAGAATTTGAAAAGTTCCAACGGGAGATGAGATTTGGTGAGGGTTTAAATGTTTAAAGAGTTCTAGTGGTAAATAAAGAAGTCGAGGAGGGGGAGATTTTGAAGGAATTCCAAGAGAAATGAATAGATCGGGGAGAGTTTGAAAAGTTCCAATGAAGAATGAAGTGATCGGGGGAGAGTTTGAAGAGTTCAGGTGGAAATGGAGAAATTTGGGGAGAGTTTGAAACTATGATGAGTTCCTGTCGTAAATAAAGTGGTCGGAAGAGATTTTTAAGAATTCCAGGATAAGGGAAGAAATCGGGAAAAATTTGAAGAGTTCAAAGTGAGAATGCATTGATTGGGAGAGAGTTCGAAGAATTCCATCGGAAAAGAAATACAGGGGTTGGACAAAATAATGGATACATTAATTAAATTATTGATTTGAGTCCCCTCCCGCTTAGCAGTATATATAGATTCAATACGCTGTCCAATCGATTCATATAGCTTTGGGCTGTATCTATACGAATTTAACTGGTTTCGAGTGAAACCTCCTCTAGCTCGTTCGTATTCGCTTTTTAGAGGGAATATATCCCCTAGTTTTTGCTCAAATTTACACCCAAAAAACTTGATTATGGCAAGATCTGTGAATTATGGAGACCAATATGTGTTCAACGTCATTTTCAGACATTTTAAATAAGTTTTTAAAACTTTTTTGGTGTGAATGGGTGCATTAGTTAATATTTCCATTAGTTTGTCCAACCCCTGTAGTTTATGGAGAATTTAAATTGTTCTATCGGAAAATAAAAGTTATGTAGTGGGTATAAAGTGTTGTTTATGGAAATGAAGAGTTCGGGGAAAGAGTTCGAAAACTTCCACAGGAAACTGTAAAGACTGAGGTAGAGTCTGAAGAGTTTCAGAGAGAAAAGAAGAATTAGTGTGAGAATTTGAAGATTCGATTGAAAATGAAGAGTAAGCTGGAGAGTTTAAATCTTCTACTTGGAAATGAAGAGCTCTGACAAGAGTTTGAAGAGTTTCAGGGAAAATGAAGAGTTCATGGGAGTTTGAAGAATCCCAATGAGAAATCAAAAGATTTGCAAATAATTTTAAAAGAGTTTTAAAGAGTTCCGGGAAGAAATGATGAGTTTGAAGAGTTAGACAGGAAATGAAGAGTACGGGGGAGAGTTTGAATTGTTTCGCTTAGAAATGAAGGGATCCAGGGAAATGAAGAGATCGGTTTAGATATGAAGAGTTTTAGAATGAAATGAAAAGTACAAGGGTGAATTTAAATATTGCCAGCGGGAAATGAAGAGTTTCTAGAAGAGTTTGTAGAATTCAGAAGAGGAATGAAATATTTTGGGTAGAGTTTGAATAATTTCACCAAGAAATAAAGGTTCAAGTGAGAGTTTAATGAATTGCGGGGGTGAATGATTAGTACAGGTAGGGGTTTGAAGAGTTGCAGATGGAAATGAAGAGAGGAGGTGTTTAAAAAGTTTTTTAGAAATAAAAGGTTTGGGAAGAGAATTGGAAGAGGTTGGTAGAGAAATTGAAAGATCGAGATAGAGATTTTGAAGAGGTTCATGGAGAAAATTAAGAATTTAAGAGACAGTTTAACTCTTCGTATGGAAGTTTGCCCTACCCCCTCCCCCCACCAAGATCGGGTGCATCAAACCCAGAACTCGGTGTCAATTAAAGGACACGTAAATAGGTGTAGGAGAAATGTGACTCCCTCCTTTGCACCTAAAACACCTATAAATATCATCTCGAAGTTTTCAATTATTATCATTCCAATTAGTACAGTCATGGCCAAAAGTTTCGAGACTACTAAAATTCTTCATATAAGAAATTTACTAGAAGTAATCAAACGTTGCATTTTTTAGTATGTTTGTATCATAATTTGACGGTGAAATATACAAACAATTTGGATCCCAAACTTATTTTATTAATATACAGTCAGTTGATGGGCGCACTCAATATTTACAATGATGGCCTTTGTTATTCAGGACTTCTTCAATTCATTTAGGCACGTTAGAAAGCAAATTAAGGATGATATCTTGATTGATATATGCTCCATTTTGGTTCATTAAGCACCCGAACCTGCTTGCAATTGGGTGGCTTCTGTTTATGAACCACCAGTTTATTTATCGCCCACAAATTCTCTATTGTGTTCAAATCTGGCGAATTCACGGGTCGATGTCCTAAAAGTTCGATGTTATTTTCAGCCAAGAACCTTTTTATTGCTTTTGAAGTTATTATCCTCAAATTTGTCCTGAGTTGTTGTGAAAGGGTGTTAATGAAGCACGTTTGGTACGATTTTGAGTTCATGGCAGTGTTTGGGGGGAAGAAATTTTAATTCTCCAGTTCTCTGAGATGAGAAGCAGCCTCAGACATGGATATTGTTGAGGTGCCTGACCGTTGCTACGAAACAGGACTCGTGAAACGTTCCTTTTTTTCCTCATAACGAGAGATCTTCCAGAAGCTTCAAACAAGCGGAAGGGAGTTCCATCACAGAGTATCCCTTTGCTTCAGTCCTCAACAGTACATTCTTTATATTTTCTACAAAAGTGGAGCTTATCAGTAAGGTTCTTCTTGGTGAGATTTGGCTTCTTCGCAGCCCTTCTTGACTTGATATCTTTGTCGAAAGGTCGTCGCCTCACTATGCGCGATGAAGCATTCACACCTGCTTCTTTCCAATCGTGAACAATTTTGGCACTGGAGGCAACCGATTCTTGAGCTGGGACTTTACCAGGAAGCGATTTTTAGGTTCACTTGAATCTCTTAGGCTTCCATAACACTTCTCCACACGAGCGTAACTAGTCTTTATAAACCATTAATGATCATAAAGATGCAAAACATTAGCAAATAGCTCCTCGTTGCATTTCATGTCAATTTAGTGCAAAGCAACAATGGTTGCACGCTTTTCTTTGCAAAGAACCATTTTTAGAATTGAAAAAACATCAATCATTTATTTTGACAAAAAATATTATAATTAGATACCATCATTCATTTAACCCACATTTTTCATTATTTTGCCTTTTTGATCGAATAGCAGGAACTGAAATTCACCTTCTACTCTACAAGTACAGGTTCAGAGCACAATTTTGGATTTAGTGAAGGAATGCCTTTTTTTCTTTATTTCTGAAATGCTGACGTTTTGGTAAACTTTAAATAATTTAAATATTAGAATAATAATTCCTATCACGTACATTTTAAAAATGAAGGGAAATAAAATATATATATTACTCTCAAAACTTTCGGCCATGACTAAAAAATAGAAGAATATGGTGTTAATGGAAGAAGAATGAATAATTAGAAAAATTGGATGTTATTGTGAATGAAGACGAGAGCGCATAAAATGAGCGAGATTTTCGGTTGGATGAGTGAAAGATCGGGTTTAGGAAGAACTGTGCTGAGAATTATGAGACCTTTAATTGTTGAGGGGTGGGGCTCCCATATTAAAACACCGGATTGTTTCAAAAGATGTAAATAATGGGAAAAATAATAATAATAACAGATATGAATAAGATGAATAAAAAATTATAAGAATAATAATCTCGCAATGAATGCGCCAATTAACTCGCCGAAAAGAGAGATTTCTTCGGTTGAGCAAATATGGGGAATGCATTCTTCAGTTGCAAAAAGTTTAGGAACAGATTCTTCAATTGTAAATGTTACAGGAGTGCCTTCTTGAGTTGGAAAATATAGAGGAGCGTATTCTTCAATTGTACGAGTTAGAGGAATGTTTTCTTTAGTTTTAAAAGTAGAGAAGTGATTTTTTCGGTTGTAAAAGTTAGAGGTGCGCATTCCTCATTTTTAAAAGTTAGAGGAGTGCATTCTTGTATTGCAAAACATAGAGGAGTGCATTCTTCAGTTTAAAAAGGCTTAGGAGCGGATTATGCAATTGAAAAAGTTAGAGGAGTGCATGATTTATTTATAAAAGTTAGAGGAGCGCATATTTCATTTATAACAGTTAAAAGAGCGCATTCTGCAATTGTAAAAGTTTAGGAGAACAGTATTCATTTTTACAATCAGGGGGAGACGCATTCTTCTATTGTAAAAGTTAATCGGGAAATCTTCAATGAATGAGTTCCTCATATGTTTACAATGGTATCATGATTTCCTCTAACTGTTACAAATGAAGCATGCTCTCCTTTATCTTTTTGTTTGAAGATTGCACTCATCAAAGTTTTACAATAAAAGAATGCTCTCCTCTAACTATTCCAACTGAAGAATGCGCTCTTATAACTTTTGCAATTAAAGATTGAGGTTCTCTAAATTATATAATAGAATAATCCCTTTTATCTTTTACAAATGAAGAATGCACTCTTCAATCCTATACAATTAGAGAATATGCTACACTAACCTTTAAAATAGAAGAATGCGCCAGTTAAATTTTAAAAATGAAGAATGCCCTCCTCTATGTTTCATAATTGAAGCATGCAGTTCTCTAAATTTTTCAATAGGAGAATGCACTCCTCTATTTTTACAATTGTAAGAAGGCCTCCTCTAACTTTTCGAACTCAAGAATGCGCTCCTCTAACTCTTAGAAATGAAGAATGCGCTACTCATACCTTCGCAATTGCAGAATATGCTCCTCTAACTATTATAACAGAAGTTAGAGGAGGATATTTTTCAGTTGTAATAGTTAGAGGAGCTTAATCTTCATTAATAAATTTATAATAGCGCATTCCTCTATTTTAAATACTAGAAGAACGCATTCTTCAGCTGTAAAGGTTTGAAAATGCCATTTACGAATTCTAAATTGCAGAAAAGTCTATTACTCAGTTTTAAAAATTTGATGAGCACATTTTTCAATTGTACATATTAGGGAAGCACATTCTTCAGTTGGAAAAGTTAGAGGAGTGCTTATTTCATTTGTAAAAATGAGAGGAGTGTATTATTTAGTTTTCAAAGTTAGAGGAGTGCTTACTTCATTTGTAAAAATGAGAGGAGCGTATTTTTTAGTTTCAAAGTTAGAGGAGTGCTTACTTCATTTGTAAAGGTTAGGGGTGGTCATTCCCTATGTTTACGAGTTAGAGAAGCGCATTTTTCGGGTTGTAATACTTCTAGTAGCTCATTTAACATCTGTAAAAGTTAGAGGAACGCATTCTATAAATGTAAAGGTTTGAAGTGCACATTCTACATTTGTAAAAGTTAGAGGATTGGATTTTTTATTTTAAAGGATAAAGGAGCAAATCCATCAATGTGAAAGTAAGATGAGCGCATTTGCAAATGTTAAATGAGTGCATTATGGAATTGTAAAGTTTGAGGAGTGCATTCTTCACTTGTAAACGTTATAGGAGCGCATTCTTCTTTTTTTAAATATAGAGGAGCGCATTTTTCATTTATAATAGTTAGCATAGCGCTTTCTTCAGTTGAAAAAGTTGGATGCATGATTTATTCACTATTGAAACTTAGAGGAACGCTTTCTTCTGTTATAAAGATAGAGGAACGCCTTCTTCGTTTTTAAAAGTTAGAGCATTTTTCTATTGCAAACGTTAGAAGAGCCCAATTTTTCAATTGTAAGCGTGAGTAGAGCGCTTTATTTTAGTTGTAAAAGTTGGATGCGTGTCTTCTTCAGTTGTGAAACTTAGAGGAGTGCTTTCTTCTGTTCTAAAGATAGAGTACCTCCTTTATTTGTAAAAGCTAGAAGAACGCATTCTTCTATCGAAACAGTTAGAGGAGCGAATTCTTCAGTTGTAAAAGTTGTAAAACTTAGGCAAGCGCATTATTCTTCTGCAAAATTTAGTGAAACGTTTTCTTCAGCTGCATATGTTAAAAGACTGTCTTCTTCAATTTTTAAAGTATATATACGCATTCTTCATTTTTAAAGTTAGATGAACCCATTTACAATTGTAAGCGTTAGTAAAGCGCTTTATTTCAGTTGTAAAAGTTGGATCCGTGTCTTCTTCAGTTGTGAAACTTAGAGGAACGCTTTCTTCTGTTCTAAAGATAGAGTGACTTCTTTATTTGTAAAACAGTTAAAGTAGAGAAACAGATTCTTTAGTTGTAAAAGTTAGAAAAGCACATTATTCTTCTGAAAAATTTAGTGGAAAGCTTTCTTCAGTTGTGCATGTTAGAAGAGCGTCTTCTTCAATTTTCCAAGTATATTGCACATTCTTCATTTGTAAAGTACGAAGAGCTCATATTTCCTTTTATAACAATAGAGGACCGCATTCCTCAATTACAAAAGTTTGTGGAGTGGATTCTTTATTTGTAATGTAAGAAATGTGTCTTCTTTTATTATAAATAATGTAGGAGCGCATTTTTCGTTTGTAAAGGTTACAGGAGCCCATTCTTCAGTTGTAAAAGTTACAGGAGCGATATAATCAATTGAAAAGTTTCAAGAGCACATTCTTAAGTTGTAAAGTTCAGAGGATGGCATTATTCAAGCGTAAAAGTTAGTGGAGTGCATTCTATAGTGGTAAAGGTTAGAGGAGCACATTTTTGCACTTGTAAATATTTGAGATGCGCATTCCTTATTTTTAAAAGCTAGAGTAGTGCATTCTTCATTTCTAAAAGCTAGAGGAGCGCATTCTTCATTTCTAAAAGCTATGGGAGGGCATTCTTCATTTCTAAAAGCTAGAGGAGCGCATTCTTCATTTCTAAAAGCTATGGGAGGGCATTCTTTATTTCTAAAAGCTAGAGGAGCGCATTCTTCATTTCTAAAAGCTATGGGAGGGCATTCTTCATTTCTAAAAGCTAGAGGAGCGCATTCTTCATTTCTAAAAGCTAGAGGAGCGTATTCTTCATTTCTAAAAGCTATGGGAGGGCATTCTTCATTTCTAAAAGCTAGAGGAGCGCATTCTTTATTTCTAAAAGCTATGGGAGGGCATTCTTCATTTCTAAAAGCTAGAGGAGCGCATTCTTCATTTCTAAAAGCTATGGGAGGGGGCATTCTTCTTTTGTAAAGGTTTGAGGAAGGCATTTTTCAATTTAAAAACTTTGAGGAGAGAATTAGCAAATTATTATTATCAGTCAGAAAAGCGCATTCTGCATTTGTGCCGGTTGGAGGGGCGCATTTTTTACTTGTCAAATTTAAAGGAGTGCATTCTTGGTTTGAAATAGTTAAAGGAGCACATTCTTAATTTCTAAAAGTTAAGGGAGCGCATTCTTAATTTTTAGTCACCTGCACGCGACTCTATTAGTTAGTATGTCGGGCGGTAGGTCGGTCGGATGGTAACCATTTTACTTTCCAATGAGTTCTTTTGGTAATAACATTGTAACTATTAGGTCGAGTCTAACGAAATTTGAAACCATTTTGTTGTTTTGCATTCTCGTTCGAAGGATATAATTGCCAAGGTCATTCCAAGTTTATTTCGGGAATTATTTAAAGTTGTGAAAGTCGAAATAATTGAAAGCAGGTGAGTTAGCTCTGTTGACCTTGTTAAAAGTTAAGGGAGGGAATTATTTATTCATTTGTGAAAAGCAAAAGAGCGCATTTAAAAATGTTATTTTTGGAGGAGTGTATTTTTCATTTGTAAAAGTTAGAGGAGCGCATTCTTATACTTTAAAAGTTAGAGGAGCGCATTCTTCTACTTTAAAAGTTAGAGGAGCGCATTCTTCTACTTTAAAAGTTAGAGGAGCGCATTCTTCTATTTTAAAAGTTAAAGGAGCGTATTTTTCTACTTTAAAAGTTAGATGAGCGCATTCTTCTACTTTAAAAGTTAGAGGAGCGCATTCTTCTACTTTAAAAGTTAGAGGAGCGCATTCTTCTATTTTAAAAGTTAAAGGAGCGTATTTTTCTACTTTAAAAGTTAGATGAGCGCATTCTTCTACTTTAAAAGTTAGAGGAGCGCATTCTTCTACTTTAAAAGTTAGAGGAGCGCATTCTTCTACTTTAAAAGTTAGAGGAGCACATATTTCAGTTGTAAAAGATAAAGGAGCCTTTTTCTCAATTGTAATCGTTTAAAGGAGCGCATTTTCAGGGTGTCTTTCCGCGGAATGCTTTTTCTATTTGGGATTTGAGAAAAACAATGAACTAAAAATACCAAATGACTCAAAGAATGAAATACGAGACCTTTTGGTAAATGATCTCTGCGTTTAATCATTGCCAATAATCAGAAACCTGGAGCAGTTACACGCCCAGTCTACCCCAATGCCCCTTGAGAAACTGGTTCTTTCTCATTCTCTCTCTCTCTCTCTCTCTCTCTCTCTCTCTCTCTCTCTCTCTCTCTCTCTCTCTCTCTCTCTCTCTCTCTCTCTCTCTCTCTCTCTCGCTCTCTCTCTCTCTCTCTCTCTCGCTCTCTCTCTCTCTCTCTCTCTCTCTCTCTCTCTCTCTCTCTCTCTCTCTCTCTCTCTCTCTCTCTCTCTCTCTCTCTCTCTCTCTCTCTCTCTCTCTCTCTCTCTCTCTCTCCCTTCTCGTCTTGTGTAACTATTTTAGGTCATTTTTCCACGCCTGTTTTGACCCAACATGAGGTGGAGAGAGGGCGCTATAATTTCTCAAACTAAAAATCTTATTCAATAAAAAAACCTTTTTTGACCAGAAAAGCTATCACAGGTATAAAAAAGGGTTAATCACTGATGAATAATTAAACCCCTTTTTTTTAAAAAATCTTCAGTTTATAAGAGCAACAATTCTTTTCCTTCATCGGCTCTTCTCCACCCAAACCTCACCATTGGTTTCTTCGATACCAATGTGATTCAACAATGATCGGGTTACTTTCTAATGACGATACTTTCACCAATTTTGCATTCACATGACTGAACAATAATACCCCGTTTGATGTGATAATTTTTTTACAATCTTTCATTATAGGTTTTAATTTTAATAATTTTAAAATAAATATTTAATTAAATATTCTATGTAACCCTTTTATTCTTCATTACACCTTAACTTAACCCTTTTATCTTTTGAAAATAGTAGGCTTGCTTCAGTTGGGAAAATATTCGAGGTGTGTTATCATCAGGTGTTTCTTTTGAAGAGCCCCTTTTTCAGTTGATCCGAATAAATGACAATTTGTTCACCGAATTTTTGTTCACGATTTGTTTCTAACTCATTTTGTGCTGAAGCTCTTGAAAGGTCGGACGACACATTTTGGGTTGTAATCTTAGGGCTAAAATAGGAGTGACAAACGCAACGTCATTAGCGGACCTTTGGCAACCCCTTTGCAAATGGGCTTCAGACTGATTCCAATTCCCTGTAGAATTTGAGAGGGGGTAGACCCAGGCCGTATACCTCTTTACTCCATAATCCGACTCTTCCATACCTTATCCCTACTCCCTTACCCACACCAAAGCCCATTGAGTTGGAAGCCGATTAGGAAGATACAGCGATCTTATTGACGGCCTATTACTGGTCGTCATCCGGAATTTGAGAATCGTTGGGGGGTGGGGGGAGACTTATCCCACATTCTCTCACACTTTTTTACCTTTTACACACGTCCGTTCTCCCCCAATAAAAATTATTTTTAAGAGAATTTTTTTCTTCTTTTACGAAAGGGCTTTAAATACGACCATATTAAACCGAACACTTCTTACCCAGATAAGGGAAAAAACGTACATGTACAAATTTAATGATTTGGTATCTACACAAATGAGTCTAGAAACAAACCTAGACACGAATAGAAAGACATAAAGTAGTGCACATAGAAGAACAGATGCACACTCCTACACGCAAATGCTAACACATTCGCAAGCGCGCCTAGTTTGAACACAAGAACACGAGAGGCTACTTACCTATATTATATACACGTACACAAGTTAGTATCTTCAAACTTATGCCCGTTCCTAGACACACGCGTTCTTTTTCACTTACACGCAAACGTTGTTATAACCGCACGCATGGATGCTATCACACACACATGTTGACACAATCGAACGTATACAAGCTCCTACACAAGATTTCTAAAATATACACGTTCTTACACTCATATAGGTTGCTACACCCCACGCTTACTTGCTCCCATACATTGCGATTGGTAGAAAACACACACGTTCTTATAGTCACGTAAGTTGCTACACCTCAACGTTTATATGCATATACACAGAGATTTCTAGAAAACTCACACGTACTTACACTCACATAAGTTGCTACAGCCCCATGCTTCGATGTTCCTATACATTGTGATTTCTAGAAAACACACACGTTCTTACACTCACATAGGATTCTACACCACCACGCTTATATGCTCGTATACATTGCGATTTCTATAAAACACACACGTTCTTAAACTCACATAGGGTGCTACACCCCCACGCTTATATACCTATACACAGAGATTTATATAAAACACACACGTTCTTACATTCACATAGGTTGCTACACCCCCACGCTTATATGCATATACCCAGATATTTCTAGAAAACACACACGTTCTTAAACTCACATAGGTTGCTACACCAAAACGCTTATATAATTATACACAGAGATTTCTATAAAACACACACGTTCTTACACTCACAAAGGTTGCTACACCCTAACTCTTATATGCCTATACACAGAGATTCCTAGAAAACAAACACGTTCTTACACTCACATAGGTTACTACTCCACTACGCTTATATACTGTTATACTTTGCAATTTCTATAAAACACACACTTTCTTACACTCACTAGGTTGCTTCACCACTACGCTGATATCCCTATACACAGAGGTTTCAATAAAACATACACGTTCTTAAACTCACATAGGTTGCTACACCCCAACGTTTATATAATTATACACAGAAATATTTATAAAAAACACGTTCTTACAGTCACATAAGTCGCTACACCCCCACGCTTAAAGGCCTATACATAGAGATTTCTATAAAACACTCACTTTCTTACAGTCACATAAGTTGTTACACCCCAACGCTTATATGCATATACATAGAGATTTCTAGCAAACACACACTTTCTTACACTCACTAGGATCCTACACCACCACGCTTATATGGCTAATATGCCTAAACACAGAAATTTCAAGAAAAAACACACGTTCTTAGACTCATATTGGTTTCTACACCCAACGCTTACATGCTCCTATATACTGATATTTCTAGAAAACACACACGTTCTTACAGTCACTTACATTGCTACACCCCCACGCTTATATATTTAAACACAGAGCTTTCTATAAAACACATACGTTCTGAGTCACATAAGTTGCTACACCCCAACGCTTATATATATATATTCCTAGAAAACATACACGTTCTTACACTCATATAGGTTGCTACACCGCCACGCTTAAATGCCTATACAGAGATTTCTATAAAACATACACGTTATTAAACTTACAGAGGATGCTACACCCGCACGCTTATATGCCTATAAACAAAGAATTCAATAAAACACTTACGTTCTTACAGTCACATAGGTTGCTACACTCCCACGCTTATATGCCTATACACAGAGATTTCAAGAAAAAACACGTTCTTGCACTCATATAAGTTGCTACACTCCCACGCTTATATGCCTATACACAGAGATTTCAAGAAAACACATGTTCTTGCACTCATATAAGTTGATACACTCCCACGCTTACATGCTCTTTTACATTGCGATTTCTAGAAAACACACATGTTCTCACACTCACATATGATTTTGCACCACTACGCATATATGCTCGTATACATTGCGATTTCAATAAAACACACGTGTTATTAAACTCACATAGAGTATTACACTCCAACGCTTATATCTTTATACACAAAGATTTCTCTAAAACACACACGTTCTTACAGTCACATAAGTTACTACACCCTAACGCATATATACATATACACAGATTTCTAGAAAACACACACGTTCTTACACTCACTAGGTTGCTACACAACCACGCTTATATGCTTATGCACAGAAATTTCAACAAAACAGACACGTTCTTACACTTATATTGATTCTACACCCCATGCTTACATGCTCCTATAGACAGATATTTCTAGAAAACACACAAGTTCTTACATTTACATAAGTTGTTACACTTTCAAGCTTACATTCTCCTATACACAGAGATTCCTGAAAACACACACGTTCTTAAACTCACATATGTTGCTACACTCCCACGCTTATATGCCTATACAATTAAATTTCTAGGTAACACAAACGTTCCTACACTAACATACTGCAGCTTGACGCTTAGATCCTCCTGTGCACGGAGATTTCTAGATATCACACACGTTCTCACACTCCCTTACGTTACTACCTCCCCACGCTTACATGCTCCTATACCCAGAGATTTCTAGAAAACCCACACGTGGTTACACTCACGTTGCTACAGCTTCACGCTTACATACTCCTATACACAGAGGTTTCTAGAAAATATATACTTTCTTACACTCACATCCGTTGCTACATCTTCACGCTTACATGCTCCTATAAACTAAGATTTCTAGAAAATAGTCTCGTTCTTACATTCTCTCACGTTGCTACACCCTCACGTTTCCCTTTTCCTATACGCTGCGATTTATATAAAACACACACGTTCTTGCACTCACATACCTTGCTACATCTTCACGCTTACATGCTCCTGTACACAGATTTTATAGAAACACACACGTTCTTACACTCACTTATGTTGCCCTCCCCACGCTTATATGCTCTTATACACTGAGATTTCTAGAAAAACACACACTTTCTTACACTCACTTAAGTTGCTACACCAACGCTTACATGCTCCTATATACTGAGGTTACTAGAAAACACACTTTTTCGCTTACATACTTTGCTACACTTCCACGCTTATATGCTCTTATACACAGAGATTTCTAGAAAATATACACCTTCTTACACTCAAATAAGTTGCTACACCCTCACGCTTATATGCTCATATACACATTGATTTCTAGTAAACATACACGTTCTTAGACTCACACGTGTTTCTACGTACAGCCTCTACGGCTCCCGAATCCGTATGAAACCCTGACTCCGTCCGAGGCTGAGCGTTGGCCGCCGATGTTTGTACCGCAACGACAGCTGGCTACCTTGCGGATGCCCCGAAGAAAGAAGGGTTCTCGAGGCAGGGAAGAGATGAAAGCGGCCGCCCGGCTCTCTAGGGGAGGTCGGGGGATGGCAGGGTCAGATGGCAGGTGGCCATCACTTCAAACCTAATTCCATACAAATCCAAGACTTAGAGGAGGAGGGGGAGGGGCAGGAAATTGAAGGCAGGAGATGATATGGAAATGGTAGTTCGGAAGTACCATGGCAACGTATCATAGAAGAAAAGACCACTGAGTTCGTAGTTGTACTCTTCGTACGTAGTTAGTTGTTCGTATGTACTTTGTGGCACGATTTCGAAGATTTTATGCCTACACTCTGAATGTACTCGGGGGAGGGGAGGGTTCGTGCATTTAAGTTCTTGTGTTCCCTGTGCTACTTTGTTCGTGATGGTTGATAATACGTCTTCCAGCCCTCAGGGATCAGGGTTGGGAGGTTTGCAAATGTACCAGTCCTTGTTAATCATATACCACAGAGGGAAGAAAAGTGACCTCACCGCCTATTGGCAAGATATAGGGGGTGGACAGAATGGAGTTGGCCCTCCTTTAGCATGTACAACATCTTCAATACGTCAAGGGATCGTTTCATATCGCTTTGGGACAGTCTCCAAAGGAATTTTAACCCATTCCTCGAGCAAAATCTCTTCCAGCTCATTCAGCGATGCTGATGGAGGGAATCGGTGCATTAGTTGCTATTCCGAATGACACCACAAAGATCTGACGATCGCCGGGGGGTGGGGCATTCGAAGTATTCAACGTCATTTTTAGGTATTTCAAACCAGTTTTTGACGGCTTTAACGATATGAATGGGTGTATTATCCTCTTAAAAGATGACATCAACTGTAAGAAAGTGTGTTTGCACCATGGGACACATCAGGTCACATATAATTGAGACATAGTCTTTGGAATTCACCCTACCATGCAATACTACTAATGGATTAAGGGAATTCCATGATAGTGCCACCCAAATCAACGCTTATCCATCTCCCTTCCTAACCATCGGAAAGAGATTCGTCCGAATATATCACATTGGGACATTATTCAATTCTTATGGTCTATAAGTCACTTTTTACGACGCTCCAAGTTTATTTAAGCAAAGTTTTGAAAATTATGACTAAGCCATACTTCCCGGCTTCATGAAGCATTTAACTAGTCTTGGTCGACCAAGTATGACTTGTTAGGTGATATGTAGTCACCTTTAAAGCTGTAGTTCTAAGTGTATTCGTATGTCTAACTATAGAATTATCGTTTGCATCATTAGCTTTTTCTTTTGTCCGCAATAACTTTTATCGGAGCTTTTCTGTCTCCGATTCTTATAAGCAAACTTGATCTTAAAACAGTTGATCTGGAAACGTTCATTTGAGCTGTTTCTGTTACCGATGCTTCAACCATTCAATTCATACAATCTGCCCTGTTCAATGTAAAAGATTTATCATTAAATTCTGAAAAAAATGACATGAAACATAAAATAATATTTAATAATATATAACATTCAGAAAGTTTTTCAGACATTCGAAATTTTATGTAATATTAATATTAAGAAAGGTGAAATCAACAGATGTTTCCATTATTTTGTCCAACTGTATATTAAAAAATAAATTAAAACGATCCACCAAAATGGATACGAAACCCAAAGTATGACCATCGAACGTGCTAAACCCATCTAGACGAACCGATAAGACCACCCAGTTGGAAACTAAAAATCTTAGAGATAACCACAGCCACAGAGGGCATGGTACAAACAACGAGACGAGACAACAGAAGCAAAGAACACCCTAACTAAGTAAATAAAAACACTCAAATGCGGCAACCTGGATTTGAATAATAAACGACAAACTCTTTTAAATTTAAAGGAAAAAACAATGAAGGCATTGTAGCCGGATGAGCACACATTCTTCCAAATGCTAGCTGCACCATGTTAGAATAGGCATAAGATGAAAAAAATCTTAACAATAAGGTTAGATTATTTAATGCAAAAGTTAAATAATTAGGATAAATAATAGTTAAAAAGAGTGAATAACAAAAGAATACTAATTCGTTATTGTCAATAAAAATGCTAACAACGGCTTGAATGCCAAAGAGGAAAAAATACAACACAAAATATCTACAATAACAATAAGAGATTTGCTTGATTGGTAGGCAACCATTTTCTACTAATTCAAGGCTCTAATTCTAAAATATGACAGAGAATAGATTGACCTGCATGTAACCTTGCAATCCAATGCAAATCTCTCACTTTTCAGCTTCTTTTCTGTTTATTTCAATATATTTTACAGTTACATAACAATACATAAATATACTAGGGGGGGGAGTAATGAATAGGAAGACAATATAATAATACACCGAGGTTCGGATTCCACGTAACACTGTAGCCCACCAAACATCATAGTTAACTTCAAAGCCTCTCATATTTCCACATTTACTAATTCTATACTTTTTACTCTACACCTCATCTACCAGCACCTCCTCATTTCACACTACATTCCTTATTTTTCTATCCCAATCCTGTCTTAATCTCAATAGAAAAGACAAAGAATATGCAAATACAAAGATGAAAACGAAGAAAAGCTATCATTATTGTTATTATTATTAGAGGCAGTAATATTATTATAATTATTATTATCATTATTATTATTATCATAATTATTATTATTATTTTAATTATTATTATTATTATTTTAATTATTATTATCAAATAAGCAAAAGCATTATATTTACATACTACGAACTCATTCATACATTACGCTATTTCTCTCCCTCTCTCTATCTCTCTCTCTCTCTGATGAAATAGTAGCATTGTTTAATACAGTGGAGGTGTGGGTGGAAGAGGCTAGTGGATAGAGACTTGAACTTTGCTATTCTTACACTTAATCACTACATCCTTTGAGACCAGGCAAAAGTGCCTCCTACGTAGAGAAACCATGATTTTTGAGGTACTTTCCTTTTAAGTTCCTCCCCTCCCCCACTCACAGATGCCCACTTTTCAGGTACCGAAAACGGCCTAGGTAAACATATACAAATGCATCTGGCACAAATGTCTGAGAGGTGGTTGTCCCTTCCCCCTCCACCTGCGCCCCTCCCCATCCCTCCAGGGGCAGATGTGGCTCTTTGACGCTTGATTTACTTCATTAAACGAAACTTGATACACCGAAAGCCCACGAGGAATTACATGTGGGACCTATCATCAGTGTTCATCAAGGGGCCTCTTCTATATACACTACCTCCTGAAAGTATTCATCCCCCTACCTAACACCACATTTTTGGGGGTCATAGTTCATGAACCGCTTATTGCGTGGCAGCGAAAAATTTGAAGATGTTGAAAAGAAAGGATAATTAAAGATTGACAAAATCTCAACAAGTTTGATAGGTAAATAAAGGAATAGTAACACTTTCTCAGTACATCCAATCAAAAGGTATTCCGAATCTATATAATTTGATAATAGTTAATAGTAGAACCATTTCGCTTAATTCCACTACCCTAAGGATAGTTTTTGAATGGGTTCAAAATAAACTTCGGATCGAATTTTGTTTCATTTGTCTTTGCAAAACTTCTATTCATCGACGTTTTGAGGGTTTCTTGCATGGATGAGGACCTTCAGTTCGTGCCTGAAATTTTCTATCGGGTTGAGGCCTGGCAAATGGGATGGTTATTTCAAAACTCTTATTTTAACTTCCTCCAGGGAGAAACCAATTTCGATGTGTGATAAGGAGTCGTTTTTGAGTTGAAAAACTCCATCTTTCTAAGCCAAGCTTGCAAGCATCCCTCTTCAGATAAATAATCAAAAAGAATCTGTAAAGTGTGTCTGGAAATTATATGCACCACCTCTTTAACGTCTCATCATTTGGGGGAAAATGTTTGAAACATTTTAGTTTCAGACACATTTATGAATATAATAACCACAATTTTGCCCAATTTATTTATCGTTCCGTTGATTCGATGAAGTGTACTAACGCCTGTTGGATCGAATCTGCCCCATAAATAATAGATCCACCTCCATATTTTACTGTGTGAACCGTTTTATGGGAGACCCGCCTCGCCTCGTTCACATCAAACATACCCGAGATTATTTATACCGAACAACTCGATCTTTGTTTCATCTGACCATAACCGTAACTCCAAATTTGATCGTTAGAGTACTTTAAACGGTCTTTCATCTTCGTTTCATCTGACCATAACAGCCGCTCCAAATTCGATCGTTGGAGTACTTTAAACAGGCTTTCATCTTCGCTTCATCTGACCATAACCGTAACTCCAAATTTGATCGTTGGAGTACTTTAAACGTTCTTTCATCTTCGTTTCATCTGACCATAACAGTCACTCCAAATTCGATCGTTGGAGTACTTTAAACAGGCTTTCATCTTCGCATCATCTGACCATAACAGTAACTCTCAATTTGATCGTTGGAGTACTTTAAACGTTCTTTCATCTTCGTTTCATCTGACCATAACAGTCGCTCCAAATTCGATCGTTGGAGTACTTTAAACAGGCTTTCATCTTCGCTTCATCTGACCATAACCGTAACTCCCAATTTGATCGTTGGAGTACTTTAAACAGGCTTTCATCTTTGCTTCATCTGACCATAACCGTAACTCCAAATTTGATCGTTGGAGTACTTTAAACGGTCTTTCATCGTTGGGTATTTTATACGAGTTTTCAAATATTTGCAATAAAAGTGTCTTCATAAGACGAGGTCAATGCATTTCCTCTTTATGCAACATATTGGGCCCATTCTGTTTAAACTAACCACGAACTTCCTCTCGAACTCAACGTTCATCTCCGTTCTAGTCATTTTTTGGTTATTTCAAACAGATCTGAGGATCCTCAGACCGTGGGGAATAGAAGTTTTCGAGGACGACCCGAAAAGGGGGATTTGCACTTGTTACCGATTACTTAAACTCTTTTTTATTACTGACTGCGTTGTAGATTTAGGAACATTTGGTTGTTCAGAAATCTTTTTGTGACATCTTAGATTGAAATTTCGTATTTAATCTCGATTTGATGTCGGACGACGGTTCACTACCGTACTCGATCCCCGTTGCAGGCCCTGTTCTTCATCACCGAAGACGCACCTTTTTCTCATACAACATCACTCTTCCTTCTTCCATACGTACTTCAAGTTCTTCCTTACCTACAATACCTTACATAAATACCGCACACCCCTCTTGCCTGACCCCTTCTATCAACCTATTTCGACCCTTGAACGCCCTACGTTCTGGCGCTGCCCTCTTAATGCGTCCCCCTGTTGCATGGGTGATGGTACTTTCGCCATATTTGCTCCTGAGATGTGGAATGACCTACTTGGTGATATACACTCGCCCCCTCTGTCCTAGTGGCTCTAATCGTGTCTTGAAGACAAGCCTCTTCTTAGTTGGAAAAGAAGTGCTCTGCGAAGTAGTATAGCCTCGAAGAGCGCTATATAAAAGCAGATATCATATTGTTCTTGGGGGTTACCATATTATGTGCTCTTGTGGTCTATGTGTTCTTGAATTTCGCAGTCAGGTTCAGAAGGATTGCGCACCCAACTGGTTCCTAGTACCGCAGATTTCCGTCCCTTTTCTTCGGACCTTATTCTTTCTACACATTTTCACTCCACTCAACTTCTCCATTTCTTTTACCAACCTCTTTTCAAAAACATTTTCGCCGAATTGCCCTCGTTGATCACAATAAATTCCTTCGGTCTCCCAACTAAAAAACGTCATGCTGAGATGAATTATACAGAAATACACATACAGGAACCCATAATACATATACACAGTTATCTAAAATACACAAATAGATATATAGAAGGTAACATAAACAAAATACAAATACACATACACAGGGACTAAACCTACATATTCAAAGAGAGGTCCACCATACAGAAATATACATGGACAGGAAATCAAAGGTTTGGCACTCGATCGAGAAGTGGTGCTATAAGAGATGTGACAATAAATGAGCATTGGGATGTGGCACTAAATGGGCATGCCACTCATTCGAGGAGTGCCACCAAGGGGCTAAGGCTCTCGGTCTGGAAATGGTACTAAAGGAGTAGTTGATTAGGAAAGGGGACATGACATTTGATGTGGAAATAACACAAAGATGTGGAACTCGATCGGATCGTGGCATTAGTTGAGTATATCGGTTCTTCTGGAAGTGGCACTAAAAGAGCGTTGCACTTGTTACTGAGGTGAGACTAACGGAGTGTGGCACTTACAAAGGGAAGTGTTACTAACGAAGCATATCACTGGTTAAGGAGCTGCAAAGTCTTTTTCACATTCAAGTTGCGCAATCTTTTTCACATTTAAGCTGCGCAATTTTATCCGCATTTAAGCTGCACGAACTTTTTCACATTCAATCTGCGCAATCTTTTTCACAACACACTTGAAAGATATATTTGACACCTCAGCGAATTACCAGTTCCTCTTATTTCTTCTTCTTCTTCTTTAGCTTCCAAATCTTCTTACTCTCTTTTTTCGTCCTTATTTTGCTTCCTCTCGTATTATCATCATTATTCTTAGCCTGTTTGCTCCTTATGGCAGGCGGGTGGGTTGAGATGTGGGCGAGAGTATGGTGGATAAGACAGGTGCGTGGGTGGCAAGGGACAGAGGGCCGATGAACGGGCGCCCTTTTACTGACAGGTCCCTCTTAGGGGGTGGGAAGGGGGGCATTTTGGGGAGTCTAAGTGTTGAGAGTAACTTGGGGCAGCAGGTGGCGGTTCGTCTTCGCTGAGCCCGAGTCGGTCTGTTATGTGTTTCCTTTCTGTCTGTCTATCAACGCTGTCGACTGTCTATTGTCTCGCAGTGGGGAAAGGGGGAGGGTTTATTTTCTCTGTTGGGGACATTTGCCTATGCCTTATCTTTATCTCTCCCCAATCCCCTCTCTCTCTCTCTCTCTCTCTCTCTTCCTCTCTCGTTAAATCTGGTTACGGGAAGTGCCCCTGGCGGCGGCCGTCGAGATGGAGGACGGGGCATCTGGTGTCAGATCGGCCGGGACCCGGGGCGCATAAAGCGGGGAGATCGATCTCGGATTTCACCCTGATACCCAGGGATTCCCCCCCTCCCCTCCCGTTCCCCGCTCCACGACCGACGAAAGGACTCGTCAATCTTCCCTGTCTGCCCGACGCGCGCGGGTACCCACGCGGTGCCCGCCATCCTCGGGGGAGGCCCAGAGAAGCCAGAGCGGCATACTGAGATACCTAATCTGAGAGAGAGAGGGGGGGGGAGGGAAATGTTGAGAGAAAGAGAGGGGAGCTGAAAGGAACTAGAAATACCCGGTGTCCCCGTCTACCGAGCACACGCGCGTGCTCCGGTGCCCCATAATTTCATGCCAATTTGGTAAATTGGGTCCCATCCCCCCTATTACCCATTCCAACCCACAATCAGCTTAAATGGAGTAGGGGTACAATTCCCGTTTTATGCCCCCCGTTGGTCAAGTGGGTAGGGATTACAGCCCGAAAGTCTCTCGTTATCCCTTGTAACGTCTGGTCTGCGCCCATCTCCGGCGGCATGTCTTAAATACTCGAGAGGGGTGCGCAGCCTCCTGACGTGGGCGTTTCCACATATTTTCTTATCCAGCAACTTCACCGCAACCATCTTTTAAAGGTGTTTCGGGCAAGGATTCCCTCGTTGGTTTTCCTCTTTTTAATAACTAAAAATCCCTCCTCTATTCCGAAATCAAGATGCCCCAACAGCCGGATGGGGCAAGTGGGGATCCACCCATTGCTGACTACTAATAGAGAGATCTGATGGATCGAGTTCAACAGGGGAGAAAGGCGAATTTTAGGGGTCCTGAGTTTTACAGCGTTAGTTTATTTAATTATGTCATTCACAGGTTTCCATGGTAACATACCAGACTATCTAAATGTCAACTACAGCAATGCCACTAGAGTCTACCAGCTCCTAAAGTAAAGGTGGACTAAGTCCGGATAACGAGCCACTAGCCTGGAATATCGCGCCTCCGAATGCTTTGTACTACGACCGCAATACACATTGTCTCACCCAGTCCATTAAGGAGGGCTAATCAGCGTCAATGTATGAACAGATTGTGGGGGGAAGGGGTATGAAGAGTGTATGTGATGGGAGAAAGGAGGGAGTCAGTGTCTTCAAAACAGGGTGCTTGCAGATGCTTGCTTGCGCTATGTAAGACAAACATGAAAGGAAATGAAGTTTCTCTGAGATGGTAGGAATAGAGCGCGATCAGGTTTGGATCAAAGTGATATGAGTAGAGTGTAGCGTTGCTTATGCCCCAGGAGTGGTATGATGCATTGTTTAGGTATAGATGTGTGATCTAGAGAATTATGTGTGTAGTTGAGATTCAAAAGGGAAAACTGTTCGCCGTTGTAGCTCATGTATCGTGTAATGATAGAAGTGTAGGCGAGAAAGAAAGGTTCCAGAATTACTTGGAACGACTGGTGGGTAGAATTTGGAATGGTGTTAAGAGATATGGGCGGACGAATGTTTGACAGAATGAGAAAGAAGATAGCTGGAGATTTTTGTCTAACCGGAGAGAAGATGGTGTGGTTGCGTGCGGAAAGAAACTTGTGTAGTATTCTTTCGGTACAAGGGTTGAGAAAGGGAGGGAGATACAATATGTTGCGAGACGTATTTGACGTGAAAGCAGCAAGAGGTGTATGTGTATGGGACTATCTGACCACATGATTTTGTTGTGAATGGTTAAATCGGTTGGAATAGAAGAGTGCAGTAATTGTGCCATGGTATAAATGTAAAAGAGAGAAAGCTGAACGCAAGAACAGTCGCGGTGCGATGACACGCAACTTTCAGTTCCTATCGGCCGTCTTCCATCCTCTTTTCCAAGAAGTGAAAAAGGTGGAAAGGAAGGGAGAATCAAACGTGAAATGTTATTGAATGTGTAAGAAGTAAAGGGAAGAGGCAAAATGCGGTAGAAATTTATGAATCGTGCCGTGGGTGACAAAAAAGAAGCGGACGCCCAAATGCTTAATAGTGTAATAAAGATGCATACAAAGAAATGAATAGGGAAGCTAATCGAGTGATTAAACACAATATGAAAGCAACAAAAGAACCATTTGTAAAAAATATGAATGAGGCTTCCGATGGAAACAGGAAACTATTCTGGAAGAAAGTGAGGAAGCAGAAAAAGAATAGCTGTGTCAAAACAGCTCCTCGTCAAATAGATGAAAAAGCTGACCTACGCCCATTAACAAGGGGAGTATCCGAATGGGCAGCTCAAGGAGAGGAGGGATAGTCCAGCACCTACCGATTCCATAGGCCCAAGATCTCGCTGAGAATTGAGGAGAGCTAACTGACGAGAGCAAAATACAACCGCAAACACAACTGCTGTCAGGACCAAAGCTTAAAATAAAGCCCATAAAAATGTCCAGCGGGCGCGATAGAAGAAATTAGACCCGCAGATGATAGATGATCTAGTAGACAGACAAAGAGTTGACAGACGAAAGCAGGAAAATGCAAACGAGGGAATGGGGGAAAATCCATAGGTTGAAAATATAATTTAAACAAACCATGCAAAAGGATGTAAGTGCTGGAAGAATTTTAATATGGAAAGGCAGCTGGATTAGATGATATAATTGTTGAAGTGCTAAAAAGTGGCGGTGATCGTGTTAAGGAATGGGTTTGTGGGTATGTTGTAAGGCATTTTAATGTCTAAGTGTGTTTAGGAATGGAAGAGTGCAGTAATCCTGCCGTTGTAGAAAGGTAAAAGAGAGAAAGCCTGGACGCCAACTCATCGCGGACTCTCTGTCCCCCTCAGAGTCCTCAATCCCCACATATCCAACGACGCGGCGAAAGTTCTACGCGTCGAAGTCGGCTGATGGTGAAATGTAAGCAGAAATAACATTATACCTCCTATTCAGGTGTAGCTGCACTGTCACTGTCTAAAGGAGGTTTTTATAGCAAGTGAAATAACGGATACATCATGTCGGATGTTAATCGCACATCCTCTTTCATGGGCTCTCAAAACTCTTATAGACAAGGAAGGTAGGCAGGGGGCACGCGCCCAGGATGGTCTAGTTCAAAATTTCGAAATGATGGCTAACCTTGAACGGGAGGTGACGAGCCTCTGTAAACCTTCCATTTGGTCCGGAGTTAATGTTAATGCCATTGAAAGTATATACACTCCATGCCTACCACGGAAGAGACGCAGGGGCCCTCTTCGAGGTGAAGACCGTCATTGGAATTGCTGAAATACAGGGACTGTTGGCTATAGAAGGTGCCGAAGTCGTTGTCACCTTCGATGGTTTATTGGGGAGGTTGGACATGCCATGCGAGTCTTTTCCTCCTTCCGCCTCGAAACTTTTAGCGAGTTAAGCGGCTTCAGGGGAGGGAGGTCCCTATTTTGGAGGGCCCCGCTTCTTCAAGTCGCCCTGTCGATCTAGGGGTGGGGGCGGGGAAGCCGAAATTTCTATATTGATGTCTTCCTTTCAAAGGGCAGTCTTAGAAGCCACCGAGGACAGTCTCATGACCACCTTCGGTCGGTTTGCCAACCTTGAGTTTAATGATTTGGCATAGGTGGGCGACCGCTTTGCCTTAAGGGAAACGGTCTTGCCGGGGGGTGGGCTTTGGTTTTAACCGAGGCACAGTTTGAGTCGTCATGTCTACCTTGGTAGGGCATCAGTAGAGTAGAATCCTCAGAAGGGTTCCGAATGAGCGCGGAAGCGACCGTGCTCGTAGGCATGGAGGGGTCAATAACAGAGGGGGCCTGTTTAACTTTTAAGGCAGAGGATGTCCCAGGTTTGTCAGGGTGTGACAAGACCAAGTGTTTATTCTCACGAAAAGGGAGACGGTCCGCAGCCTGAACGGCCAGGAGGTACGTACCACATTGCTTCGAGGAAGCAGTGTGACTCTCCGTAATTGACACACTTGACTGTAAACAATAAGGATTTATTGTGTACAGTTTTGGAGCAATTTGCACAGAATTTGAACTTTTACGCGAGCGATTCGTGTGACCAAAGCAGTGGCAGTAGTAGTATTTTCGCGGTAGGCGCACAAATTCCTTGACGCAGTATCGATACCAACTGGCACTCACCGACTCAGAGAGCCTCTAACGATCGAACGCGACGAAGAGTGTAGTCACAGTACTCCCCCCCCCCTTGTTTTCTCATAACACGCTCAAGCTTGACCGCTCGTTTGTCAGCCAGCTCTTCGATGATGTCTTCTAAATAGTAGTCCACGATTTCTTTCATTAAACCACTCCTTTCATGAAATTCATGGTAGAGTTCAGGTTTACTTAAACCGGCGAACGATTGATTGGAGAGGAAGATGGGGAAAAACCGGCAGTATTCTTTTACTACCATCGAGTGAGCAAGGGTCCTATTATGGCCCAAGGGAGGGTCCTAATTGGAGGATAAAGTGATGAAAGACCGGCAGTATTCTTTACTACCATCCAGTGAGTAGAGATCCCATTATGGCTCAAGGGAGGGTCCTCATTGGAGGAGAAGGTGGAGAAAGACCGGTAGTATTCTTTGACTACCATCCATCGAGCAGGGATCCCATTATGGCCAAAGGGAGGGTCCTCATTGGAGGGGAAGGTGGGCAAAGATCGGCAGTATTCTTTGACTACCATCCATCGAGCAGGGATCCCATTATGGCCAAAGGGAGGGTCCTCATTGGAGGGGAAGGTGGGCAAAGATCGGCAGTATTCTTTGACTACCATCCAATGAGCAGGGATCCCATTATAGCCAAAGGAAGGGCCCTCATTGGAAGAGAAGATGGGGAAAGACCTGCAATATTCTTAACTACCATCCAGTGAGCAGGGATCCCATCATGGCCCAATGGAGCCTCCTCATAGGAGGAGAAAGTGAGGAGAGACCGGCAGTATTATTTACTACCGGAAATCCAGTGCGCAGAGATCCCATTATGGCCCAAGGAAGGAGAAGGTGGGGCAAGACCTGCAGTATTCTTTGACTACCATCGAGTGAGCAGGGATCTCATTATGGCATAAGGGAGGGTCCTCATTGGAAGAGAATGTGGGGAAAGACCGGCAGTATTCTTTACTACCATCCAGTGAGCAGGGATCTCATTATGGCTCAAGGGAGGGTCCTCATTGGAAGAGAAGGTGGAGAAAGACCGGCAGTATTCTTTGACTACCATCCATCGAGCAGGGATCCCATTGTGGCCCAAGGGAGAGTCACCATCCAGCGTTAGATGAGAGGGACATAAAAACCACTTATGCAGAGTGAGGTAGCCTGAGCGGATCTAAGAAGCAGTTGAAGCTATTTCAAAATAAAGATTTAGTTGATTACTTTTTTACTATTACAAACACGAAGTAAACTCAATCGGATTTTCTGAATTATCATTTTGGAAATAAAAACGAAAGCACTAGGAATCATATTTTCATTTTCTTGCGGGTAATACAAATGAAGGCAAGTTTATATAAGTATACTCGAAAATTTCTGGCCTAAAGCATTCCCCATAATTGTACTCCTAATCATTTGTGCCCCTACATCAGTGCTCAGACTGACCAAACCGTCATCCAGGCGGGTTTGGGCATTTATCCAGTCACATTACGTTATCCATTATCCTCTCTATCCATTTCGGTCTTGTTTTCCTCTAAAGCCCCTCCTTGTTTACTACAGGGTGTCCCAAAAATGACTGTGCACTAGATGCCGCGCATTGATACAACTACTGGAAGGGTTCTTCGGAAACCGCTTCATCTTCCGGTGATTGTGACCGACCCTGTCACCAGATCGGGTACCGCCTGACATTTTTATGCGGGGTGAAGGTGTACAGAGGTAATCCGCATGCACTCGAGGAGCTAGGAGGGCTGTAACAACGACCAACATCCAAAATATCACACCACGAACAGTAAGGAAAGTCTTCGCTAGCTTGTACAGGCGTGTGTAGGCATGCCTGAACGTAGGTGGAGGTCATTTCCAATATATATTTTAATATTTTTTTAGTGCACATTGACTTTTAGGACACTCTGTATAAGTCTCTTCCCTTTGTGTGTTCTCTGTGTGCCCCTATGGAAGCGAACGGGTCTGAAACTCGCCACTTCTAAAGCCTGGTTCACTGGGGTTTGTAGATCTCTATCACCGTTGCCTAGGCAACAGAGAGAAGCTGTCTGTTGATACCAGATCTCGTTAGTGTTTATATTTCTAATTGAAAGACAGATAGATAAATACATAAACACACAAGGGCAGCGATAGACAAAGGGAACCTTCGTCAGAGTGATTCTCAATGCACACTTAAAAGTACAGTTGCGCGCATATCTATTGGCAACACATCTCAAATTTTGTAATTAGCGAATTTTTATACGTTACTAGTATGAAATGTACATATGTATATTATATTTAATTATATTAACCTAAAAGCAATATATTGTGATGTATAAATTATAATAAAACAAATTATTAACATTGAACATGGTGTTTATTAGAAAAACACAAGATGCAAAAGCATTGACAACATTCATAAATATTACATATATATTATTGGCAACTATAAATTAATACTTGGTATGACTTCCCTTAGCAGTAATCACAGTAGGTAGACGTTTCTTGTAGGTATGTACAAGGCTTTTGCAAGTTTTAGTAAGAATTTTACTCCACTCTTCTATGGCAAAAACTTTGAATTCTGCGATGCTGATTGGTGATCTCTTATGAACACATGACTTCAGATTTTTCCATAAATTTTCAATCTGATTCAAATCTGGACTTTGAGAAGTCCATGGCCTCACTTTCAAGCGTTGATTCGCAGAATATGTCTGCGTTGATTTGCTTGGGATCATTATCCTGTTGGAAGACGAGCCCTCTGCAAAGAATAAGCTTCCTTCCCGATTGTTTCACATGTTCATCCAAAGTTCGCTGATATCCCTCGGAATTCATAGTGCCTTCTATCACACAAATTGAACCAGTACCTGTAGCATCAAAACACACCAATAACATGATGGAACCACCTCTGTGTTTCACAGTAGGTACGATGTTCTTTTACAGCAGAGCTTTTCTAGATTTTCTCCAAACGTAATGGTGGTCGTTTATGCCAAGCAGCTCGAGCTTAGTCTCGTCTGACCATAATAGTTTACTAAGTTCTGCTTCAATGTCATTAAGATGTTCTCTGGAAAACTCTAAACGTCTCTTTTTGTCTTCAAAAGTGGTTTCCTCCTTGGTACATGTCCATGGAGACCTTCACGGTTCAGGTAATGTCGCACTGTTGACACGTCGACGATTGTTCCACTGTTAGCTAAATTTGTTTCCAATTCCTTGGAAGTGACTTTTGGATTCTTGTTGACAATTAGAACACACGAACGGCCACTCTGTCAGTTAATTTTCTTGGTCGCCCATTCTGCATACGATTAACAGTAGTCCCATTAGGCCTAAATCTTACAATAATATTCATACAGATGAAATTGGGATATTCAAACTTGCCGAAGTTTTTTTATATCCATTTCCTTGGTTGTGTAGCTCAATTATACGCTTCCTCTATGCTTCTGAGCCTATTTCAAAATTATTGTAGAAGTGATTTTTTTAAGCTTAGACTCGATTCAAAGTGAACTCAAAAAATGCCAAAATCTTCGACTCTGCTGTGATAAGGCGATGACTCCATTTCTATTCGAACCCGCGAGTCATTGAGTCAAATGACTAATCACACTTGGATAGAAAACACGCCAATAAAATAGATCGTAAATTGCTCAAGCGATTCTAGACCAGAAATTTTGCTTTCAAACTCGCCTTAGAAGGCATAACTCATTTGCTTTAAAAGGCATAACTCATTTGCCTAATTCTTTTTTATCTTTAATAAATGACAGACATTTATTTTGCGAATGTCACTCAGTGGCAATTTGCACAAATGACTTTGACATTTAATTTGGTGCTTAGTTTAATTTGGTGATTTGTTGTGTTTTATGAAGGGGCAGTGCAGATGTGGGATGTCATGTTATTTCGACATGGGGTAACAACGAAGGCATCGCTACATGTGCATATGAGGAGGCTTTCTTTTTTTTTTTTAATCAAATGGCTTAACGCCATCTTGGAACTTTACGCGGATCTAATGGGAAAAAGGAAAAATGGATAAAGAGAATAAAAGGGGAATAAAAAGAAGAAAACGTGAACAATATGGGGCTTTAAATTTCTATTGGGGGGATTGCTGTCAAAATGAAATCAAAGTTGTTTAAAAAAAATCTGTAAACAAAAATTAAATCCAAAAACACGGGAGTAATTCCAGAAGAAAGTTTGGAAGATCTTTTAAGAAGTGGTGAAAATGTGTGTGTAAAAGATGGACCTAGAGCGGCAGATCATCTTCAAGACATTGAGAGCAGAAGAACAATAAAGAGGCGCATACAGTTAATAATAATAAGAAGAAGTACAACAAGAAGAAGAAGAACAATTATTATTATTATTATTATTAAACCTCGTTTAGGCTTCCTCTCGTGTTTCAAAAAATGTGGTGATTCTCTACCAATACATTCCCACCAGAAAATTTAACCGGTATTATTTCCTTCTGTACATCACCACTAATCACCCTAGCAAGACACGAGGTGTGCTCAGGAGAGTTGCGGGTGAAACTTCAGAAAACCTACGCCGTTTTGTAGTAAAAACAGTACTAATGGTGTTTTTAGTCATTCTAGTCGTCATTTACAGCTTTGGTTAGGCGCGGAAAGCACTTACTTTTAAGACACTAGCACTCTGAGGACGACTCTATTCGCAGTGATTCTATCTTAAAAATAACTGCTTTCCGCGCTAAAACGAAGCTGTAAATGATGACTAAAATGCTAACAAACACCATTAGTACTGTTTTTACGTACTTATACTATTTATTTTTAGATCATTCGTATATTCGTTTGGTTACTGGAAGCCATTATCGCGCTACGGGATGTCATTATGGGGGGCATTGCCCCCCATTCCCGCCCTTCCGCCCGCGCCTCAGGAACAAGTAGTAGAAACGAACCTTATCTAAAACACCTAATAGTATCAACAATTTGAAAGCCTAGCATTAGGTTCGAATCTAAAGACAAAACAAACTTACTATTTAGTGCTGGGGCTATTATAATCAAGCCATACCTGTCGCAACGCTTCGCTTTCTAAAATGAGGCTATAATTTTAGCAAAAGTCTATTAAATTTACCGAGGAATTATGAGAAGTCTTATTAAAGAATAAAAATTTAAATATACAAAAAACACATTGACTCCATTAAGAAGATTAGACACACGGGTTTTGGCGCGAAAATCGAAAGCCGCGCTCTTATAAAAACTTGTTTCCAGTTTTGCCAATGTGTAGATTAATAGCGAATTAAATGTTGCCCCCAAAGTATAGTATTTTAAAAATATGTACTTTCCGCGCCAAACCGAAACCATATATGACGACTGGAATGCCTAAAAAAGACCATTAGTACTTTTATTACACTAAAAATACGGCGTAGGTTTTCTGAAGTTTGACTGAGTTGCGAGTTTTTTTCGTTCTACACCACTCGCGGTATATATCTTCCGCACATTTTCAATTCTACTTTCACCACTTTCTTTAAAAATTTCTTTAAAAAATGCTGGGAGAGATACCTTCGTTGGTTTTTGCTATTTATTTTAATGAATATAAAAATTTCGTGGCTAACCCAACTATGGGCTAATGGGCAACTATGCGGCAGGTGGCATCTGGAGATTTGTGTATCCTCTTGGCCCCAATGTTCCCTATCGTGAGAAATACCCTCCGTTAGTTTTCGCTTTAATCTTTCTTCCGAATAAATTCACTCCTCTTTCTTCTTACTAATATTTGCGCCTCACCCAAACCAACCCTTATTTAAAAAATCTTCACCCCCCTCACACACACACACACCCAACAATCCACCTGGGAGGAAAATGAAAAATGACAGGAATGAAAGATGTGGGGAAATGTGTTTGTTTAACGTCGCAGGATACCATCTGAATGGTCGACCTCGCAAAACAAAAACACACAAACACTCAAGTTTCGTTGACACAAATCAATTCTGGAGGTGGACTTAAATGAATTGATTCAATAAATGACAACTAACGCCAAGCTGTGAAAAGGTTTGAGCATTCGAAATTTCAACGTATGAAATAACACCAAAATAAGAATGATTTTTTTGATATTTTCGTGTTTGGTCATATATTCAGCAACTTTGTGTCGAACCCTGTATTATTGTTAAGATTAATACACTCTTTTAATAAAATTTTAGCGACATTTAAAGGCAAATTTGATAGACTCTTTTGACTGCTAATTATACTTCTGGTTTAATATATGAATCTCACAAATTTTAAGATTAGTTAAAGATCGACTGAAGAAGGGCCTAATTAGAATTTAAAATTGCCTCGTGTAAATATTTAAAGATGAACACTTTATAGTCCTAATTACTGACCACAAATAGCCAGAAACTTTATATAAAAAACGAGTTATTATAGAGCCATTAGCGAAATAACGGCGATAAGGCAAAACAACAAAATATTAAACAATTAACCACGATAAATCAGTCTTAGCGTAGCTGTCGTAAACAAAGAAACTTGGCTGCATGACGTCATTAATCCAAGATGGTAGTAGGGGGTCGACAGGAAGATGATTGAAACTATTTCATACGAGACATCAAAGTTATTAGTTTGTAAAGTAAAATTTTTCTTTCTCGTTCGTAGTTGGCTTTTTAATTAATTACGTTATTTATGCACTATTCAAGAGTATTAATAATAATGAAATTTTGTTGAGAGAGGAGAGAAGGTTTTTAGCAAATTGAAGATATAAGACGAACCGTTTGATGCAGTATACCACAACACAGCATTAGGGTTTTGACTATACTTTATATGGTATAAATTTACTATACATCGCGCGTTATCTTTGTATTTCTTTAAGGGTCTATGCACATTTACTTACCTTCCAACTCATTCTTTTCATGTATACCTTCACCTTCTTTCCTATTATTTTAATACATATCTTTTTAATGATGTAGGTGTCCCCCTTTCACTAGACAGTAGTTGGCAGTTGGAAATATAAATCAGTGTAATTAATTTTTTTATTCGTTGTTATTTGTTTTGATAAAATAAAAACAATCTCTACTCAACTGTAAAGAGAGGGCATTCATTTCCTTTTACTTGATCAGTTTTAAGTCGAATTGGCTTTACTAGTGGGAGGGATTTGGTTCCAATATTAATTTAGAGCGTGACGTCATGAGAAAAAATAAAGGTAAATAACCTCAATAATTTAGTTAATTTAAAACGTTCTTTGAGTAAATAACCTAAATTGACATACATAAATAATTTTCCCCCCTACGTATTAGTGATTTTCCTCTAACTACTATTAGAGGAAACAAAAACTTTGAATTCATTGGTCTAAAAGAGTGACACTGCAAGACAAGTATTTGTTAAGGGGTAAAAATAAAAGAGTGGAAAAAATCCAAGGATAACATCATTTCGCAACGATTCATTCTTTTATTGTTTGAGACTTTCTTACCTAACCTAACATAACCTAATGTGGGAGTTCTTCCTTTAACTTACTTATTTTTGGAGGAAATGTATCCATTTATTGATATATTTTTCTTTAAAAAAATCGTAACAAAGGAGAAAACAGTGAAAATACGGGAAAAATAAAAAAATAGAATATAGGAAATCACTTGACGCTATAAAAGACAATAACTAAATATAAAATAGCACAATTCGGAAGTACTCCGCTGCGCTTATAGATAGATATATAGATTCTAAGTCTTACTCCCAAACAAATGTGTTCAATTTGGGCTCTTGAGTGCTATTTTTCGTTTGCGCATACCCTCCTCACCCCAACCATCACCTTTCAACACACCCACCACAACCCAGTCAAAAAAAAAATATCCCCAACACCCTACTTCCAAACAATCCTCCAAACCACACCTCAATAAAACATATCCACACAGTCCACACCCTCGAACACCTACACACTGCGGCAAATACCCACAAATACACTCCTCGGAAAACACAAAGTACTCCTATTCCAACTAGGAACCGAGCGCTCACCTCTACTACTACAATACAAACACACAACAAAGCTCGCATAGACACCAACATGCACTAGGTGGAATCAAACCCCAGAAGACAAAAAAACACATCCTCGTTGCCGTTACTTCACACCCGCACACAACGCACAATCTATTACATCCTAAGGGGCCTGCGGACCAGCCCGGGGCCCGATGTGGTGTTCCTGCCCCCCCCCTCCCTCCACTCACTAAGAGAGTATGGAGGCAAAGAACAAAGAAGTTTCCCCTCTCATAGAGGTGCACCATCCCTACCAGTGGCAAGCTGTTCACATTCCACAGAAACGCAAAGGAATGCCTATATTATTTTTTTCCATTTCCATTGTATACGGTTAAGTTAGGTTAGGTTAGTTATATTCGTTAGGTTTGGTTAAGATAGTAAGTTTAGGTTTAGTGAGTTTTAGCTAACTTTTAATAAGTTAAGATAAGATAGGTAAAGTTTGGTTATGTTAATTAGAATAGTTAGGTTTGAGTTGGTTAAGATAGTGAGGTAACGCTGGGTTAAGTTTGGTTAGGTTAGGTTTCTTAGTTAGATTAGTTAAGTTTGGTTAGGATAGTAAGTTTAGGTTAATTAAGATAATGAGTTTTAGCTAGGTTTAGGTCGGTTAAGATAAGATATGCAAAGTTATGTTAATTAGAATAGTTTGGATAGTAAGGTAACGCTGGGTTAGGTTTGGTTCGAAAGGTTAGGTTAGGTTTCCTATTTAGGTTAATTAGGTTTGGTCAAGTTGGCTATAATAAACTAGCTCTTTATATTAAAAGAGTGAATGTGTTGCTGTTTATTTTTTCCATTTAATTTTCGTAGCTCTTATGACCCGCTTCAGTGGTTTAAATTTTGCTCTTAAACTGAATCGGATGAAATGTAGCGCATCTAGAGACACTTGATGGCGTCAGCTGCGCGTCGTAAGTAGGTCACTAAATGCGACATCATCAGTCGAAACTGCTCTTCTATATAATAATCCAATGAATGCGTTCGATGATTTCGAATTTAATCTGAGACTCACATAACCCTCACAATACGCACCGATCTCCATTTTAGAACAGAGGAGAGTTGCGCCCTTACTTATTCCCTCGCGCCACAAGTAGTCTCCTTGGAATGCTTCAATTATGTTCCTTTAATTTTCGCTTCACCTAAACCTCAACCTCATTGGTTTTCGCTTCTTAGTTATGTGTTATTATTCCCACCAGCAATAATATGTTGCTAACATATGTTATCATATTTACAGCGATGTAAGAACATGTAACCATAACTTTTCCTACATAGTTGCACCGATGTAAGTATATGTAACCATAACTTATCATACATAATATACCTAAATCCATTAAGTTATAATAAAAAAAAATCCGTATTATTGTCATATATAATGAAAGCAGACCTAAAGTTCATCCACTTTGGTGGATCAAAGGTGAATCCATTATTTCAGCCGCAAAATATCTCTGCTGAACATCTTCGCAAATCCAATCGGATTGCACTCTCCTTAAATGGATTTGGAACCCGCCTTAGCGGTTACAAAATGCGTTCTATTATATCCATATAGAGGATTAATCTTCTAATTTGTGCTAAACGAAGCAGACAAATTAAATGCTGAAATATTTTGTGAATTTCTATGTAAATCTATGCTATATATCTCTAATATGTGACATGTCAGCTACACACATATTTCATGAATAGTGGAGTAAATAAACCATGTTGGTATGTGTATGCATTTATATACAAGGTGGGGATGGTATTCGTTCGTATAATGACTGTCTCAGGAAAAGAAAACCTGTTTTTATTTTTTTTAGAATTATTCCTCAAATTTGAGTTTATCTTAATGACATGTTTTGTCGATGTCACTCGATGAACCCCGCCTGTGTCATTGATGACAGCCTCCAGGCGACCTCGGAACTGGCCACAGGCCTTCTTTACTATATCCAGTTTTAGGACCCTGAAGACCATGGTAATCCTGGTATTCAGCTCGTCCTTCGTGTTGCAGTTGGATTTGTTGGTCTCTCGTTCTACCGGGCTCTATCTAAAAGCGTCGAAGGGTTGCAGTCAAGCGAGTTGGGAGGCCAAATGTTAGGTGCTGTAGGAGCTAATAAATTATGCAACAGCAAGGCCTTGGTCTTCTGGTTTATGTGACAGGGGGTAGAATATTATTGCCACACGTAATGCCTCCCTGCAGCTACTCGGTCGATCCAGGGCTTCACTACCTCGTCCAGAACACGAATATAGCCACCGGTGCTCAGCCTGACGCACTCAGAGAAGAAATGGGATGGCATGACGTCGCTGTCACTGATGACGACACCGATGACCATGATTGTCGCAAAAACTTTCCTCTACATGACTCTGGGCACGTCTTGGATGCAATAGTGAGCCACCAGTTGTGCTTGTAGTTGATCGTCTGGTCTTGACAGAAAATTTTCTCGTTGGAAAAGAACCACAATATATCTGGCTCCAACGGGTGGTTCAAATTGTTGATCAGCTTCTTGCTATGCTTGAGTCACTTTTCTTGCATCGCCTTCGACATATATGGCCCCTACCACATCTTGTAAGAAAAGTATCGAATGTCTTTATATACAACCAGCCTGATGAGCCTTTTATCCACATCATTTTCCTTGCAATGGCATGCATCGGTTTTCTGGGATCATCATTAATTATCCCCTGGATTTGAGCGACGAATTCCGGCGTTCTGATGATATCAGATCGTCAACCATGTAGTTCCTATCTGTTGCCGCCTCGTAGTCGAATCCTCAATCTCCTAGTTCCTTTCTGATCTTTTCCACCATCCTTCTGTTGACATTGACGCTGTCTGAAATTTCCTTGTTTGTCCTTCCTGCGCGGATTCCAAAGAGGACTCCATGCCCTTTCCACAAATTAGGGCATCAAAATTTTCCAGTCATTTATTCTGCAAAAACAGGAAGCCAAAATGTTTATTGTTTTTACTGAAAACAAACAAACATATATATATATATATATATATATATATATATATATATATATATATATATATATATTCAATCTATTTTACACACAAAAGGGGAAATACACCTCCAAGAATATAAGAAACTTCCACCGATCCCAGTCCAGCCCTCTAGTTTGTTATCACTGCCATTACGTGAATTTCACCCTCTTACCTCCAGCAAGGTCGTCTTCAGGGTCTCTTTATGCAAAAGGCTGTCTATTTTACGGGGGGGGGGCTCAGCCTTCTTCAGTAACTTCTTGTAATGTGTCCTGCTTATTTTTAAAATTCAGAACTCTTTTCTTTATCTGTCGCCTGTTAAACTTCTTACCGTTGTATTTATTGCAGGATCTGTAAACTGTCCTGTTTTTTCATCTTATTGTATTAATTCTCCAAGTTTCAATTTTGGTTAAAAATTATATAATTACTTTGCATTTTAAACGCATGTTGCTTCCTTATATGTAGCCTAAACTTTCTAACATACTTCTGTTCTTCTACTGATTTCCTTTTTCACGCTCCCACCTGACTTACCTGCTATCCTCTTTCTACTTATTCTTCTACCTACTCTAAAACTTGATCTTCACTTATAATTGCTCCACACAACAGGGCAAATACACCTCCAAGAATATAAGAAACTTCCACCGATCCCAGTCCAGCCCTCTATTATTTTTTGTCTATCAACAGTTCATTTGCAGTCCAATTGTGAAACTGGCTTGCGATCATTCTATTACCAATGACTGTGATTCTTCTGGACAAGAACAAAATCAAACCGATGGGGAGTTAAGTATCTACCATTAATTATGATTCTTTTTGGTTCCTATTTCAAAGTCCTAAAAGTCTCGTCAAACCCTGTTGTAAACATTTTTGAATGAGTGCAACCTAAGTGAAGATGTTGAACTGTGTATATGAAGAAAAGTATGTCTATATAGATTTTGATAATTCCTTTTTTTCTGTAGTGTTCTTAGTACTGGATCGGTGTCTACTGAATCAAAGTCTACTTCATAGTCATGGAATGCCATCTAGACAGAAATCTCATGTTCATTAATTTAATGCAATAAATGTTAAATGGCCTACATATGTACTATAAGTACTACAACTACTTTTTGAAACCTGCATTTTTCGGTTGCATTTTGAATTTTTGTGTTAGTCTGTCGATTATAACTTTTGTAATTAAATTGGCTGTTTTTTTTTCTCTAATTCTTTAAGTCTTCCTTGTTTTGCTTTTTAAAAACGGAGGCGTTTACATATGTCATTAAAATTTGACTTTCCATTTAACATTTTGTTAACACAAAATGCAAGTAGTTACCCAAAACCATCACCTCCAGTCTTTTTAAGGTCGATCGTTTCCTATTTGGGTAACCATATTTCTTGCTCTCAACGTGGGTTCAAAATTTTGTCTTTCTTTACTAGTGTGATTTCTATCTCATTATTTAAGAATTCGATATCTAGTGTATGATGGCCGGTGCTATAATATAATGGGTGACTCAACTCTCTCTCATACATTTTAATTTCTTATAAATTATCTAATTTGGTGCCGAGTTAAATGCAACTGTAAACGTTAAAATTGTAATAAAAATTTGAATGGGAAAGTATTTTTATAGCAATGCGTAATTCAGAAATTTAAATATAAATCAGTAGAAAAGTAGTGAAGTTATAAGTAATTAAAAAGTGTAGAAGGTTGAGACACCAATTATATTATACCAATTGCTACCATACACTAGATATTAAATTCTTAACTAATGAGATTAAACTCCCACTAGTAAAGAAGGACGAAATTTTGAACCCTCTTAAGAGCAGGAAAAAAGGTGACAAACCTAGGCAACGATCGATCTTAGAGAGGCTTTGGGTAACTATGTACTTGCATTTTGTGTTTACAAAATATTAAATGAAAAGTGGGATTTTAGGAACATGGTTAAACGCCTACGTTGTACTTTTTTAAAAAAAGGGCGACAAGGATGAGTTAAATAACTATAAGACGTATAAACTGTATAGATTTAGTGTAATTATGAAGTTATTTATTTGATTTTGATGTCAAATTTCAGCGAGTTTATTCTTTTTTTCTTGGAACTTGTTGTATTTTTGTTTAGTTATTTTTATATTAATTCTGAGTAATCGGTAGGCACAATCACTCCTTTATAAATAAATCCATATGGAAGAGTATGTAATCGATTACATTTGGTTCCATCTATTCTCATTTACTGCTTTGTTTCTTTCGGAATAATAGGTTAATGATGTAAACCTTTGCTCTTTGGTAAATTATACTAAATTTCCACTTTCATTTTTTTCGTCTACTCTGAAGTTGCTTACCGATCGACTATCGTCTCTTTGTTCTCGAACCTTTTCATTAATTAAAGCGCCCTTTATTCATTTTGAACTTATGGGTTCCTTATGTATGTGAATTCCTGGCAAAAAGGATGTAAATTTCTCTCTTTATAAGAGACTATGTAAGTGACCCGCACAACACACACTAAATACCCGTATTTGCGCAAATTTAAGCATCAGCAACAGAACTGGAGCCCCTCTCACTACTCCCGAGTTCTCCCCTACCCGAATACACTACGAAAACAGACATCCACACCATAAACCCAACTTAAATAATTTTTCAATTAAAAATACAGCAAACACCGAAAACCAACTACGTACACTGGACTCTCTTTATATTAGATTTACAAACCCCACTTTAAACTCCGACACAAGCTCATTTCCACTTATATTACAACTATAATCACCCACGGCAAACCCACTTCCCCCCCAAAATAACCCATATTTTTCAAATATTTCTGTTATCTCCCTTTTTTTACAACGAAGACACCTAAAACTAATTAATCTTAGTTTTTATTTTAAAAACAAAAGCATATTTCCTATTCCCTAATATTTAAAAGCCCTGCATTTTTATAAGTGGAATATTAACACCTCTGCTGCCTCCCATTTCCCATATAATTAATTTATAAATATCTGATAACTTATCTAAAAAATTCTTATGTTTGTACATATTTATAATCTCACATCCTTGAGAATGGGTTCCTACCCGAAACGTCGGTACCAAGAAGTTATAATATAGTAATGAACTCCCTAAATTTAGCCTGCTTATTTATCCTAAAAATACGTATACGCCTGGCAACGCGCAACCCCTCTGCTCTCTTAATATATATATATATATATATATATATATATATATATATATATATATATATATATATATATTTAGAATGCACCTCTCTTCTTTAACTCTACCAGATCCACAAAAGGTAGTGTTTAACTTATCTGACTACCAGTTAACTTGACGAGAGAAACTACTACTAGCATTTGGACTAGACTTTTGTCTACCCCCAACTTGCCCGAACAAAATTAAATTTCTCTTTACATTTGAGACGCTATTGCAACGAATTAAATCCTTACCCTTTCGAGGACTATTTAAAACCGCACAAGTGAGGATTTCTAACATCGCCCACGAATTTTTTCCCAAGGTGAAACTTTTTCGTACAATCCCTTTATATTTCCATAAAGATGATATAACTCTGTTACGAGAACTATCTTCAAAAGATAACCATATCATTACCCGCCCTGACAAAGGTAGAGGTGTAGTTATAATGAACAGAGAAGAATATACACGAAAAATGCGCATGATTTTAGATGACTGATCCAAATTTGCTCCCGTCCAAGAAGACCCGCTGAAACTTTCCCTCCAACTTGAATACCAAGTCAATAGGCTTCTTGTTTCACTCAAAAAATCGCACGCTCTTGGCGAAGAGACCTACTAACAGCTCCACTCTACAGGCTCCACCTACGGCCAACTCTACGGTCTCCCTAAAATCCATAAACCTAATGTAACCCTTCGACCTATTCTAGCAACCTATAACCTCTCTAATTATAAAACAGTTAAATTCATTGCCCCACTTATTACCCCCCTTGCCACAAACCAAAACACTGTCAAAAATTCTCTACACCTAAAAAAAGAAATTACAAAACAAAATTCCAACCTATATATGGCTAGTTTTGACGTATCCTCCCTATACACCAGTGTCCTACTTTTAGAAACAATTAATATTTTTCTTTCTCTCGCGTTCCTTTTCCCCAATTCTCTCCTTCACTGTTTTAATGGGAAACAAATAAAGAAAATACTACTTACAGTTTCTCACGAAAACTATTTCTCATTTAATGGAAACTTTTTTCGCCAAATAGAAGAAGAAGCACTTGACAAATGCCCCTTACAATTTCGTCCTATCTTCTACAGGAGATTCGTAGACGACACCATCGCCCTTTTTCGCTCCAAAGGTTAATCTGATAAATTCCTAGAGTACATAAACCAGTTACATCCAAAGATTAAACTCACTCAAGAAAAGGAAGACAACAACTCCATTCCTTTCTTAGACCTACTAATAACACGCACAACCGACGGTTTCTCCACTTCCATTTACCGAAAACCTACACATACGGGCTCTGGACTCCATTTTCTTAGTCATTGTTCCACCAAAGTCAAATTAAACTCTATCAAAACCTTACTTTCTCGCGCTTACAATTTCTTTTCATCATACCTCAATTTCCACAACGAGATCACTTTCCTCACTAACTATTTCCAACAAAACGGATCTCCTTCAAACTTATTCGACTGAACTCTTCGAAATTTTATCAATAAAATATTTACCCCGAAAGATCTCTAATACAACGTCCTTAAAGAAAAGGTTTTTGTACCTCTCCCATATATAGGACCTCCCAATTCACTTCTCTGGGCCAAAATCTCACCATTTCTTAAGAATTCATTTCCTGCAACACATTTTATACCAATTTTTCCAAACACACGCAAAGTACAACATCTTTTCAACATTAAAGACAAAATAACAACGCTGCTTCGATCCTCCATCATATATGAATTCAACTGCTCGAGATGTAATTCCGAGGTGTATTTAGGATCGACACAGCGCACACTACATACCCGTATTTGCGCACATTTAGGCATCAGCAACAGAACTAGAGCCCCTTTCACTACTCCCGAATTCTTCCCTATCCGAATACACTACGAAAACAGACACCCACACCATAAACCAAACTTGAATAATTTTTCAATTAAAGACACAACAAACAACGAAAACCAACCACGTACACTGGAATCTCTTTATATTAGATTTAAAAGCCCACTTTAAGCTCCGACACAAGCTCATTTCCACTTTTATTACAACTATAATCACCAACGAATTACACACACCAAATCCAGTCCCCCCAAAACAACCCCTATCTTTCAAATATTTCTATTATCTCTTCCTTTTTACAATGAAGACACCCAAAACTAATTAATCTCAGTTTTATTTAAAAACAAAAACATATTTCCTATTCCCTAATAGTTAAAAGCCCTACATTTTTATAATTTGAATATTACCACCTCTGCTGCTTCCCATTTCCCATATAATTAATTTATAAATATCTGATAACTTATCTAAAAAAATCTTATGTTTGTATATATTTATAATCTCACATCCTTGAGAATGGGTTCCTACCCGAAACGTCGGTACCAAGAAGTTATAATATAGTAATGAACTTCCTAAATTTAGCCTGCTTATTTATCCTAAAAATACGTATACGCCTGGCAACGCGCAACCCCTCTGCTCTCTTAAGATATATATATATATATATATATATATATATATATATATATATATATATATATATATATATATATATATATATATATATATATATATATATATATATATATAACATATGTCATTTAAAATTATAAATTATGATTTTTTTCCATCCTGGAACTATCTGTAAAATAGACATGTTCATCTTAGTATTCGAATAAAGCGAAAAATTGACTTCATCTCTGTTACATAATTTCACTGAAATAAAAGATAACATACGAAATAAAAGAGCTTAAACCAAATGTAAATTCAAACCTGCAAAATAAATGGTTTGGTGAAGCAGCAGGAAATTTCGAAAATTTGTCTGCCCTTTCAAAGCTTCACCATATGACTTGTAAGTTTCGGAACATTTTCCTATAAACATTTTTTAATTAGGAAAATTAAGTTATGTCAATTAAATTCAATTAAATTAAACTTACAACATAATCGTAGTCTGTTGTTTAACGATTTTATTTAAACAAAGAAGAAAATTGCAAATTATAACATGGAAGAGAGTTGAATGTAGTTACATGCTTTGTGCTCATTTACATAATTAATAGGGATAATTTCTGGGCACCGATGTTAGTTCATTTTTGCATATTTAATTAAAGATGTCCCAAGTCAATGTTAAAACTAATAAACTCCGTCGCATGTTAGACTCGAACAATGAAACCCAGCTGCTTATGACAACTTTTATGAGGTATATATATATATACATATATATATAAGTGGCAAACGAATTGATGGACGCAAACTTCAAGCGAAGTATAAACAGGAGGACCAGGACCAAGTCGTAGATGCCTCGTAGCATTTATTTCAAATGTTTTAGGATTATAACTAATCACATCATAACTAATCCCATATATATATATATATATATATATATATATATATATATATATATATATATATATATATATATATATATATAATCATTCATCCAATCACTTAATTGGTATAAATATACATAGATTGCTACCAACACAATTCTAGATGCTTATCTCCCTTGCCTTACACACGTACATATATAACTTGGCATGTACATATGAATAAATTCATATGAACATAAAAAAAACAATGAACATACAACGCAAAATAAAAATTTATCACCTAATCAGTATTAATTTCTATTACCCCCAATTTGCCATGAATAACATCAATTAATTTTCTAACAAATAGGATTTTTGTATCAAATATGGAAGATTTTATTTTATGTGGAATTCAACACACGTTAGAATGTGTGTGTGGGGGGGGGGGAGGATAAGTGTAATAAACCGGACTCGCAAAGAAGTTAAATCTTGATCGAGTTCGTATATTTGTTTCCAGATTTGTTCGTTGTTCTTTCAAATATTGGAACTGTGCGTTTCTCCATCAATCTTGGATAACCATATTATTATATATTTTAGATTTCACTTTGAATTTACGAAAAAACCTTTTTCGCATAAAAATTCAATTTATTCCTGATTATTTTTAAGAGGAAAAGGGATGCTGCTTTTAGTGTATAATGCATCTTAATTCAGAGGTTTCTTCAAATGCTATTTGACATCTTCAGAAAAACTGAAATTAATAGAAACCTAATCGTTTTATATAGGCAGAATAGTAGGAGTAAGTGAAAGGTAATAGGCCTGAAATATATAAGAAAGTACACAATTTTTCAATTATTAAATTATATGATGTGTAATTTTGTGCATAAATATGATCGTTTTTATGTTCAAGAGTGATTTATTTTGTTTGATCAAATATTTTTTGCGAGTTTCAAGTTTTGGTCGTTTTGAGATTTGTAAATTACTGTAAAAAATGTATGGTCTTTTTAGGGGGGGGGGGGAATTATAGATCCTTTCAACATGGTTTTGAATTTTATTCGGTTTAAAGTGAGTTTTTAAACGTATTCGTTGTACAACCTGTATATCAAAATGTATAATATTGTCCATTACATTTAAATTGGTATATCAAGTGACTCATTTTCGCTTCATTTGTGAATTTCTTTGCTAATTTTAATTCTTTATCATAACATTCGATCTTAATTTGTGTATTCTCGCTTTTAGCGATAAATAAACACACTTTAACATAAAATCGAACGAATTTATGCACAAATTATAAATCACATAATTTAACAATTTTCCAAATTTGTAGATTCCTATATATTTCAGGCTTCTACCCCTCTGCCCCTTCCCTACCGCTACTATCTTGCCTATATAAAACGAGTAGAGTTCTATTAATTTCAGTTTCTTTAAAGATGTTAAATAGCATTTGAGGGAACCTCAGAATAAAAATGCATTACACGCTAAAAGCAACATGCCTTTTCCTCACAAAAATAATCATGAAGAAAATGAATTTTAATGTGAAAAGATCTTTCGTAAATTCGAATTGAAATCCAAAATGTATAATAAAATAAAAGCTGATATAAGTTTTCTATTATTATTATTATTATTATTACCGGTGTTTTCCAAAATGTGTTCTATCATAATTGTAATAACGCGAAAACCAACAAGAGCATCGACAGAAAATTTGCGTCGAGTAGTTTGAAAGAAAACGGTGAAATTACAGAAGGTAAAAATCCATGTAAGGTAGAGAGCCCCGGTAGAATAATGTTGTGAATTTAACACCACAGGAGACTGGGTGTCACGCAACTCTCCTGGATGCGGATATTTAGTGATCGGTGCCCTGCGAGGCGACATCTTCATAATACTACGGGAGCAACTGTATGGATTTATTTGGTCGCCATGTAGGTCATAACACACAGCCATACATCACCGCATCGCATGACGAGTCGCTTTCCCCCCCTAAAATTATAGGTCGGGGGGAATTTACCCGTTGGTTTTCATTTTTTTTAATCAGTACGGGATTATATACAAAGCTTTGTCCGGGAAATAACATACTATTCTTGTAATTATGAGGTCACTATGGCGACAGTAATTCGGTTGATTTATATCTTGCTATGCGTAGACTATGTGGTCTCCATGGCAACTGAATTTCGCTTTACTTATATATTGCTATGCCTAGGGTATGTGGTCTCCATGATAACTGAAATTTTCTTGATTTATATATATATATATATATATATATATATATATATATATATATATATATATATATATATATATATATATATATATATATATATATATATGTGAATAGGCTAGGACGCAGATTATATATTATTGATTTTCTACCAGTGATGAGTAATTTGGTTTGGTTTTCTTGAAAAAAATATTGGGTTTTTTTAAAGACGAGACATGCCAAAGTATTTTCGATCTTAATATAACCTAACCTAACCTAGCCTATTCTATATTAGACTGGTTTAGGTTAAGTTAGGTCAGGTTATATTCGGATTAAAAAAAAACATGGGATGCCTCATCTTTACAATATCCAAATGTTCTTATGGGACAAAATTTTGTATACAATCCTTTAAAAATCTTCAGTAAGGAAGATAACTCTTTTTAGGGGAGAGGGCGTAACGTCAACAAGCCACCTCCACTCGTGTTCTTGAAGTTCGACCAATCAAATTGACCTGTGAGTAATTTGAATACCAGGGTTGTGCAAGTCTTGTTATCCCCTGTAAATATATCTTTTTTTTAATTATCTATTTCAAATATTGTTTTAATTTTAGATTTCAGATGACCCAAAGTCTTATCACCCCCATTAAATATTTCTGGGCATTATCAAGTGGGGATCAAGGAGAGAGTTTTACAGGACCGATACCCAAATACCCAACAGTTAAAAGACGCTGTTTCGGGCAGCCTTTACAACAATTAACAAAGCTCAATTTCGTAAAATATCCTACAGGAGATGACGTCGCATCATTTTATGCCACGATAATGATGGTGTTCATACAGAACTTCTCGATGTGTGACAGTGTCAATGAAATGAATACACTAAAACCAGTACACCTATTTGGTATTATTATATTGTTCCTCTATTGAAAGTGAATACATTAAAACCAGAACACGTCTTTAATATCCTTTCTCTATTGTTCTTATTACTTTTCGGTCGGGGTTGACAAGACTTTACAAGACTTTTGGACCACCCTGTACATTGTATTAAACGGTATATTACAAATTATCCATTCACTTATTCATAAATAAAAAAACCCATAAACCCATAGGGAGTGATTGCTAAAAACGTTAGAATTATACAAAACAGAAAGAAATTAAGCAGAATGACGAAAAAAGAAATAAAGATATTAATCAGATAGCCTTTTATCTACATTAGACATTGATGTAATACATAATTTATTATAAAAACACTGTTTCACTCAATAACGAGTAACTTAAATGTACAAGAAAAAATACAGTTTTGGAGGATAAAGTTTATTAAACGGGACTAGTTTCGATATGTAGTTTTCCATATCATCTTCGGACAGTTAACGGCTGAAGATGATATGGGAGACTATATATCGAGACTAGTCCCGTTTTGATAAACTGTATGGTCCAAAAAGTGGTTTTCTTGTACATAATTTATTATTTTTTAACTTTAAAACTTCCTCCTATTGACACCTATCAAATGCACAATCACTCAATTTATAAATAAGTCTCTTTTTAGATTAAATTCACAACATAAAAGCCCAAGAATTTAACTATCCAGTCTTACAGATCGACTTACCACAAATTTTACTCTTTTCTCCTTTCTAACTATACTCCCATAACTATCGATAGTCTAACTATTCCTACAGTGTGTATGCAGACTGGGAAGTCATCTTAAATTACACCATGAGGATTAAGCGTTAGGATAAGCAACCAGAGCAAATGTGTGAAAAGAGCGCCGATTATACGACGAGAGTCAAATTTGATCATGTTTACAACTTGTCCTCTGGAGGAACGTGATATCCAGACGCCAGCCGGGATTAAATATATTTTGGTCTTTTTGAAAGGATGGGAGTAGTTTTATGACAGGGGGTCCTATAGGGTTATCAAGGAGTCATAAAATTCCTTTTGGGGGGTCCCAAATTCAACTGTCATTCATTCTCATCCTTATTTTTATTTTAATTGATTTTTTTTTATATAAGGCAAAAATCAAAGAGGTTCCGCCAGGGAATTTTTGAAAGGCAGTAGGGGAGAAATGTAGTGAAGTTTTTGAGATGTGTAGACGGAACATATACGGAGGAGTCTCCTAGCATAAAATGCTGAGAGTGTACGCAACTCTTCTCAATCTAGCCAGATTAAAAAAAAATAGGGTTAGTTTTCATTTAAGAAAAAGCTGAAACAAACGAGGGAAAACTGTCATAAAGTATTGTAAAGTGATTCTTGAGGAAATTGATAAAGTAAGGGAAAGTGAAAATTGGATGGAAAAATACTTAACTTACGCAATCAACTTTAAAAAAAACCTTTTGATGACGTCACGCTACTATTGATCATGACGTCATACAACTCTCGTAGTCTTGCCTTCATACAATAGCAAAAAGGAAAAATTGATAAATAATCCAAATTATTTTATATTTTGATATTTATTTCCTATATTATTATTTTAAAAATTAATTGAGAGATAAAAAGTCTAAATATCGGTGAACTGTTCCTAAATTCTGCGTTCGTAGCTAGGAATTGTACTTTCATTTGCACAAGCTTCTTCACAGAAGTCTCGTATAACGACCTTAAGAATATATTTATCAATTTCCAAATCTGTCTCGCCCTCAGCCAGTGGCGAATCCAGGATAAAAATAGGGAGGGGGGGTCTAACCTGACTTCCTCCTTCTGAGGAGTCTGAGAAAAGGCCATTGATCATTAATAAATAATGGTTATCTCACACATCATTGATAAATAATGAATGACAGCATCTCATAAAGGAGTAAGAACTCACTCTCTCAGATCCCCACCCCCCCAAAAAAAAATTTAGACACATCAGAAAATTATGAATTGTAGTTTTTGGACGTTACCTTTGGTATAATACTCAGCTTAATTATTATTTTTGAGATTTAACAGTATTTTAGACATGTATCATATAAGATACATTTGATCGAACGGTTTAAAAAAATGTTTTTAGATATATTCTATATTATTACATAACTCTTTCTGAATAGCAAAATAAACGGAATCTACCCCTGACCTTTGCTCTTCCACCTCACCGCCCTTTTTCTTATCTTCTCCCTCGTACTTCTCTCAGTACTCCTCCCATAAATATAAGTATAAAGCAACTGAGGCAAAATTGCACCCAATTTCCCCATACTCTCATACATTTCCAAACACCCGCTCCGGCCAGCTTTCACCCGAACGTACACATTACTTCTAACATATAAAATATCACACCACTTCATAAACTCTTTATGGTGCTTTCTTATTGACCCGATCATGCGCTTTCTACACATCCATCAGCCAGCATATACCTTAAATCCCTTATACATTGTACTTCCATACGCGTTTAAGCCCACCTTACCCATCTCGTACTATTTCATCAAATATCCTTCTTGCACACTCAATCAGAACTTTTCCCTACAACACTCAACAGACTTATTCCTCTGTAGCTCCCTTTCAAATGACTTACAACCACCAGAACCATTCCATAACACATTTGCCTACCACTTGTTATAATTTCACCTAATATAGCCTTCACTTTAGCCGCTTTTATTCAGATTCCTCACACCAATAAAAAACCCTCACATAACTATAGGCTCCCAACCATGAAACAGCATCCACCCATTAAGACAATCATATTCACATTCGATTGGTCGTCTATGATCACGTTATACGCCTCTTCGAAAATTAGATTGTCAATAAACTAATTACATTTTAGGACATGGAAAATTCTTCTTAGTGTTTAAATTGTTCTATATTTGCTGCAAAGTGTTTAAATAAAACTGTAGTAATGCATTTGTATTTAAAAAGTTATAGTAATGCCTAGGTATTTTCTAAACTGGCCATGCATAGGCGTTTCTTTAACCTAGTCGAGCATAGGCGTTTTTAAGCTAATCATAGCTAGTCATTTTTTAAGCTAGTCATTCCTAGGCATTTCTTTTAAGCTGGTCATACCTAGGCGGTTTTTTTAAGTTAGTCATAACTAGGCGTTTTTTAAGCTACTCATAACTAGGCATTTTTTAAGCTAGTCATTCCTAGGCATTTCTTTAGCTGGTCATGCCTAGGCGTTTTTTAGGCTAGTCATAACTAGGCGTTTTTTAAGCTACTCATAACTAGGCGTTTTTGAGCTAGTTATTACTAGATCATTTCTTTTAAGCTGGTCATGCCTAGGCGTTTTATAAGTTAGTCATAACTAGGCGTTTTTTAAGCTACTCATAACTAGGCATTTTTTTAAGCTAGTCATTCCTAGGCATTTCTTTTAAGCTAGTCATGCCTAGGTGTGTTTTAAGTTCGTCATAACTAGGCGTTTTTTAAGTTAGTCATAGCTAGGCATTTTTTAAGCTAGTTATTCCTAGGCATTTCTTCTAATCTGGTCATGCCCAGGCGTTTTTTAAGTTAGTCATAACTAGGCATTTTTTTAAGCTACTTATAACTAGGCGTTTTTAAGCTAGTCATTCCTAGGTGTTTTTTAAGTTAGTCGTAACTAGGCGTTTTTTAAGTTAGTCATAACTAGGCATTTTTTAAGCTACTCATAACTAGGCATTTTTAAGCTAGTCATTCCTAGGCATTTCCTTTAAGCTGGTCATGCCTAGGCGTTTTTTAAGTTAGTCATAACTAGGTGTTTTTTAAGCTACTCATAACTAGGCATTTTTTAAGCTAGTCATTCCTAGGCATTTCTTTTAAGCTGGTGATGCCTATGCGTTTTTTAAGCTAGTCATGCTTAGTTGTTTTTGTAAGCTAGCCATGACAAGGCATTTTTAAGCTAGTCATGCTTAGGCTTTTTTAGGCTAGTAATGCTTAGGTCTTTTTAAGGAGCTACATTTTGTTAGAGCCCTTCCTTTGGGATGGCGGCAACAAGTTCAACACACACAAGTAATATTATGCTTTATAAATAAAAGAAGGGGAATAGTATCAAATACGCAGGAAAAAAAAACATTACAGAATGGATAGAAATGTGTTTAATATTCGTAAATGTCAGCATTGGTTTCTAAAATTCCGCTCGGGTAAGTCCAGCCCACTGCACTTAATCTTGATGCTCTTAAAGCTTTTGTGGAATCCAATCCTCAACAGAGCACTCTTAAAATCCCAAGCATTTAATATAGTATCCATGGACTTGTGCATAAACGTCTTATAAAATAGGAAAAACGTCTCAAAAATTATATTTGGTTACTACATGATGTGTTTGAAGGACAACATTTACAACGTTGGAATATTGTTTCTTCTCTATTGACTCGAAATGAAAGCGAACCATTTCTGGACGGAATTATTACGGGAAATGAAACGTGGGTTCTTTACTACAATTTGAAAAAAAATGGCTTAATTGGAAATAAATAACCATCCTCTACTTTGAATTAGTTGGAATGTGAAAGGAGTTATTTATTATGAGGTCTTCAATAATAAACATATAGTTAATTTTGACCCAGATGTTCAACAATTGCAACTTTAAAATGATGTCTTTGAAGGAAAAAGCCCTTCATAGGTCAACCGAAATGTTGCATCCTCCTCCATGGTCCACATGTAGCACTGTAGACACAAGGAGAAAAGATATTGCGTTAGGCTGGAAAGTTCTTCCGTCATCCTTCACATTTACCTTACCGAACTTTTCATTCACCATCTGATTACTGTTTATTTAAGTTATTACATCACCTAAATGGCAAACTTCATTCTTGTATGCATGAAGTGAAAAAACGCTATTGAATCGTATATTCCATCAAAATAAAAAATAAATTTTACAAGAAAGGTATCCACTGAACTTCATCCACATAATTCTCCAGTTCCTCACACAATAGAACAGCACCCTACCCTAAACCCCCAATAATCACGAATCATACTTCTTCGCACTCGATTTAATCCATCCCACACAAACTCCTTCTTCTTCTTGTTCGTCTCATATAGTGCAAATATTTGCAATATTTCTATTCCAAACACATTCGATTATCCTTCTTTTCTTCAACACATATACCCCTCATTCAATACGGTCACTCCCATACACTCGCGGTTGCGGATTAACCGGCCTGACTGAAAGTGAGCCGCTACAAACCTAACCATTAACGTCATTTTGCATAGCACTTGCTGGAAAATGAAATTCCTGGACACGGACCCCAAGGTCAATGACCTCTATCAAAACATATCGACCTCAAAATTTACCCAAATAGCTTAGTAAGATAGATAAAGTTAAGAGAAGTGAAGATGGGTGAAATGTATATAGCCTAGCTTTCCCCATTCCGCCGGGAGAGCAAATCTCTCCTCGATGTCATGAATAGGACATGTCAGTAGTCGAGTACAAATGTGTACAAAGTGAGTACAACCAGGAATAGGAACTTGTATTTGTTCCTTAGGAGGAAGGAGGGAGGAGGATTTTCTCGCTGAGTGCACCGACTCACCCAACCAAGACGTTAAGAGTTCATAAACAAAACACCTCCTTGAATTGAGTGGTTATTAAATGATACTTTTACAATAATAGGATCAACATTCTTTCGTTGCGCTCTTTTATTTCAGGCTTCGTATAAAGGAAGCTTCTCAAAAGAATTCTATTAATTTTTTTACTTACTAAATTAACTCTCCGATTAATTCTGTTATAGTAACCACTTAATCAAACTTTTACTCCCACACGCGCACATACAGACACAAAGTAAGTTTTATACCCCTACTCGTAGAAATTGGCACATTCTCATATCCTATGTACACCCATATTCATTGGTACACATGTACCTTATTAACTGCCATTCTTTTATGTCTACATGGACACAATCATAATTCTCAAATATACAACTCAGACATTTTAATTTACATGAGCAGCTCTAATTTATATATATATATATATATATATATATATATATATATATATATATATATATATATATATATATATATATATATATATATATATATATATGAACAAAATCCTTTTATGCAAACTTGCTCGCACACGCTCATCCACGCACATTTGCACAAAGGAAAAAGGAAGAGGTATGCGCATTCACACACATCCATGCATGCTTACCCCGTACATTGGCCGTTGATTAATGTGAAGAAGAGAAACCAGTATGAAAGATCAGGAGATTTCAACTCTGCTAAGAGAGCGATCCAGCGATCGCAAGTAGTATGTAATTGGCTGTATTGTTTAGTTTGTTTTGGTTCTTAGATAGGGTTTCTGTGAGATTGAATTTTTATGTCTGAATGGTATGGTTTGGGATAATTTTGGTGCTGTGGTTGGCTAATATGAGGTTACTTTTAGATCTTATGTGGGTGGATGCGTTGCCATGGAAAATGTGATGGAAAGAGTTGTTTTAATGTGAGGTATTTCAGTTTTTAGAGATTGCAAAATGTATATTTATACTAATTATCAATAGTCTCTCTCTCACATACACACACCTCTGCGCACCTCTTTCTTTCTCTCTCTCACCTATGTCTCACCTCTCTCTCTTTCTCACCTATGTCTTGCCTCTCTATCTCTCTCACCTATCTCGCGTCTCTCTATCTTTCTTTATTCGTCTCTCTTTCTCTCTTTCTCACCTATCTCTCTTTCTCTTTTTCTCTCACCTATCTCTTTCTTTCTCTCTCTTCTTAAATCATTCACTCTTTCCGTCTCAGGGTGAGACCACTACGTGGTTTATTTGTTATTATTTTATTTTGGTTTTGGTACCGAGATTTCATCGAGCTATTTTCGCTGTCTGGATTAAGTAATTCTTTGAAAGTATTTCATTTAATTTTTAAATTTAAAAAAAACATTTTCTGTTATTTAATTTTGGTATTTTAGAGAGTAGAAAACAAAAGAGTTTACCTAGTATTTAAGAGGATTAAAAGTTCTTCATTTGATAGTAGGAATGATTTACTAGAGGATAATTTAGTAGAGCTAGACAATTTAACAATAACCTGTATGTGGCTAGAATTTGGATCATTTTCTCGAGCTAACTACTAAATTTGTGGGGTGTTTTATGATTTTGGGGAGGGAGTAAATTTCCCCGATCCATTCTGCTAATTGTGAAAATTACTAAGTCAACATTTCTTGTGCGTCATCTTGTTGCCTGGTGTTTGAATATAAATTGAAAATATATGAATGTGTGAGAGTGCATAAGGAGCAGCGAGTGAAGTTAGGGTATGTGAGATTTTGGATAAGTAGTCAAGTTTGGTAAGAACCAAATCGTTAGGATAAAGTAGACTCTGAATTAAGAATATATATATATATATATATATATATATATATATTAATGAATATAATGAAAAACTCACCAAGTGGTACGTTACGAAAGCAATAATATGAAAATTAACCCACAGGAAAATGAAAAGATAAATCCAATTGGACATTGGACATTGGACATAATAAGTGAGAAATATAGTAGTAGAGGGTTTTAGTAGGAGAAATAGTGGGGAAAATAGGGAAAACTATAATAGGAAAGTGAAAACGAAAGGTAGAATGAAAGACAGATCCCTGGTGAAAGGGTATCACTGGCTTTCTTTGCGTTTTGGTTTTGTTTTTTTGATAGCATATTACTATACTATCTGATGAATGCGGTGGGCATTCGAGCCTTTGTATTAATACATTGTATCTTTACGTGGCTTTTGGAAGATTTTCATCTTCAATTCTGGGTGTTTTACACCTAGATTTGGATTTTTGATGTTGTTTTGTGTGTTTTTGGCGATATTTTCGCGCAAAAAAATTGGGGAAGTGTTATTTAAAACCAAATTAAACAAGCGTTAATTCGGTGGCTAAACTCGTTTGGCTTTGTTCATGTTTTTGTGTTATGACTGGGGGTTATTTAGTATTTAAGTGAACTTAGGGTCGACGTTAAAGTCATTCGGTAGTCTACTGCTTTTGAAGCTAATTGGTCGTCTTAAGTTAGGTAAAATGTCGAAGTCGATGTGCTCCAGTACAAACTCGGGGGGGAGGTGCCGGTGCACCTTGTCCCAGATTTTGTTTGCTCTTAGGTGAAGCTCCACGTTTATGGGGGTCATCCCCAGTTCACCATGGAGTTCACTCTGCCTTCTCCCTTCTCTCCTTCGGGCTCCCGTGATGACATATACTGCCTTATTCTGGACTCTTTGCAGTTTAAGGACTTGGGTCTTGGAAACTACGTTTATAGGGATCGGGGGGTACAGGAGTTTTGAGCGAATGCACGCATTGTAGATCTTAAGTTTGTTGGAGGTACTCAGGTTTACGAATTTGAAAAATTCGCCCAAGTCCCTCCGTGCATTCTGTGTAGTTCTTGCTACATGGCTCCTATACCCACCGGTCGTAATTTGTAGTCCCAGAACCGTGCCCTCCGTGCGGTATGGGATGCGTGCACCCCCCACACGGATGTCTGCCAGAGTCCTTCGGAATAATGGAATTACACGGAACTTTTGGGCATTGGTGGATATCTTCCATCTTCTCTCGAAGGAGTTGATGTTTTCGATTTCCACTGCCGTACTTCGTGCCATGAAATTCGCATTCCGATAAGGCCCCGTACATATCATCGTTATATCATCCGCAAATTGGACGTATAAGGAACCCTCAGTCAAGGGTTGGGGAAGGTCTATAGTGTAGATGTTATAGAGCAGGGGAGAGATGCACCCGCCTTGGGGCACCCCCGCCTCGAGTTCGAACTCAGGGCCGCTGTAGTCTTTAATACTTAAAAACGCTCTCCTCTCCATCACATAGTCACAAAGAATCCTTTCAAGTATGGGATTGAGGCCTAGTTGAAGGATCTTATATTGTAGGCCTCTCCTCCATACCTTGTCAAAGGCCTTTTTGACATCGCGTAGCACCAGATTTGCATGGCGTTTCTCTGATTTTACTTTTGCCAACTTCTCGGTAATTACGGCTAGCGCCGTGTCTGTTCCTCGCTTCGCACGGAAGCCATGTTGTTGGATGTTATGAGAGTTATTTCTCTCGAGGAACATGTTTACCCTGTTGGCCAATATCTTCTCCAAGACTTTCCCTGAAAATTCTAGGAGAGATATGGGCCTGAAGTTAGCTGGACTGTCCGGTGGTTTACCGGCTTTTGGAATGAATATCATTTTCGCAACCTTCCAGTGGTCAGGGAAGTATCCCACGTTTAGGCATGCGTTCATGATATTCATGAGCCCCAGTAAGATATTGGGCGGGGCTCGAATAAAATTCTCCTTTGTCAGTCCTGTACGCCCCGGTGCTCGCTGTCGGAAGGATTTTAAGGTCATAGAGAGTTCCTCGGCAGTAATTCTACCGCCGAGTCCCTCCATTTCCCTGTTCTGTGATACGCAATGATGAGGATGCGTTCTATGTATTTGGTCATTCAGGTCGTTAATAATTTCGTTTTCGAAGTCCAAATCGAAGTCATCATTCTCTTCCGGGGAAATCTTAAAGATAGATGCCCAAAAGAGTCTGAATTCCTCTTCGATTCTTTCTACGTCAGAAATTTCAGTGTCGTCACGTATAAGTTTAACGGTCCTTGGTGGTTGTCCGCCTTTAAGTCGTTTTACCGTCTGCCAGAATGTACGTGAGTCAGTTTCTACATTCAGTCCGTCAATTAAATTATTCCAGAGTACACTCTGTTGGTCCCTTATAAGAGTCATTAGTTCGTCGCGTATGAGTCGTGTTTGTCGGTGTGTGTTAATGTTGGGGCCAGTGAGGTTTACTTCATCGATCCGTTCCTTATATTCCCTCGCGAGGGTTTTCATTCTAGGGGTCCATGAGGGGGCAGGGAGAGTTTTATACTTAACTCGGGGGATGGCTTCCTTGTCGGCTTTTAATAATTTTTCATTTAATTTATCCAACTCCTCGTCAATTTCTTCAAGGGAGGCATCATTTAAGGGTTCTGGGTTATAATTTTCGAGGAGTTGATTATACTTATCCCAGTCGGCTCGAGCATAGCTCTTTCGCTCTGGGATAGGGATTTGAATGGGGGAGGTTGAGACTTTAATAAGGATAGCCTGGTGATCGCTGGGAATAGGGGGGCCCGGCTCAATGAAGTAATTATAAGGGAATATATTGCTGGTTAGCACAATATCAGGTTTTGTTGCTGACCTGTGAGTAATATATGTGGGGAAGTCTGGTCCAATTCTAGTCATAATGTTTCTATCAATAAGTGTCTCGAGATTCCTGCCTGCTGGGTTGGTCGACGTATAACCGGAGGCAGCGCTTCTTGCATTGAGGTCACCGGCAAAGAGAACGGTTCTGCCGTGACCACATAACTGCAAGAAGTTTGGGAGGGGCAAATACCCTCTCCTTGGGGGTTGGTACCCCGTTGCCAGGACCAGGGGTCCCACTGCCGTACGGACCTCCACAGCAAGGTAAGATTCGTCGAGTCCACTTATTGATCTGAAGTCAAGACCTCTTTTCACAGCTATGGCGCATCCGTCAAAACGTTCTCCGCTGTGATTTTTGGTCAAGACTTCGTAGGGAAAGATTTTTAACTGATTAGCGTCGTTTATTCCATGTTCAGAAATAAAGATAACGTCTGGGTCACTTTGTCTTAATACGTTTCCGTATAATATTTTTTTGTTTGTCCATCCGTCAGAGTTCAAATGTAAAATTTTTAAAGTCGTCATTTTGTAGTTCACTTAAGGGTTTTCGAGTGTAGTATGGTGTTTCAGGACTTTATTCTCTTACGAGTTTAGGTCCTTGTGGAGTGTTTGGGGGCGTTATGGTTTTACCTGTGCGTTTTTTCCTGTATTCGCCGTCAGTTAGGGTGATAAAAGAGTCCGGAGTCAGTTTTATCAGGCCTTGGAGTAAAGCCTCCTCGACCTGTTTTTCACTGAGTTCGTCCGAGGTGAACTCCCATTTGTATACTCCGGCTATTACGCCTTCGGATACGTCAAGGGCATCCATCTCCTTAGGAAAAGGGGACCTTTCGGCAGCGAATACCTTCAAGTTAATTTTTCTTGAATGGTATGCGTGCCTGGATTCCCTCTTACAAGAAGAGGACGATCTCGGGCGTCTCTGGGGCTGCGAGGTTTTCCGTGAGCGGGGCGAACGTGCCCCTCCCTCGGCTCTCGCAACTCCAGTCTCCGTACTCTCGTTATTCACTTTTTTTGTGGGTGTGGTTGCGTGGGTATTTTTGTTTTTTGCGGTTTCTTTGGGTTGTTTATGATCCGTGCGTGCTTTTGCAGCCTGGATCCTGGGGTCTCTGGAGGAAGCTGAGGTTGTGGCATTGCTGGGGGTTGGGAGATTCTGACAATTAGTCTCGCACTGGGGTTTGAGACTAATTTTCAGGATCTCTTCTGACCGCGGGTTCGAGGGGAACCACATACTCTCCATTCCATTATTGGTTAGCATCTTATTAAGCTCATCTGCAAAGCACCCCGGGGAGGAGAGATTCGCAATATGAGCATAATATATGCAACACATAATTTTAGTCGAGTTTTCGTTCTCGACGTGGAGATATGTGGGGTTCGCTTTAGACTCCGCTACCGCAGCTTTTGCGACCTTTGCATAAGTAGTATTAGCTTTCCTTTCTTCGTCGGTTCGTTTTTGAGCGGCTTTATTCTTTAGGATCTGTTTTTTGATGGGGCAGGCCATGGAGAGTGTCTTATGTTCCCCCGCGCAGTTCAGACACTTCATGGTGGTGCTTTTACAGCTCCTCCAGAAGTGGTTGTCCGAGGCGCAAATGGAACATAAAGTAGCATTCCCTTTGGGGCAGTTGGCTGTGGTGTGCTCCTCATACTTATAGCATTTGAAGCACATCTGGAGGTCGATAAACTCCTCACGTTCGATCTGCTCGGGGCAGATTCGAACGTTAAAGAGGAGCATACCGCACTCCGTAGCCTTAACCGCCATTGCCGAATCAGTGAACACTATCTTAAAGACATGCGTGTAATCCTTAAATTTAAGGATTTCCGCAATTTTAGCCCAGGGGTGGTTTTTTTCAACCTCAGCATGAATTTCTTCAATGCTGTGGCTGCCTACCCAAGGATCGAGGCGTCTAAGAATTATGCTGCGATGTGTTTTTATCTGTGGAGGCGTGTGGGGTCTTAGGTTAATCTTCTTCAACGACTCTGCCGCTTTTTGAGAGGTGAGGACCTCGCAGTCACTCTCCTTTTGGCAGATAGCCGAGTAGCCATTGTAAGTGTCGATGAGGCGTACTAAGGTTACCCCTAGCTCCCCATGGGTTATCGCGAAGACTTCTCCCCGATCTGGCTTGGGGCCATCGGAGAGAGTCCTCAGCGGTATCCGCCGAGTCTCCCTCATTTAAATCTCCATTTCCGCATGGGAGCTGGAGAAAATAAAGGAGTTACGAAGACTCGGGGTGCGTGGCTGTGTTTGTGTGTGTGAGTATGTGATATTTAACACCGGTGAGAAAGAATAGATAAAGGAAGTAATCCTTGTCCAAAACACAAAAAAAAGAAAAACCCGATCAAATATGGCACTTTACCTTTGGTGCAGGCGCTTTTCGAGGGCCTGCAGGTCTCCGGTCCACCACAAAGGGAGTCCGGGGTGGAAAATGGAGGGGGAGGGCGGAAACAAGTTCACCCTCGCTACCGACGCACGAAGCGAGCGAAAATTCACTTTTTACGTATAGGAACGCAATGACAAATTCGTACGTACGCCGATTCAAAACTCCCGTGTGAGCAATCACTAAAACTGCGCGAAAACACTATTCACAAAACGTAAGCGAAAACAAACTTAAGGTTGGCTTTTCCAAAAGTCACGAGTGAGAAGGGCACGACTAACTCAGGCGAGCAAAGCAGTCTATATATATATATATATATATATATGCAGTGAAGAAGGCAATGTTGTAGCTCTTATTACAGTCATGAGAGGATATCTCATAAGCCAAACTTTCTACCCCCCCCCCCCAGATTGCGTACCAATCAGCAATTTTAATTGTTAGCTTTGCTTTCGAAGAGAATGGAAAATTTACTTTATCCATTCTAGCTCTGGCTGATAAATCGAGAATATACATATAAGAATCTTTCTCTGTTTATCTATCTCTATTAAAATCTATCCGTCTCCATATCCATTTTCTTGCAATGATTCTTCTCTGTTTTTTCTTTTAGGCTGGTTCTAACCTCTAAATTCAAGATAAGAAGTTTTTATATAATATTAGTTATCTTAGATAATAGACCTTATGTAATCATTCACTTTTCATCTGTTATCAATATCTATTTATAAACTCCGCTGTCGTGGTGTGCCATTATATTATATCAATACCATATTATATCTATGAAGGAGGGACTAATAACTTAAAGGCGAACCGACAAAGGGGAGGAACGCCACGAGTTTCGACGCGCGGAGCAGCGAGAATAGAGTGCAAAACGAGGTCAGGTAAAATTTGGGCAATGTCATAGCTCAAGGTTATTTAAAGAGGGATGTACAAAAATATAATTTTATTTACATAAAATAAGAGAATCAATGGGCAAAATTACATCGGTAAACGAGGGGGAAATTGCATAGTTATGCATCAGATTCTGAAGTTAGAAATTAATGCGTTACAGAAGGAGACTATTCCAATGGGAAGGATTAACTCAAATGGGTTGCTGAAAGGGAAGAGGGGTTGGCTTACGGAGGATTCCGGGTGAGACATCAGGGTAAGGTTTTACGGATGTCTTCTACAGGCAATAAACGTGAGGGTGAGGGCACTCGGAGCTTCTGAGCGGGAAGTTGACGTGATGACGGTTCTCAAAAGGGGGGTGGGGGCGGTAACGTCCGGTCCAGGGGAGAGTATTTCGGCCACCCAAAGACGAGGAGGAAACCAGGAGGGCTTCTACAGGAGTTGATGAGTGGAGTCGGAAAAATCGCTCGGTGGCAATCGTCAAATGGAATTTCCTCACTGGCTGAGCTAATTCCAACACACGAAAAGTTCAGCTATCACTTTGCTTCGTTGTTAAGCACCTGACTTGGAACTAGGGCAATGCTTCTTGGATCCTGACGGGACTCCTCAACTCTGTATCTCCCACCTGGAAGACGAATCCTATATATGTACATCCGAGGCTCCCCCCGCAGGGGTGGGGAAAACATGGGGTGTTTGGCCAGCACTACCCTAGAATTGCCTCGAACCTTCACTCCCAGGCGATTCTAACCCGCGAAAAGGTGGTCCGAGGTGGACGCGGTTCGAGGCTACCGCTTCTGGATGGGGGGGGGGGGGGTAGAGGCTTATCAATTTGAGCCTAACCAAATTCTAGAATTTTCTTTAGCGCATGCACGTAACTTCTGTGCTGGAAAAGAAATTCCACGTGGAATTCCCCCACATCCGCCAACAGCAATAGATCTAAACATGCCTTTCTTCTAAACGCATCAATCAACTTTTTCCGAAATTTGCTTAAATAACACTGTTCAAGCGTAGACGGTGCCCTTGTTAGTTTCCGCCACGACGAAATATCTCTTTCCATTTTAGCTAAGTTATTTAAAGTGGAGTCCATTAGTGGCATTTCAGCCAGAGATCGGATTAGAAGAGACTGCTTGCGCGAGAACAAGCGAGAAGACTCGCAACTCACTCAATCTTCTATCGTTTTGCGAAAAAAAAATCCGCCTTAGAGTCAAAATTTTAAAAATGAAACTATAAGTAGTAATAAGTGGTAATTTTGCCCCTCTAAAACTCTTTTTAAAATCTTCAATTTTCTTTGTCCAGAAAATTGGCTTCGATTTAATTGGCACATTGCAGTTCTCGTCTTTTTGCTGACCTACTCATGGTCGCTTTCGGATGTGGTTTTACAGGCTCTCAGCCCATTCAAGATTGATGAGGCCTGTAATTGTTTAAGCTATCTTCAATTCTTCTCTCTTCTTATAGTATTTTTTTTTTATTCATCTTTACTTATTAATAGCCCTTTAGATGATATGAATAGATCAGATAGCGGTTGTTCCCGTGTCTAAAATGTTAAGAATTAAAACTCTCAACTGAAGTTAATTAAAGTTGTATTTTATTGGTCACCGTAGACATATTTAATTCTACGAAATCTGTTTTTAGAAAATTTTATCATCTCTTTGATACGAAAATAAGAGTAAAATGTTAAGACTTAAAAACCCCCAACTGTAGTTAATTAAAGCTGTATTTTGGGTCACTGTAGCCATATTTAATTCTACAAAATCTATTTTTAGAAAATTTTATCATCTCTTTGATACGAAAATAAGAGGAAAATGTTAAAACTTCTAACCCCTCAACTGTAGTTAATTGAAGCTGTATCTTTGGTTACTGTAGCCATATTTGCATTGTGTGGTACCAGTATCTGTAGCCAGCTGTCTACAACAATGCGTGAAATAGGAAATGCTCATCTGCAAGGACCAACAGGGCCCAATCATGAGTGTTCGTGCACAAAAGGACCACTGCTGAATATAATTATATGTGCAAGGGGGATATCCGGTGTATTGTACCATGTCGCAGCTGACATCTGGACGACTACGTACTCTATCTTCCTCGACTCCCTCGCGTGGATCATATTTCTGTAGCTTAGGCTTGCTCTGGAGAGTTGCGTTCCCTTCTTGCCTCAGGTACCCTAATAATCTTCTGTTTAGACTTTTTAAGCTATATTCCTTCCACACACTTACACTTCATTTTTAGTCGTGTGACGCGATTCTATAAGTTACTATGTCATTCCGTAGGTCGGTCGTTCAGATGGTAACCATTTTACTTTTCAATGAGTTTTTTAAAGGTTTCAAGATTGTAATTCAGAATAATTAAGAACGCGCGACTTAGGTTTGTTGACCTTGTTTACCTCCTATCGTAGACACAAGAGTTTTTGTGGTGAATTGCAACAACAACAACTAAAAATAGTTTCAGTGAAGTTGCGATATACAGAATTGTGGTAACCAAGTAACTATACCAAGCATCACTAGGGAAGGATGCCTGGAGGATGCTTCTCATCCAGGCCTGTTGAGAGCATCCAACAGACAAATGCAACAGTCCGAAATTAGAGAACTCTTTCAATTGGTTACTTTGACCTTTACTTTCTTTGTCGCAGTATAGAAGAGTGTGTGTGTGTGTGTGTGTTGTGTAGGGGACATTTACTCATTTACAGTGACGTTCTATATGTTACAACTGTTAGCTAAGCTGAAGTGGCAAATAATTGCTATGGCAACCGCAACCCAAAATAACCAAAGAACTTGTCTTCGTTTCAGCAACATACTCGGCCTGCTACAGGCCATTATGTACAGCGTTTTGCCTTTCCCATTTAATTCTAACACGGGCTCCAAGTAGTTTCCTCTTTGGCTTAGTTGGGCCTTAACTAAACTACATTTTTTTATGGATCTGCAAATAATTTGGGATGGAGATCACCCGTTGGTTTTCCATTTGTTAAATAACTACCATGCTGGTTCTCTACTTTAGGACTGCAACCCAAGTTATGACGTTCCCTTCCGGCCTCAATACTGCCCGGTACACAATTACCTGGCATCACCCACGGATTCCCGTTTGGGTGAAGATCCATGGATTTTCCAGACCAAGGATGTTCTCAATACCGGTGATCTTCTATGTGCGTCTGACGTATGTCCACATTCTTCAACTCACCGTGTGCAACGATGTACGCTCTCAGGAGCATACTTTTAATGGACATTCGATTTTTAAGATGACTAGGCAGGATAGCACGGTCCTAGTACTCGTTTACTGGACATCTGGTCGACGGTTCTTTAAGACTAATAATCCTATGAACAAATTTTAATCACAGACCAGCTTAACGCAAATTAATGGTGCTGCCACGTGCTCCTATGGTGATACCCATTAGTTCGCACACAGAAATAATCATATCAAGTTTGTTCTAAACTTCCACAACATTATTGAGAGCTCTCTCTAGCCTAGTAGATATAGGGTTAGATTTCTAGCATCAAGGCACTGGTTTATTTCCAGCTAGTGCGGACACAAAATTTTTAACGGCGTTTCGAGCTCACCACACATTGGTAAATAGCCCAAAGCCTACCCCTGCGGGAGTATAGCCAATCTCAGCACCGCTACCTTTCCTTTCTTGTCTTCATAGCATAATAAACCAACTTCCTCTGTTTTGGAACCTTGCCAATTAAGCATTTGTTTGTTCTATGTAGGCGCTCCTATCCGCATACCTTTACGTAGGTAGCAATTCTCGCTATGTGGGTACTCATATACAACATCTCCGACCCAACGATAGTCCTTTGTACCTTTCCTGCTTACCAGTGAATGTCATTTTGATCTTTGTATACACTTCATTATCCGCTCGGGGTGAAAATGGTAGTCGAATGCCCTTGGTTGGACAATATTGTTCACCAGAAATTGGAAACGAGGTAACTAAATAAGGTAGATAAACATTGTTTATCTACTTTGAACATTTTACAATTTTTTTAAAGATTTAGATGTGTGTGTCTGGAATAGGCCAGCCAATCAACTACAACTACACTAGCGGCCATACTATAAGGGTCAGTAAGAACAAGTGTATTTAAATATTTATTATAGAAGTTTAACAAAACGTTGAGTCTATATATTATACACATATTTAGATATATCTTATATCCCTCTTTCGTGAAAATTTCAAGTGAATGGAATAAATATTCCGTAATTTATGAATAAATAAACAAATTAATCTTCCAAGTTGCGACGGACAAAAGTTAAGGATCACTTAACTTTTGAATGTGTTTATTGTATAGTTTTAAAGAGTAAAATTTATGCCATCTCTTTGCTGAAGTTCAGGATCTCTATTGCCATTTGTAAATAACAAAAGTCATCATAGCCTTTAGCAGGAATATCAGAATTTTTATCAAAACTATTCCCTATCTGTGGGTGACATCGATGTTTACGGATTAAATGTTATATTTAGTCCCATACAATGAACGTCGTAGATGTTGTCATAGAAAGACTTGATACCTTTGAGAGGTAAAGATCCCATTCTAAACTTTTTAGCCAGAACCTTTTTGAAAAATGAGAAGAATTCTGGTTATACATTCCTGGCCCCAATTTTCTAATTGTAGTTGTGCGACTCTAAATTATACTCATCAGTCATGAACCGATTTTAACCCAATCAATTTCTATTGACTACACTTCGGCAGTCAGGTTTTACCATATTACTACCCCTCGTTAGTCAGGTTTTGCCATATTACTACCCTTCGTTAGTCAGGTTTTGCCATATTACTACACTTCGTCAGTCAAGTTTTGCCATATTACTACACTTCATCAGTCAGGTTTTGCCATATTTACTACACTTTGCCAGTCAAGTTTTGCCATATTATTACACTTTTGGTAGTCATATTTTGCCATATTACTACACTTCGTCAGTCAAGTTTGGCCATATTATTACACTTCGTCAGTCAAGTTTTGCCATATCACTACACTTCGTCGGTCAAGTTTTGCCATGTCACTATACATCATCAGTCAAGTTTTTGCCATATTACTACACTTTGTCAGTAAAGTTTGCCATATTACTACACTTCGGTAGTCAGATTTTGCCATATTACTCCTATGATTAATCGAATTTTATCTTTACATATCTTTACCGTGATGGGTCTAATGGAGATTCCCCTTACGAATTTCGATCGTTTCTACACGTGGATTTGTTTCTCTTATGCATTTCGTTCTGCTTTCTACACCCATCGTTCTTGTATATGTCTAGATCCAAGTCTTTCTTTTAATATATCTTTATTTTATACAGCAATCTTTCTTTTTTATTCCGTTATATCCTCACTGAAGAAAATATTAATATGGATTTTTTGTGCGCTGTTCAAAGTCATTGCCTTCACAGAACGCTCGTCTATCAATTAAGGAAAACCTAGAGAAGAGGTTGGTCTTCAAGATACGTATGAAGGCACAAGAGAGGGGATCAGCGTATCACAGCCGGCAGTTCATTTCCACATTCTCGGGGCAAATGTAGAGAAAGCACGATCACCCACGCAACAATCAAATTGGACCAGAGCCAGAGCGTAGGGTCTCAGAGGCTGGACTATGGGAAATGATGAAGATGGGTGAAGGCGAGGTTCACGAAGGAAATGTCACCGGCGCAGGAAAGGACGAGCTACAAAGTTTTGGACCCGCCTGAGAGGTCAATGAGTGGAAACCTGTGACCCAGAGAGAAGTTGCAATATTTGAAGTGGAATGTGACATAATGGATGAATGGCAATTTCTAAAGTTGTTGTGACCAAAACTGGTGTGGATGCAGCTGAGATTACGGAGGAAGCAG